>JAUESE010000002.1:13389050-13412293 GCA_032274725.1 Malacoctenus triangulatus
GAAGAAGAAGAAGAAGAAGAAGAAGAAGAAGAAGAAGAAGAAGAAGAAGAAGAAGAAGAAGAAGAAGCAGCAGCAGCGTTTGGCAAACTGAGAACGGGAACAAACGAGTGAGAAGCAAAGAGGTAAAAAAAAAAAAAAATTGAGAAGGTCAACAACATGTGGAAAGAATGAACGGATGAAGAACAGAAAGGTCACACCGGTGTGGTAGTGGACCACATCAGGAAGTTTAGAGAAATCAGTAAAACTCTATGCAGAGGTAGAGTTCAGTGCACGAGGCTGCGACACACTCACAGCCGACAGGACGCCACAGGTCAAGGATGTATGGTCCACCTCCAGGACACTCGTATGCACACATACACACATACAATAAATAGGACATACAATCTTTGAACACCTCTCACTGCGACTCAAGTAACTTTTACCTCCTTAAACACACATTGCTTCTCGTCCAGAACCGCTGGCCTTTCACTCTGTCATCTTTCATAGACTTTATGTGCAAGCTGGCTGCGGCGGAGCCACACGCGGGGCAGGACGGTCCTTCACTTCTCCGCCGCTTTGGTACTCCTACCCCCCCCTCTAACGCCTGCAGGTCGGAAACCTCACCTACATCACAGTCTCTCCCTTAAAAAAACACGAAACAGTCTTCGGGTGAGGCCGTGGTGTGTTCACGACAGTTGGTCATCAACTCTGCTTCGTGAGGAGCTTCTTCTTCTGTGGTGTTTTTGTTTGTCTCCACCTTTCAATAATTTGAATTTAAGTAAGGAATCGATGGCGCGAGTTGGGAACCTGGAAAGTTACCAAATGGGAACTCCAACATGTGAGCAAGAAACTGTCAAGTGATCGTAAGAAGTAGACGAATCACTTTCACCTAAATATGTAGAGAAATGTCAAATAGTGATAAGCTAAGAGATTGACAAAATGATGGTTCAAGGTCAATATTAGTGATTTAATATATAAAATTCCTGCAGATCAAGCAGCTAGCTAGCAACGTAGGCTAGCTCCAGGAAAAGTCTGGTTCTTTCTACTTTAACTGCAACAAAGTTTGAGTGTAACATGAAGAAATACTGCAGCTACTAAAAGCTTTCTTACAGTTTTTTTCAGTTTGCAATTGAAAAAGTTCCCGTTCAACAGTGATCAGTTACTTTTATCCCACTTTGACCTTTCGAAGTTCCGAGTTGATGAAGAACACGCCGCATGCTTCAGGCCCTTTTGACGTGTGTGTGTGTGTGTGTGTGTGTGTGTGTGTGTGTGTGTGTGTGTGTGTGTGCGCGCAGGAGGAGGGAGCTAGGATGGGTTCTACAGACCACTGCTTCAGCTCAACACTTGACTGTCTACAAGCATAAGGCAAAACAACCACCACCCGGACATTTCATTATATAAAGAACAAAAAAAAACGGAGCAAACCAGGAAATGTTCCGTGTGAGAGAATTGTTCCTCTCCAGTTACAAACACACTTCTGGAAATGTGTCCAAACGATGCCGTTACAAATACTAAAAAAAAAAAACAAAACGACATAAAAAGAGCTTGAATCATTCACCTTAAAAAAGGATGCAACACATGAAACGATTGGCCTCCTCTGGAATGCGACGACACTGAAAAGAAGAAGTGGCAACAAAACCTTAAGTGGTGTCTCCCATTGAAACTGTAATACTTCACCTTTCTCTTGATTTGTCGTATGAACACACGTATGAACTGTCTCCATCGTCAACAGTAAAAACTCCTCCAATATAAATAGTCTAACGCCACTCTGTTTGTTTTTGTCTTTTTACAGGATGACCTCAGTCTACAGATTGAGCACACAGGCGCTGCAGTATTTACACTATACAAAGACGATTTAGCAAAAAAAAAAAACGTATACAATCTATCACTTTTGAACGCAGTGCCGCAGTCCTGTCCAGACAACTCGGAGGAATCATGCTGTTAGTGGCTTTGAAAGATTTGTGCTGTTTTTCTCTGCGAGTGAGCAGAAACCGTACAAAATGTTCAAAAGGAAAAGAAATTGTCGAGTTGTTTTTTTCTTTTTCGATCCGACGCCCACCTCCCCGCCCCCATCAGAGGGTTAAACGAGCTTATTACAGGCACCACAGGTCGGGACGATGGCAGTGATGATCGGGTGTGACGCGATCGTCTCGCGTCTGTTCCTCCGGGTTGCTCCGCCCACCGTGGATATCGCCGTCTGATTGGACGGTTTGCGAGGGCGAAACCCTGTCGCTTCGGAAAAAAACGGGATCCCCAGCGGACGGCTGATGATATGTACCGACGGAGGGATGTCGATGTTTTGTTGTGTACAGGCTCGAAGCGAGGGAGGGGGGCAAAACACGGGCTGAGGGGGCTGAGCTTTGAGGATGTGCCAAAGCTGTCGAAAGGACCGCCTCATGCCTCAGCGTAAAGTTAAGAATTCAAAAAGGAATGTACGCGGCCGTCGAGACAGTGGAGCAGCATCGCGTCTTGTGGTTTTTTTTTCTGATTCCGGGTTTCTCCCAGTTTCTCCCAGTTTTTCCCAGTTTCTCCCAGTTTCTGGACGTCCTCCCGGCTGCTCGTCTCCCTCTCAACAGCTGAGGTTGGGTTCAGTGCAGGCAGCAGCCAGTAGGGGCGTCTTATATACAACGACTGGAGGGGGAGAGCGGTCTCACTGGTCCAAAGTGCCACGTTGGGGTGAAAGTGTGTGTCGGTGTGTGCGAAGTGATCCGGACAGGCCCGGACGACCGCCCCGCGTCCGCCAGATCCACGGCTTAGGTGTCTCTCTCTCTACCCGTCTCCCCGGGTTACGAGACGACGGCCGGGCACCACCGCACCACCGCCAGGTTGTCGGAGCTCACCGAGCGCTTCTTGGCCAGCTTCCGCAAGTCCTTGTACTTGTCGTCGCACAGCCGCGAGATGGCCTGAAGGGAGGAGAAAACGGAGGTTAAGGGAGGGGGCGGTTGGGTTTCTTCCCAGTAGATTTCCACCCATGTTGACACTATTCGGGGGGGGGCAGCCATTGTTACTGACCTCCCATCACAGCTGCGCTTTTGTTGCATAGAGCCCACCGGCTGTGAAAAACGTGTTCGTTTTGGTCTCACACAGGGTTGTGGACGGACAAAAATAAATCATTCACCGATGCCCGCAAACAACGGCTGCAGGACGGGAAGGAAGAGGCGGATGCTGAAGCGTTGCAGCCAATTACACGGCCGCGCGGCTCCACATCCTGTCCTGCAGGAGCTGCGGCCGGAGCGAGTGCGAAGCAGACGCTCGACGGAATACTAATTACACAAACAGCCACGTTGTTTTTTTCCCACAATCTTGTGTCCTCACCTCTAGTTTCTGCGCCTTGTCCCTGCTGAGGGGCTCCAGCGGCAGGCTGAGGTTGTTGGCCTCGGCCAGGGAGCGCAGGTCGAAGTAATACTTGGCGTAGACGCTGGACGGCACGTTGATGTTGAACTGCAGCAGCTCCAGGAACTGCCGCTCCAGCTCGTTCCTGCGACGCAGAGAGAGAGAGCAGACGACTCGTGAGTGCTCTGATGTTTTTGGCGAGCGCCGAACTGAGAGATATTTCATCGGGCCTCAAATATAATACGACTGTTTGAAAGTGTGTTTGAAATTCTGCTTTAACCCCACTCTCTCGCGCGATCTGAGCGAGGAGTTCCGAGCGTTTTGTGGAATATTAATCCCACATCTTGAAAACGCCATTGTCATGCGCGGCCTCCCGCTCGACAGCTCTGTGATCCCCTGAGCGGCGGCGGTGGCGACAGACGCTTTCATCTGCTTCTCTCCAGTCACGAGCGATTCATTTCGCATTGTAACCGCGATCCGTCTCCTCTGCCTCGCCTTTGTCGCTCGCCCACGCGCGTTTTTTTTAAAGGCGTGTGGCAACAGACGGGCTAAATTTAGCCACCCGTCGGAGCCAAACTCTAATATCGCAATGTCGTTTCGAAATCCCGCGCCCTGTTCACCGACTCATCTGTTTTCTTGACGGTGTTCTTTGCTTTCCCGTTTTCCAGCTGGAGGGATTTACGAAGACTCGAGTGACTTTTCCGTCGGAATTCCCTGGACGGAGTCTCAAACAGGTGGACGGCAGACGTCGCTCTAAGGCCCAATTCCATTTCTCTTCCTTAATCCTCAATCTTAATTCTTAACCTTCTTCTTTAACCTTAACCCTCAAAACGGTTAGAAATGGGACACTCCTTAATGCAGATACTTCCTCAATACTGTAGGGGGCAGGATTACGCCAAAGCGGCATTCAGTCTGTCAAGTCAGAAGAAGAAACCATAGCAACAGCAGCAAAAGATGGTAAAAGATCGTAAAAAAAATCAAAGTTCGGCAACAGTGAGGTAACTAATCCATAACATGGGCTTAAACTAAGTGAATACCATGTTTTTACTAAGATTTACATCTCCATTAACAAAGAAATGTACATTTGTAGCTCGTCACCATGTAAAAACGCAATGCATTCTGGGTACTCCTTAGTTTTAAGGGAGGTAACGGAGCTCCTCAGTTTAAGGGAAGGAAACGACCATTTTGTTCCTCAAACTCACTCCTTAATTTACCTTCCTAGGAATTGGGACAGCACTTGGTCGTCACGGGAACGACCATTTTAAGGTTGAGGATTGAGAATTAAGGAAGAGAATTGGAACGCGCCCTATATCCGAGCGACGGGAATAGACAGTCAGCGGAGCGACGGGGCGCGAAGACAGCCGGGAGTGGTGGGGGGGGGGGGGGGGGGGGCAGGGGGTGGGGCGGCGGAGGCAACGCGTCTGCAGCGTCGTGTTTCCTCCTCGCGATAATCCCACCAGGAGTCCTGGCCGTGTCGGAGCGACGCCGTATATAGGTCAGCGGGGCGACTGTCCGTCTTGTCTCGCGGCGAGAGCAAATATTATGGTTGGCAGGAACTCGTACGGCAGTCTCACTTCAGGGGCGACGACGGGATGATTCATGCGAGGTCGCTGCGTATTTGTTTATGTATTTATTAGTCGAGGGAACCGAGTTGAAAAAATAAGACGGCGTGCTTTGACGAGAAGTCGCGGTTGGCTGTCCTACTTTTGAGACCTGTTTCCTGTTACAACAAAGGGCGGTCGGGGTTGGGGCGAAGGTCACCGTAAGCACGTCCAGACGGCCGTCCATGTGACTATCAACACCTCTCCGACACCGCACAATCAACCGGCTATTCTCAGCGTGCGAGAGCCCCGGGGGGGGCAGCGGATACGGAAGCAGGGGGGGGGGGGTTTACGATGACAGCTGAAGGAGCCTCACAAGTAGTGATGACTTGAAGGACTCAGAGGAGAAATGCCACAAATATTGTGTGTTTTTGACATTTTTCAACAGACTAACGTGTAAATATTTGTTGAGTTTGAGGAGACCAAACTTACAGAGAAACCAAACGTGACAAAATGCAGCTTAAAAGGTCAAATCTCAGCCAATCGAAGGCTTTTCTGGTTCTTTTTCGATCTATCCGACACCTCTCATCACCTTTTTCTCTGTTTCAGTTTCAAATCTGAAGCGTTCGAGGCGGACTCACATGTCCTCCACGGTGATATCCTTGAGAATTTGGCAGTAGTCGACGTTCCAGACTGCCTGGTCGTCCCAGACCTTCGAGGCCAGCAGGATGGCGCCCAGCACGATGCGCTTCCAGTTGGCGGGGCAGATGTCGATCTCGGCGTAGGTCAGGAGCCTCTCCAGGTAGACCTGCGAGCGACAAATGAATTCCCCGAGTTTCTACCACTTCAACAATATCGGAACTCATTTGTTGTGTCTTGTGAAGATTGCAAAAGCTGGAGCCGCCTGTGTTTTCTCCCCCTCTTCACCTTCTCTCTTTTTTCCCCACCCATCACACACTGATAACGTCCCATTGTTTCCTCATGTCACTCGGCTGCTTCTTCGGTCCCCTGACTTCTCCTCCTCCTGCCTCTAGATGTCAGGGGCTGATGAAACCCAGCATCCCTGGAGCCCCCCCCCCCCCCCTCCCCTCCTCATAAAATATCCATGCTGATTCCTGCCCTTCATCTCTTGTCGCCCTCTCTCTCCATCTCCATCTCCATCTCTCTGTCTCTCCTAGAGTAGAATTCCCACAGTCCACGTCTGAGTGAGCGCACGCCGCCTGCGGGCGCCTCCATGTTGGAAGCTGCTGCGGTGAAGATGATCCCTCGGATCCGCTGATCATCAGCGTTGTTACCATTTGTGAGAGGAGCCGTTCCACCGGTTGTTTTTATGGCTCGGGGCAGGTTGTAATTGGCTGTGTGAGGACAACTAAAGCGTGTTTTTTTTCCCCACACTTTTATCTCATAAAAGCTTTTTTATATTCCAGTGCACACTCCAAATACATTGTGATGCATGTTTGCCTGGAGCAGTAATGTATAAAAATAGGTTCTCTCTTCAAAAACGTGATCCGGAGAAAGACATGAAGAGTATTTGTAGTGTTATTTTGTGGTCTGAATGAACGTACAGTGTTTGTTTTAATTGGCAGGCATCTGATTTTATGTATTACTGCTGACACAATTGTGTTGCAGCAACTTTTTTTTCTCCCCCTCAATCGCTGACAGGCACGTACTTTTCCATAAATAAGATTTCCTGCACAGTCAGCTGAACTCAGACCAGTTATAGTCGCTTCAAAACTGTGAAATCTGTCAGCTCTCAGACGGCAAGTTTACAGGGAAAGAAGTGAGAAAGAAGTATCTGGTGCAGAACCTCCCGTTACCGCGGTGACTGCAGAGGAGCTGTCGGTATCGCGTTCCCCCAACGCGCCCAAACAAAAAACACATTTCTGCTGGACAGTCGGTGTCCAGAGCCGGACACACACCGAGCCGCGGTGGTCCACCTGCAACGACAGCCTTCGACTCGGATGAGCGGAGAGGCGATACGGATGAGAGGACGTGAGCCGGAGAGAGGTTTCAGCAGTGGGGGGGGGGGGTCCGCGGCTCCGTTTGGAGACCGCTCGGGTGGTTAATTGGACAAGCTGAGATGGGTTTGAAAATGTGCCTGCAGGAGACGGTGGGCCCATCTGGGCTGTGGCTCGCATCCGGCAGCAGACGGCAAACAGCGAGGAAATGATCACAGGATCTCAACCTGCCATGCCTGCTACGCAAACACAGTATGCAAACAACCTGGAGATTTTTGTGTAAACAGTATGTTTCACCAACCAGACTTTTAAAGGAAGCTACTTTTGTAAAACGTGTACTTCTTGTATAATTGTATAAAGCAGATGGATAAAAGTAAGTGCAGGTAGCGTTCATGATGAATTGTTTCATCTCCTTGTACATTTTTGAATCATTGCTGCTAAACTGACAATAATTCAGTCACTTTTTTCCTCTCTCGTGTTTGGATACAGATGAGTTCAGACGTTTCCTGTTTCTGTGGGTCACACCTGTGATTCACCATCTCAGCCTGACCCTGGCTTCATTCTTCACAGGTATTCGACCAGTGGAACTGACCCTCCTGCGGCCTTAAGTTCCTGCAGCATGCCCCCCCTCCAGTGTTGGACGCTCTTGGTTCCGTTCAAAGGAAAAGTTGAGCATCGGTTTTGCTCTCACAGAAGCAGGCGCGCTGACGCCGTCTTTTCCGTCCCCCGAAGAAGATCTTGCGATGATGTAATAACTGCAGGGGGGTGGGAGAAGAAAGACTCCCCCGCTTCATCTTTACACCACCCTGTCTAAAGTCGGCTGCGTCAGCTAACTTCACCACCAGCAGCTGACAGCCCAATTCAACTGTTGGTGGCGTGCCAGACTCTGCTGATCATCTGCCAGCGTGCGCATGAGGGTCTTCAACAATGTGGTGTCGTTGAGGGATCGGCGGATAAACGGACACTGTGATAGTCAAGAATACAGTATGTCTGTTGGAACGGACACACACACGCACACCCACCCACACACACCTGTCAGGAAGCGGAGCCAGCTAATAGTAGGCCACCAGGGGAGACATGTGAAGCCCGTAACTTCCTGGAATACTAGGACACACGTGGCAGTGAGGGCGACAAAGTGGAGGGAGAGGTGTTTGGGAGGAGAAAGGAGCAGCCGTCCATTCCTCTTTTAACACAAGCACAGGTCCTCCAAATACAGGAAGATTGATGCTGGGTGAAATTACTTTATTATACTCTCTCTACAGCTTCACAGCCGACCAATCCTGCGGGGAAATTGTAAATGCAAGGTTTATTCTGTCCGAAAACACAAAAAAAGAGTTCACGTTGTCACTGATTTCAGGCACTTTCCCCTCAGAGAGAAACAGAACATTTCATGTGATTCAGGAGGAACAGAGGTGAAAAAAAATGAAAGAGAAAGGAGGACACGGCACCAGACAGGGCAAGACGAGAAGGGGGGGGGAGAATGAAAAAGCAACATTCCCTCCTGGTGTCAGCACCAACACACACACATACACACAGACGTGTGCTCACCAGAGTGACGATGGCACACTCGGCGGTGAGCTGTGCGGCGCTGAACAATGTCCTGACGAAGCGGTAGATCTGCTTCTGCTCCGGGTCGTGTTTGCCGTAATCAGCAGGAACCTCCGACTTCTGCGGCACATGAACAACAAGTCCGATGAAATGGAGCGAAGAGCGCCTCGCGCTCACATTTGACCCCGACGCTCCGCTCATTTTAAAAAACGGAACGTCTCGTCGGTTTTTGAAAACGGATAAACAGTCTGAGTGCTTCTGGCAATGTTTGGACTAAAACCCCGCGATTGTCAAGCAAACACGTCGATATTCCAGCTGGCTGCCGGGATTACAGGACAGACTTCCGCGCTATTTGATCCATGTCTGCTCGTTAGCCGTGCGCTTTCTGCTGTTGATGAAGCCTGACAGCTCCGCCGCTCGCGTCTAATGAAAATTTATCTTGCGCTGAGGCCTTACCGACAGCGGATGCAGTTTCTCATCGAAGATGTCCAAAAGCATTCTTCCGTCGACGTCTCTGGAATCAAAGGGAGCAAAGAGGGGGAGTGTCAGAGCGTGACGGGAATGAAAATACTTCCAGTCGCCATTTATGGCTTTTTATTCGCACTTTGTGAGAGAAAATGAGAAACATGCATCTCACCTGTTTTTTATGTGGTAGTATATTGCGAGTGCGACGCTGTAAACACAAACGAGACACATGAAAAGATCATCCTGAAGCTCAAATAAAAAGACTGTCAGCAAAAGCGACAGGAAAGAGATTCAGTGTCGAGTAAGATGCTTGAAATCTGCTCCAGCCCCACCGGCGAGTTACCATTTGATGGTGTACTTGAGGTTGGGCTGACTGACGGTGCTGTCGTCGAGGAATATGGTGGAGCAGGAACTATACTTCCGTCTCACTGGGCCTGGATGGTGCTGCAGTCGAAACACATTCAAAGAAAACACAAACACCTCAATCTTTTCGGATACTTGGATCCGCCACAGATGGAAAGTGAGGCACCTACAAGCCCCCAAACTGCCATCATGCTGCCCCCTCCTCATGTGTGGCTGCACGAGGAAGTGACATTTACAGTGGAGTGCGTCTTTACAGAAGTACTGAAACTTCTATTTAGCCTCAAACTTTTTTCTATCCACTGAACCAGCAACTATTTACTACATGGAGACACTATCCATTACAGGCTCAAAACTTCAGAATAAATGACTGCCCTGAAGGAATTCGGTGTAATTGCGATATTTCACTTCAAAACAAACAAAATAAATGGCTCATAGCACATTTTCATCAGCCCCTTCTCTGGGGGCTGCCGGAGTGAAAGATGGACCGCATCGTAATGAGATGAAATGACTGCGGCTACATTGCAGAAGCAAAGTGAAACTACTCTCACATGCAAAGTGTAGGTGGAATCTGATGGGTGACAAATGAAGGAACAGTGACCTCAAGCAATGGCTCCCAACCTTTTTACCTTTTACCTTGGACCCCCCCCCCCGTCCCCCAGGTTGGGAACCACTGATGGAAATCTGTTGGGTGACTGGGAATCATTGTTTACCTTGTTCTCCGAAATGTGTGTAAACTTGCAAAGAAATACAAGACATCGCAATTACTACATCGTATCAATACATAGCAAACTCTCAGTCGTGGGCATGTCTTGTGTGTCACTTACATGGTTGATATAGAGGCTCTTCCGTTTTTCCCGCACTGCAAAACAATCGAGGAGAGGTGTTGTCATGTCACAGTGGGGATCAGTGCAGTACACCAGCCCCACAGACAGAGAGCAGTGTTTATCCAGGGTTCACATGTTCCACACACTTACACATTTTAGAACCCCCCCCCCCACCAAAAAAAAAAGCTGCCCCCACCTCAGTAGTTGTCCTAAAGCACATTAAACACAGCAAAGCAGGTTTGGCAAAAAGCAATTCCAACATGAAAAACACACAAACATCTCGAAGCGTCTGAGTGATTTTTCTCCTATTACAGTACAAAACATGTATTAATGTGATTCGATTGAGTGCCCTAATTAATTAATCCATTCATCACTGTGGAGTGCATGACCCCAAATGATATCAAAGAACAGCGATGGGTTCATTTTCTTCGGCACTCGTCTATTTTCATTTCTTCCTCACTCTCCATTCAAATCTGCTCATTTGAAATGCTAATGGCGCTCGGTGGACATGGTGATCTGTCGGTTCGACACGGCCTGCGTCATCCCCGCGCCACGCTTGCATCACGCCGTACACGGCAACCGAGACGCATGCGCGAGCGTATGCGTCTGTCGATGTGACGCCGTGAGCGAAGCCGGCCGAAGCACGACAGGCGCAGGATCACTCGCGTCTCACACTTCTCTGGCAATGCTCTGACTCCGACTTCAGTGACACAAACTCAAGGGTTTTTCCACTTATGAGTGTGTGTGTGTGTGTGTGTGTGTGTGTGTGTGTGCTAATTTCAAAAATGACTGCTCTCGTGTTATTGCTGGTGTGTCATTTCAACCAGATTTATTAGCATTCGACATGTGGAATGTTTTCTACGCATTCTGCGAATGTGCCTGTTACCTCACTTTGAAATTAGAAACCAGTCGTGCAGAAGCGTTGCGACAGTGCCGTCTCATTATGCTGTTTGGATCGTAGGTCAAAAACACTCATTAAATTCCTAATTGTTGCTTTATTTCACAGCGATATATGCGGGCTGACCCTCTCGTGACTCATGACGAGCAGATGAGCCTCTGCCAATCCCTTCATCCCTCATGGGAATGTGTTGTAATTATGGGCCGAGTAATTAATTAAATGGTTGCGTCTGTGGCATGTGGGCGACTGTTTTTCCCCCCACATTGGGATCCCACTGTTGTTTGACGGAGCAGGTATTTACTCGCAGAGGAGATTCACACGAGCAAACTCAAAGGAACAAACTTACTGTTACAGTTCGAGTGAACCCTGGGCTGAGATTTATTGACGAGTCCCATGATGCTGGCTTCATTACACTCATGTTGTGTGAAAGTTAAAACTCTCAAATACAGAGCAACACCACCTAAATGGGACCACATTTATGAAATCATTCTGCTCATACCAGGAATTAAGAAGTTCTTGGAAAGATGGTAAATGTGCAACGACTTCCTCTGCTTCAGGTTGTGTTTTTGTCAATTTGCAATAATGACTGAGCGTGAGATGAGTGTTTTCTGGAGGACTGATTGCTTCAGTTTGAGTGCAATATACCTGCCAGCAGGTGAGATGGGAAACAATGCTGTTATTAGAAGATCCCTGTGGTGAAAGTTATGCTGTAAACTGAAAGCAACAGTGTGACATCATATACCAGAGCCAGTGTATCGATGCTGTGCTGACCCTTAACTCAGCAACACTAACCTGCTGGTAATAATGTATCCAAGGATCCACATTGGCAACAGAGAAAAAAAACACACACGTACAACAAAGTCTGCACAAGCTGAGCAGCGAAGGACATGTGACCCGCGGGCGAAACAGAACACCACACAGATCGAGAGCACCAACAGGTTGAGAGACCAGACGGAGGGACCAGGCCCCAGAACACACAGAGAGCACAGTGCTTCCCTGTCTTCTGATGACAGGGACATGTGCTTACCTTTCTTGTTGGGCGCAGCAACTGAAAAACAAAAGTCCAAGTTGGCTCCATTGGCGTAAGACAACATCACTCATAAAGCAGGAGAACGAGCCGCAGAGCGGAGTGCATTGCTCTAATTGCATCGACGGCTTATATTATTACGCAGGTTGGCAAAGTTTGGAAGAATGTAGGCCAGCAAACATTTGCAGAGCCTGACTAAGCTAATAAAAGACCTTAATACCCAATTACAGATGAATGTATCAGCCTTCAGGCCACAAAGAGAAACAGCTATTCCTCAAAACTCAGGTTATAAACCTGCGTTAGCATTGACGTGTTGAGATTACTTTGAAAGATCTCGGAAAAAACAACATCCTGTTTGTGCTGACGGCCGAGCGGCGTTGCTGTCCTAAGGGTCTACGCTGCTCCGTGATCAGTCTCCCTCCACGCTTGCCAGAGACGATCAAGAAATAGCAAACCGCGTCCCAAAGAAATCAAACATTCAGACGGCCGGGATGAAGTGTGTGTGTGTGTGTGTGTGTGTGTGTGTGTGTGTGTGTGTGTGTGAAGCCTTCATGCTGGATGAAAGGCTGCTGGTCAGTTTTACTTCCGCACAGCTCCGCGTCTTAAATCCCTGCATCAGTCAAAACTCGCTTGTACTTCCAGCCGAGCGTGCATATGCTTGAGTGGCTACAGTTTGAAAGGATACTTTGAAATGAGCTTTTTCAGCTTGATGTGCAAGCTGCGGCATTTGGCAGCGCTGCCAACGGAGTGATTTTAACCAACAGGTGGTACAAGTTTGGGGATGGGACCACACAGCCAGCGTGCGTGGTCCCAGCAGCTGGACTCCCATTTGATTCAATTGCATTTTGTGCTGGCAAGTCGTGCAAAAATTTAAAATCATCACATCAAACTGATGACTGCTTGGATCGTCCGAGCTGAACTCACCGTCCGTCTGTGACTTGCTGAGGAAGATGGTGCTGGCTCTGGGGTGATCGGAGGGATTGTATTCCATGGGGAGATCTGGGGAAGACAAGAAAGTATGAGTCTCAGTCACAGCTTATTGCAAAAACAGCCGATGCACGACCAAGAAGACGTCAACAGACGTCCCACCGGTATTGTAAATTAGAGATGAGTGTGTTTAAATGTGAGGTTCCAATCAGCGCAACTGGGAAACACACGTGGAATAAAATCTTTCCTACTGAGGTCGGATGTGGAGTTGGCTCGAGAGGCCAACCGCCTCTGTTGTAACGGACCGAGCAGAAAGGGGAAACCCATCCGTCAGCCCAACGCGTGCTGCACCGCCGCCGTGTTAACAGCAGTTTGGAAATCGATGCATTAAGCAAACACAGCAGAGCGGTATGGATTTGTATTAAATCACAGCCTGCACTCGAACACACACACACACAAACACGGAACCACGGCCGATGAACAACGATCAGAAAGCAGCTGGGAGGAAAACGGTGGTAATCGCAGAGAGCTGCGGTTACAGCGATCTGCCACTAGGGGTTTGAACAACCTCACGAACAGGTTCAGTGCGAACAAAAGGCTCGACGTGAGGGAAATGATTCGATTGGACACACAAAAACAGGCTTCAGACACAAACAACACAGAGAAATGGAAATGGTGTCTAATGATGACATTTCAGGGTGATTCATATTTGATTTTCCTAATAAGACACCTTTAACTAATCCGGCTACGGCCCCCTTTGCCAAGCAGATGGCTGCTCTGTTAAACCTGAATATATCAGTATCAATCCAGTGCTCCACTTCTTTGCCCTAATTAGGTCCCACAGGCCAAAACATGATGAGAGAGGGCTCTTAATGGTTCATTTCTACACAAAAACATCCTCATAAATAAAAGAAACATAAAAAGAAAGGAAGAAGTCAGTCGCCTCGTTCAGTTTTAATCTCTTTCAGGATGCCCCCACAGTTTGAACTGGTAGCTGTGCCCCCTGATGAAAAACACTTTCTTCATCCGTCTCTGACTTTTTGGATGATTTTATCAGGTGTGAGTGAGTGAGTGTGTGTATTTTGTCCTTTTGAGTGACATCTTGCTTTATCATCCATCACTTGCTCAATCATTTCAACTGCCACAATCGCACAGCCGAAACACAGGATGCAAAGTTCGCCTGTTGCCGCACGCGCACAAACACACAGACAAACACACGCACACACGCATTTTGGCTTGCTGACTGACCGGCAGCAGCTTCCTGGTTTTCCTGGATGATGTCAGTGTTACAGGAAGGGTCACAAAAGAACTGAGAACTGGCCAGACTATTAAAGCGAAAGAGAAACAGATGCACGACGAAAAGAGGAAGCGCGTTCGAATGAGACAGAGAAGGGCGGAGAGGGCAGGGAGAGCAGAAGTGACGGCTTTTGAAACATGAGTGACAGGTCGGGAGAGAGGAGACAGCAGGAGAGGAAAGAGGGAAAATGATAAAAGAGCGGAGGAGATTGGAGGGGAGGGGGTGTGGGAAATGAAAACAGGTGGCAGGGATGAAGGTGAGAGGGCTGATGTGCAGCCAGATGATGTTGCAAATAGCATGAATATGAGCCCTGCTTAATGTGGAGCTTTGGTTCCCAGATTAACATACACACACACACACACACACACACACACACACACACACACACACACACACACACACACACACACACACACACACGACGCTAACTACAGTGCATACCTGAGATCACAGGGCCCCTTTCAGCCTGCTGCAGGTTACATATGCAGGTTGCTGCTATTGTCACTCAGCTCTTTTGAACTGCTGTCTTTTTGTGCTCGGGAGCCACTTAAAGAACCTCAAAGGACACTGGAGCACGCACACACACATACAGACATACACACGCACACAGTGCAGTGATGTAGGAGGCAAAGCCACACTGTGCTGCACAAAAGGAGGGTGTGTGGGTAGAAGCAAAGAGCATTGGAGGAGAACTGCAGGCGGGTTAATGATGCACACAGACACACACAGAAAGCAATGAATTAACGACAAGTGTCTGCGTCTCACTTCAAATAAGGAGATTCCAGCTGTTTTCCAACACCCAGGTTGTGTGGCTTTTTTTTTTTTAAATGAGAGGAAATTGACTGGATCCACAGACGGAGGACGTCTCCCCCCTCCCAGTCTGGTGTCAGTAGCCCCACCCCTTTCCTCACCCAACTTCCTGAAACTCAGGAAGTTGGGTGAGGACATGAAGCCAGAGGGGTGGTGGTCACACATTGTTGTGGGCTGAACAAAGAGTGCAGGGAATAGGTCAGAACGTGGATTTTGTACTAAGATAGGCTCCTAATGAATGCAGCTCCGAGATAGGAAGGTCAAGGACAACGTCAGGAGACGAGAGCCATAATCCACCGCTTTCCCTCTTTGACGGATGAACGCAGCCCTGCAGCTTTCTCCCTTGCAAACTCGAGGATTGTCCCAGTGCTGCCTTCACAACGAGAGAAAATCTGAGCATTGTCTTGTCAGTAACTAGTGTGTGGGGCTGCACAGTGATAAATAGAGAAGCTCCTGCAATGTGATGCGATATAACGGAAGATTTATGAGCCATATAACTGTACTTCTTATCAGAGGAAGCGTTCTCTTAAGTACACTGGCTTTTAAACCGTTATCTCTTGGAATCCCACTCCTCTCAGCAGACCCCCACAGACCTACCAGCACATTACAGCACTTGTGCATTGTTAACCATCCTATTACAGCCACGGCTCCATTTCTGTGAATGCAATCCTGGTGGTTTGTAAAGCAGGTGGTTCGGTGGAGACGCTGACCTTTACAGGCTGTACGAAAATGCATCAGACGTCTGAGTGTGCGGCTCTCCCGAAACGTGCGAAAATCTCACTCGGTTGGGTTTTTTTTTTTTCTTTTTTGCAGGAAATCTTCACACAGATGTCCATCGTCCCACAGAGATGGCACGGGTGGTTACGAGCGAAGTGCATTCGCGTTCATCTCGCTGTGACACCTTATCGTACAATTTCCTGCAACAGCGGGATAAAGTTCTTCACAAGCAGAGTAGCAACAAATAATAACAAATTGTGTCGTTAATGGCTGGTATGCTAATTACAGGGGCTTCATAAACTCCCCCCCCCCGTTGGTTTCTTCCACATAGTGCAGGAAATCAGATGCGAGTTCAGCTCGTCTGGCACTATAAAAACCTGCCAACGTTATTCTTTGCCAGCTGTGAGCTCGAGTATCTGCAAAATATGTCTATTACTGTTGTTCGCGGTGCAGTGACAAGCTGCCCACACACCGTTCCAGTTAGTTGTGAAAGAGGGGGGGCTTCAGGTTGCCACATCCGCGTGGACACAGAGAGCCCTACACTGGCTCTCAGCTGCCCGTCTGAGGCCCCCGCCTGAGGGGGCGGGTCCAGATGGAGCCGCCACGGCACTGTCCAGCTGTCAACAGCCCGCTCTCACCCACGCCGCGAGCATGGGAGGCGCGCGGGCCCGAAGTGTTAAAGAAGCAAGACGCGGCTGGGACTCGGAAATAGACGCGGTGAAAGGATGCTATTATTGTAACTCCGATTTTGGAGCGTCTCATTTGAAAACCTGCGATCTGCTCGGAACACTCGCGTGATAATTTTGTCCTCACATCAACCTGCCTTTTCAGAGGTTTTGTCACTCTTTCAAAGGTTATTCTCCACGACACAACAGAATAAACCAAGTCAAGTGCAGCAGCCTCAAACAACCGAAAACACCTCATTTGACTGTTGTTTGCTCTGCCTCCTTCAATCTCTTTCTCTTTTTTTTTGCTTTTCTGGCGTCAAACAGCCTCTCGAGAGCAATTCGGAGCAGCAGCGCAGGACCGTAATTCATCCGGCTGCCAGCGCGCTTGCAGACTTTATGAGCGCTGCACCTCAGAGCACCGCTGAGAGCTGCTGGCCTCCGGTACGAACAAAGAGAGGAGACGGAGCCACCTTTGGGTTACACCACACTCACAAAGATACCTCAGAATGAGTGAAAGATATGAGCTGTGACTTATCAAGCCTTTGGTAGCTTTGACCCTGCAGCTTTGTTAAGGTGGGTTATCTGTGTTACGTTTAGACTATCACGTTACGATACGGCTGCTCGAGTTTCAACACTTTGCAGGTGGGACGCAAGCAATTCTGTTTAGCTCAGGCAAAAAATATGATTTTGTCTCTGAATCGAAGTGAATTCTGTGTCAATTCGATCTGCTCATACAAATTGTCGTCCCATTTGTTTGTGTTAATCTGGCAGAGAACAGTGCTCTCCGGTGTGAGACAATGCGGCTGTTAGAAAAGGCTAGATGAATGGGAGACCAAGTGAATGGAAGACGAATGCCTGGTGAGTCAGCTCCTTTTTTTTTTTCAGCTTCGTCGACACGCGGTTTCGCGAACGCGCGCAGACGCTCGGAACGAACCGCTGGCAGCGCCAACGCGGCTCCTTCTGACAGCACAAAGCAGCCTCCAGCTCGTGCCATTGATCGCCAACATCTGCAAACTCATCACAGGAGAGCGAGAGAGAGGGGAAAAGAGACAAGCTCTGAACAGAGGGAAGCCAACAGGGACGAGAAGACAGGAGGTGAAGGAGAAAGGAGGGGGGGGGGTATTCTACAGAGCTCAATAGAAAACAAATCCCCTGTTTTATCCTCCCAGTTTTACAGAGATTCACACCAGGTGTGTTTCTCTACTTCTCTACATGTTGTACAATATGCTGCCTTTGCCAGATCTTACAAAGACACCTCATATGTGAGTTCTGCAGAACTTAAATCCATTGGTCAGTAGAACAGCTGTGTGTCGCAACCCTCGTGCTGTGGATAAAAAAGGGTGTCAAATTCACTCAGCTCCTTCACCTAAACATGACCCGACAGATTGCTGTAATTAAGAGGAGCTTGTGTAAAAAAAACAAAAAAAACAACCCGTATTAAGTATCAAGGACAAAGAAAGTGAACAGTATTTTCCAAACAAAGCATAAACTGCACCAAGAATCAGTGCAGGAAAATGCTACACAGCTATGCCGACATACTGAAAGGAACCAAAGAGGCAACAGTGTGAGACGCCGCAAGGACAGACAGATGGAAATTAAACTTTTAAAGTAACAAAGTAACTCGAGAGCGAGGGACGACAGTGATTTAGTTTTTTCCTGGGCAGTTATGCTAACTGTCCTTTTCACTAGTCAATGCAACAGAAACTCTCGCAACACCACCTGCCTGTTGATTGTCGACATAGAACAAAAATAGGAAAAATGTGTTAATTGGATGTTTTTGTCGAGCGCAAAGAAAGCGGCAAAAATACTAAATGACATAACCTCATGTCACACGTTAAACTAAGATTTTCGAAGTTCCGTGTTTGTTCGGCAAGTCCGTCCTTAAACCATCCTCCGACCCGGAAATCCCCGAGGCAGAAACAGAAATGATTATTTTTGTGTTCTGGCAAAAACAGAGATGAAGAGACAGCAGGAGGAAGATGTTACGAACCAGTCGGAAGAGGGAGGGAGGGGGGGGGGGGGGGGTGAGGAGTCCACGTGTGGGGAGATGTCTCATTTAGCTCGCACCCAGCTGAGAGATGTAAACCCGCCCTCCCGTCTCTTCCCCCCTCCCCGGCCCTCACATCCTCCGCTCGCTGTATCCAGGCAACGCCGGCTTGAAACGATTCCGATGGCAGAGGCAGACCCGTCAAAGTGCGAGACAGACAGAATTCCTTTCTTTTTTTTGCCCCCTTTGCAACCCCGTTTCGCTCTCATTTGGCCTCGACCGTCTGCTCGTACAGTGCGATCCTCTGATTGCTGCCGTGTTCTGGTGCTTATGAGGTGGGGGGGGGCTACTTGTGTAATCTCAGGGGGCTGAATCGGAGTGACACCACCAAGACGCAGCAGGTAAACACAGACGTCTGAGGTCTCCTCAGGGTGCCACGTTCATCTGGTCGAGTCTTCGTAGAAACATGGTCGCATGGAAAGCTCCCCGATAACTCCTGCAGATCTTTGTTTCAGGAACACAGTCTGCAGCACTAGCTGAGCTCACAGTGGATGTTTGTATAAAAGTTGCAGGAGAGCCAGTAAAGACAGGTTTCACAATAACTATTAAGGCCAGATATTTTGCATTTTTTTCCGTCACGTATCTGTCACACTCACCAGAGCATGAAAAGGTTGAATGAAACCACAGGAAAGACTTGTCTGTGCACGGAGCTAGTAGCAACAAAGCAACCAAGGTGAGACGATTAACAGAAACAGCCAAGGCTCACTGTCTGATGTGCAGAAAATTGTCACGACTTCTGGTCATTTTCTGTGTAATTTTCAACTCACAGAGGCAAAGCAGAGTTTGGACCATATTGGAGGAATGTCACACAAGAGACAGGAGAGGCTACGGTCCTGAAGAGCACACATTTAATGAGAAGTAACTCAATCTGATGGAAGTTGACAGCTGCTCTGCTTCAGAGGTGCTGCTGGTGGAGACAACAGTTGTCACACCAGGCTCATTTTCAAAATACAATCACAGAAGTTGGCTAAACAGCTAGAATTTCCTTCGGGGTGTTCGCTCGGTTACAGAACAACAGCCTGCACTCTCTGGATGTTTCCCACATCCCTGCACGGCTCCTTGTTCAACCCCCAACCCACTGTCTTACCCCCTCCCCCCCCTCCTCTTCCTCTCTGTGAGGTTTACCTGGTGCCAAGCTGTGGAAGGAGCTGCTTTTTCGTACTCCGTTTGAGTTGACATTTCTGCATCGCACGTTGAGGATTTGCACACATGCATGAATCAACGCGAGCGGCAGAATAACAATGATGTTTTGGTGATGCACAAAAACATCGGGAGCACACATTTACATGCATATCGGTTATGCGGGGGTCTGCTTCTCGCAACAGGAATAAATTGGATAATAACTGGAACCGACAGACGAAAAGTGAAAGGACAGCAACGTAGAAATGAACGACGGGGTGGGGTGGGGTGGGGGGCTCGCTGCACTCCGGTCCCACCGACGCCAGCCACCGCGGCATCCCATCATCCTCTGGAAAGCCTGCGGACTGCGTCGCCTGTCAGGCGTCCGCTGCGCCACACCGGCAGCCAAGGTCGACCCCAGGCAGCCGATCGGCAGTGCGTAATTACTTTCACACCTGCTCGCCAAATCATCTCCGACCGAGTCGGCCTGACAGCCGCGCGCACGGTTCGTGGGCTTCATTAATCCTGACAGCGCGGGAGACGCCACAGACAACAAGGCACCGTTCATGGGTTCCATACAGGAGCATCACATCAACGCAGCTCTCCACACGAGAGCCATCCGATGCTTGTGGAAGTGCTTCAAAATAATAGGAGAAGCACTCGAATGCTGCAATACTGATAATAGTAACATACAATGAAATCATTTTGGGCCATATTCATTAGTTTGGCCTGAATTGAGCCAGTTTTGCAGCCATGCACTGATTCAACACATACACGTGCTTGTTTCTCTGTCCGCCCCCACTGAGGTGCTAATCTCGCTAACAATTCAACCTGTGAATTTCAATGCACTGCTTTGGAACAACACGTTTACAACAGCTCGAAAAACACTCCCAACAGCTGGATGGCTGATCCTAAGTTGTCTTCCTTTTTGTCTTTAATTTTCTAACACCACTGAACATGCTTCTTACTTGTCTTCCTGAGTAAAGCTGATGTTTAAACAGCTCCTTTTTACAAAGCCAGATTTTGAGCAAACGTTGGGCTGTTTTGCCGATAAGCTGCGAGTGTTTAGACACACGGAGCTGCATTGGCGAATTGATCCGAGGTGGGAAATCTACCGCCTCGCGGCGGTGGCGATATTGGCAGGAAAGACTCGGTAGCTCAGTGATTTTGGCAGAGGAGAGAATCAAAATGCAAATTTCTACTTGAAATCCTTGTTGTGACAAGCTGAGTGAGGTCAAACGTGACCGCATTGACTTCCTCAATCAGGACAATGGCAAGGTTTGAGTGGAACGAGCACCGTCTCTCTCTCTCTCTGCAAATGTTGCCTTTAATACGAGAAGCCTGCGGACAGCTGTGCCCAAACAATCCCTGAAGCTCCCAAACAACACGTCTAATAGCCAGTGAGCCTCGCTCCTGAGCGTGTGCGCAGCTCAAAGCGCCGTTTTCTGCATGCGAACGGACAGATCGCGTTATTCAGTCTGATTCCTGACGAGAATCCGCTCCGACACTGGACCGCGGGGGCCTTCGCGGATTTTTTTTTTTGTTTATTCCTGCTTTCGCGAGGAGCAAGACAATCTCTGGACGGGCTCGATCGACTCGGACGGCCCGGGCTATTGGCGTTTCCCACGCCTCGCTGGAGCCCGGCCTCAACACTCTCGGCGGCGCGGACCACAAAACAAACGGAGGTTAAGCAATTCTGCCGCGCGCGTCCTTCGGCTCTGCTTTGATTCCGTCAAGCAATATCAGCCGGATCAAAAATATTCAGAGCAGACGAGAGAGGAAAACTCTTTCTGAGGCTCCTTATAGTCCCAGGGGAGCATAAGGCCTGACTTCAAACAGCCTATTAATAGCTCCGCGAGGAGGTGGTCAGACAGCATCGAACACTTTAATACGCCTCACGCTCATTAGCGTTTATAAATGCCGACGCTGCCAATACACATCTGCTCGTTCTCTTTGTCATCTTTTTTTCCCTGCTTCCATTAACCAAGGATGGATTCAGCAACCCCTCCGGACTTGTTCCACCCAGGAACTCGCAGTTTTTTTTCGGATCTTAACGCAAAGACTCAATCTGGAAAGATTGAGTTGAGTGTTCCGAATTGCTTAAGCAACATGATGTCAGTTTAAAGCGAACGTGGCTTCGTGGAAAATGTTCCCTGTTGTCGTTCCTTCAACTTGTCATCAGAATAAAGTCCAACTCTAAAGAAGGGGTTGTTTTTAACGCATAGACAGTAATATTCGCTGTTGTTTAAACTTATAAGTATGATTCTTTACAAGTTTTTAGTGATCAGATTTTTGAATGGACATGCTAATGTGTTGTTTTTCTATCTTTAATTGTTTCTTTGTGATTGAGTATTTTGCACTTTTCATTCGCAGATGCTAAAACGTACCATTAAGGTGAACCATGGGAGTAATCTGTACAGCAGAATGTGCCTTGTCCCTACTGTTATTATTCAAATTTAACACAGAGGAGACGACAAGCTCAGAAAAAAGCCCTGAGAATAAAATCCATACCGCGCAGAGACTCTACCATCTACTTTTAATGAGGGGCCCAGATCAGCCATCCAGAGGCCTTCCTTCCTCGTCTTTATCAGAACCGGCAAAAGACCACGGAAACGTGAATTTCTCCAGAGACGGCGGCGCTGCGAGGGGGGGAAAGGCTCACGCAGGTAATTTGCGGGCGGCAGGTGCGTGTTCCCACGCGCAGGCCCGGGCCGAAACAAGCCTCCGCCGCGATGAGATTGTCACAGGCAATTGCATTTTCATTAACACTCTGGGAATGAGTTAATTTGTTTTCAAAATGAAAAAAAAGAAAGAGAGAGAGACATCTCTGTTGAAATGATTTGCTGCTCCTGCAGGGAAAGTGCCGGCTTTGGAGAGCAAATGAAAAAAAAAAAGTGATGAAGTGAGTGAATAGTTTCTGTGAGGCAGATCTTCGGAGTCACTTAAGCAGCTAGGATTCAGGCTCGCTTAACCACTCTGCCCATTCCACTGATGATGTGCTGCAGCGCTCGAGCTTAATAGATGAAGAAAGTGGAGGACCCAAAGCATGCAAACATGTTTATAGTAGCGCTGAAAGTTCATCTTCATTGAGATTTAATGAAAAAATTCAGTGACTCACCAGATGATTGAACACAATGACGCAAACAAACCCCAAATAATGGCCAAGCAGTTGAGACACTTTAGGGAATGTGTGAAATGGGTGAGACGGCGTGCTCAGCCAGATGATCGCAAAGTTTTAGCTTTGTGGGATAAAAGTTGTAGATGCGAGCGCAGTTGTGTGCAGAAGGCAGAAATCAATTAGCATACCAATGAAGCAAATTAAGTTTCTGTATCACCTCAATGCTAAACACGTAATGTCTCACAATGGTTAATTTACTTTCACAACTCTTGGATAAGAAGTCTATAAATGAACAAACATTTGTCCATTTATTTATTTATAAGTATGAAATTTTGAATCCATAACCAGACAAAAATAAAACTATTTTCTACCAGACCAACAATCACAATAAAACGGTGTAATAAAACCCCAGATATGGGTCAACTTGTCTGGAATTCATAGATAGGAGACTCCCCAGGCTCATCAACCAGGCATGAATAATCCATGTCCAGATTCCAGATTTCAATTAGCCTGCGAGCAACACTCATCAATATGTGTGTGTGTGTGTGTGTGTGTGTGTGTGTGTGTGTGTGTGTGTGTGTGTGTGTGTGTGTGTGTGTGTGTG
>JAUESE010000002.1:13412393-13430882 GCA_032274725.1 Malacoctenus triangulatus
AGAAAGAAAGAAAGAAAGAAAGAAAGAAAGAAAGAAAGAAAGAAAGAAAGAAAGAAAGAAAGAAAGAAAGAAAAGAACTGCAACTGCTTTTTTTACAGGCTTTGACAAGAGATTGTAATAAGAGAGCTTGTTGACATTTCCATGCTGGTTTGTGAAACAAAGGTAACAACGAACAGGCGATCTCACGTTTTTCCCATTCATCGCTTCATGCCACAGATTCCTTCTCCACACTTTCGTCAGAGAAACAATGCAAGAAATGAGCAAGCAGTTTCAAAAAACCCCAACCAAACAGAGAACCTACCTGTTTCCGTCTCTTCCCCAGTTACAGCCATTCTGTGTGTAGCGTTTCTGTCCCAGCCTTCTCTAAGAGGCACTGTCCCCCTCACAGTCTTCTCCCGCTCTGAAGTGTGAGCGCCGCCAACAGCCAGGCTGTGTGTGCAATTTACAATTTGAGCCATTGACATCATCATGACATCACTGGCCTCCTGATGTCAGCGGCGTGGTTTGGCTCCCCTCCCCTCCCCTCCGCCCCCTCCACCTCCTCCTCTATGAGTCACAGGCTCTGCTGTTTGTCTTCGGAGAGGAATTTCCTTCTGTTTGAGCGGCGCTCGGCTTTGGCTCGGAAGGATTCAGCTTGTCGAGCCGGCGGAGCCTTTTCGGTAGCATCGACCTCGATGCGCGGGAGCGAGAAATCCTCCGTGAACAAATACACTCCTCAGTCAGGGCGGACGGGGCGGAAACAATAAGCTGGCATGGAGTGATGTTCTGCGGATGTACACTCAAGATTCAGTGACTGGGGTCTCTGTGTGTGAAATGAGGATTTGCTCTGTGACTGCCGTGGTTGAAAGTAGGAAGTAGGAAGTAAGAAAGTGTTTCCAAAAACAATGCCGACAGCGACGGGGTTTGATTGGGTTAGGAGGTTAACTCCACTGACAACATTGTTGTTGCATCACGAAGATTATCATGTGTATGTAGGATGAATTTACAGGTAAACGAGTATAAGTACACGCTGAATTTGAAAGCACAAATGTGGACCTGCTCTTTAGTAAAGGTAAAATGTGCTTATAACTACAATTTAACTGTGAAAGATGGTTTCTAAGAAATCAATTAGCTTGAATTAGGTCATTCACAAAGTTAATTATACCATTACACTGTAATTATGATCAGTAGCAACCAAGCAATGTAGCTGATAATCAATGACAAATCTTGCATCTATTATGTGTATTTGTCTTTTTAAAACGGATGAATTCATGAATGAAAGAGTACAGTGACTGTGTGTCTTGTTGCCTCATCACAGCCCCTTGGGACCCCCTTTCCTTCTGACAGCTCAAGCAGCTGGCGCCCTCTGCAGGCTCTACAGGTCTGCACAAAAGAACTCATGCAGTCTGGTTTCTGAGCTCACTGTTGGTCACTCAGACCAGTGGTGTCCAAACCCAGTCCTGGGAGGGGCCGCCATCCTAAAAGTCTCCCTGTGCCTGGTTTGAATTAGAGTGTTGTCATGGAGCTGAAGCCTCGTTCATGTGATCCCCCCCCCTTGAGTGACTCCGTCAGCTTTCCGATGTTTCGTCAGCTCACCTATGTTTCGAGGGACATTCTCAGCGTAGAAGCATTCAGTGGGAGGTGGCGCAGGCTGGGGGGCTGGATTGTGGTGCACAAATGAGGATGGATCTTGCTGGGTCCAGTTTTGCTGGGGGGATCCTTGAGAAGAAGCAGAACAGGTCAAAGAAGCATGGTTAAGGCAAGCAATTTCCAAGTGGTGTGACAAAATTTAATTAAACAGAAAAACTACTCAGTACATGAATGAAATCCAAATGCAGACCTGAAAATGGAGTTTACCTGCCAGCGAGGCCATGGGCCGCTCCGTTCGGTCTGCAGTTATCGACTGGTTGTACTGATACGTGAACTGCGTCGAAATGTTTTGGAATGTCCCCGCCATGACCAAATTCGGCAGGTTTGATGTCCCTCGCAGAGACTGTTCTGGCAAATGGATCACTGAAGGATTAAAAAAAAGAACAAATGCATGTGTGAAAACTGATTAACGCAAGATAATCGTGAGAGTATTTCAGAGTTTGACGAGGTGCGTTTAGTTGAAATGTGTTTTTACAGAGTACCATGTCTGCTGTGTTTTTCTCTACGTTCCTTCCTGGGATAACTGTTCAAGTGCGAGCGAGTTGCTTCAAATGTTACATTTCAACTCAACTCCTTTTGACTGGAAGATGAATGTTTTATTAACACTGAGGCAACCGACTCTTTTAGATGGCGACATGAAAGATGTCCTAAGTGCAAGTGAGAATGTCAGCCCCGTGTCCTCAGTATCTGCGAAACAGCAGCAGCAGCCCAAAACCATTTTGTTGATGTCCAACAGGCTGCTGGTTTGCCAGTAGCTTCTCTCAGTTGCTTGAGTGTTGCTTTATTTATGGCGACAGTAGTTAAACCTGTATGTTCTCTGAAATGCGGACATTTAGAATATAAAGCAACTTACTCCTACTAAGTGATACTGCTTCAGCTGAAATCACAGCGAATCAAAACTGACCCACAGTGTGCTGAAGATGCAGCAACAAAGTCATCAAGATTGACTTTCACAGCAATTTGCATGACAATGTCAAAACATGTTAATAGTTGTGGTAGAGTGTGGGGGTGATAGTAAGTATGAATTCAAACCGATCTGATGGTTACTGCTCGGACTGAACGCAGCTTGCTGGGGAAAAGGCATAGAAGACTGGGAGGCCCTGTGGACGGTGCTGCTGATAACGATGTTTACTCCCGAGTTGTGCTTCTGAGAGGAGAAAGTAGCAATTTTTATACACAGTGTAGAAATACAGGCAAAGATTAACACAGTTATAAAAAAATCAAGGAAAGTAAAATGCTGATTCAGTGAGGAGAGGGACATGTAGCACGATGCTGTTGTTTGTGTTGTTTTTGAAAACAAAACAACTAAGGGTTTGGCTTTTTAGCTATCCTCACAGAAATACAACTGCCTCTGTGGCAACAACTACATCCAATCCTGCCGTGACAGGAGCCCCCTCAAATCTTCTATATGCTTACTGGGAAGGAAAAAAATATATAGATCCCAGCAGAGGACCTGATGATGTGACCTTGTTTCAACTTGTTTATCATCTATCAACCTAAACTCAAGACAAGTTATTTTTAGAGAAGATCAGAACATGATGAAGGCACCACAGACACCCCCCTTTCCCGTAAAGGTGTCTGGCTAATCAGTGTGCATAGTCATCGGTTGTAAATACAAGTGTTAAAAGATGGCGCCTCTCAACGGATCATATGAGGGTGAAAGTCAAACGTAAGAAGTAATTTGAAGAGAAAGTGTGTGACTAGACTGTCAGTGTCCCTCTTTTAGAAGAACAAATCTGTTCAACTAAAGAGTTCGATGGTAAACTGAGTCATAACTACTGATAAATGTGGCTATCTAATAACAAATGGCTTCGGTCAGCATAACCTTTTGGTGATAAAAACAGGACAGCAGTCTCGGTGTGCGCTACTCACAATCAATCATGCTCTTCCTTTTTTGATGAAAACTTGGTTCGATGAAGGAGAGAAATGTGCATTTTTTGGGGGGGAGAATGTGAAGCAGTTGAACGACAACTCTTTAACGGTCGTACTTTCAACGATTCTGATCGGTAGATTCGTAATAAGTTGCCAAGGGTAACCCCCGCCGGTATTTAGCTAATGCTGCACCAACTGTTGCTCAATTTTTTTTGTTTTAAACAACTGTTAATAAATAAACCTATTAACATAATATATATTATCTGTATTTGTCCAGTATGTATCTAATTCCATTGCAAATTTTAAGGGAATTTGAGGGAAAGCCCGTTTTAACTGTTTTGTTGTTTACCACAAGTCAGGCGACAACGTACACACTTCATATTTAAAAGAAAATATACACAGGAACGGCAATGCTCCGATGATTTAGCTACTTATAATAATATCCAGTTCCTCCTGGTTTTCCGTACTTTTAGGTGATACCAATATAGCAGGGGTGGGGTTTTGACCTGGAATTGTCAATGTTTTTATTATCCACCTTCATAGGAAAGATCTACAAATAAGTCACATTGTCTAAATAATTTTTAAATATTATTTATTTTTTCAAAATGCGATAAATGACCAAGTTTATTGTCCAGTTTTTGGGCTCTTGTGAAAGACGTCCACCTACCATGGTGGTATGGTCCAAGAGGTAGGGAAGACCTGTAAGTGAGACAAATCAAGCCTGTGACAGCGGAGAAACCTGAGTTTCACAACAAGTAATTACTGTACAGAGGTACGTACTAGTTAAAAGTATTCGCTTGGTCTCAGTACCCTGTTTAGTGTAACAGCAGCGCTATGTTTCGTCAAGCTGTCAGTGCCTATGTGGGGAAATTGCATGAGGGATGAGAATTTGCTAGCGATAGCTGAGCTATCGTTAGCTACTTTTTAGCCGGCTAAGTGCTAACCGCTGTCTCTCAAAGAGTGGGGAGTTCAGCAGGAAGAAGTAGCATGCTAGCTTGGAGCTAGTTAGCCTGTTAGCTTGCCCTCCTATTTTGGGATTGGCATTCCGCTAGCCCGTAACCTTAACTTGAATACCTTTATTAACACTGCCAGAGAGCCCCTTGTAAAGCAATAAGAAGGCTTGTTTTTATTGGAAAATTGATATCCAGTGTTTGAGAGGTGGCTGGCGAGAATAACCTGCATCATGATGTTGCAATGTTTTCTGTGAGGAGAGATCAACTGGTATGAATGACGAGAAAACAACACACGGCCTAGTTTCCCTTACTTGGCAGGTGATCTATGATTCCTCTGGCACCGTCTCAACAAGTTGATGTTGTTGTTTACAATGGGGTCAGCCGGTAAATAAACCACTCGGTGTAAGTTTCTGATGATTACACTGTTCCGCTAACTGGTCGTTAGCATTACCTCCATGAACTGGATCACTGTGTTCCTCTCATCTGTTGCTACCACAGTAAACTGAGCTGATGTTTTGGTGTAGGGAAGTTGTGTTTCAATTTTATTTTTCTGTTCATGTTCACAAATGCGTTGCCCTGCTCAGCTACACTGTCAATGTTCTTGATTTTCACTAATTTCAAAGTACTATTAGTTCATGTTTAAAACGATAGAGAGTTAGGCACTTGTGTAATTACCCTATTTCTCAATTCTTATAAATCTCACTCTAATGTTCATTCTTTCACTTCAATAGAAAGTCAACGGTTTACGAATGGCTGTACATTTCCTACAGAAACTGAATTGAGAAGGCATCCGCTGTAATGCTCATTCATCCACTTGTTGTTTTGTTGTGCCAGGCTGAAAGAGAGACTGTACGATGTCCTTAAAGCCACGGGTGGTGGATTTTGACGAGACATGGAACAAGTTACTGACGACAATCAAGGCTGTTGTGATGCTCGACTATGTGGAGAGAGCCACATGGAACGATCGCTTCTCGTATCCTTTATTTCCCACAGCCAGACTCAAAGTGCAGCACAGGTGGCCAGAACAACACATCCAGACATTTTCATTTTAAAGAAAATCCTGCAAGACTTCCCAGACCCTTAATGTCGCATTATTACCCACTGATGCAATGAATGCGACATCTTTGCTACCTGCTTGTATACATTTGCATATTGTCAAGTTGTGTTCATCCTGACCTCAAAAACCAGTGACATTTATGCCTTGTGCGTGGCATACCCAGAGCCTTTGGGTGAAAGATTATACACAGAGACGAAGATATTCCTCGAGAATCACGTCAGACAGCTGTACAAGGTACGTCCTCGCAAAATCTCTGCTGTGCACGCAACAAAACTCAGTTCCTCTTTATTCTTGTGATAACATATACTTATTTGTGTGTATTCTAGAAAGTTCTGGAGTCAGAGGAGAAGGTTTTAGTGATGTACCACAGATACTGGGACGAGTACAGCAAAGGAGCTGACTACATGGACTGCTTGTACAGGTAACGTCACTCTCTTTTGTCTTTCCTTTTGATATGATGATGTCCTGTGCTATAAACAGGGTGTGGTTTCAGAGAAGACATGTCCCTCTTTTAAGGAGTTATTCACCAGCAGACCAAAAATACCACACTGAATAAAAGTATTTTGAAATCAGAGCCAAGCAGATCTTTCACGTCTCTCACATCGAAAGTGAAACGCAAACTAGTTCCTGTAAAAGTCTCTCTGTTGTTACAGACCATTTGCATGTAAATTTAGATTGAATCCAGGACATTTGGGATTTTTCTAAAATGAAAGTGTGAATGACAAAAAAAAACAAGATTTTTGGTGATTGATGTTTGAGACCTTCACTTGACATTGAAAACTATTTTAAGTTTCTGCATCCAAAAGCACTTGGAACTTTAACCGTGTGTTTTATTTCATTTGTTTTTAACCTTTAATGCTTTGGTTTACATTAAATCAACACCTTATTACCCTTAATGCTGCTTTTTTTTTAAAATGCCATATCGTCTTGCTCTCTTTCCTTGTTGCTCCTTAATCCACATCCCCTGTTTTCATCACATCACCACAAAGCTCAACGCTGGCCATATTAAAGAGTCACAAGACTGACTTACTATTTTATCAACAAATGCTCAAAAGAAGGGGAAAAGTCAAATCCACAGTTTCAATTTCATTCTTACTCAGACGCACTCTTCCTTTAAGTTTCCAGCAGCTTCCTTGGTATTTTTATGCAATATTTTTCCAAAGTATGCATTTTTCTCCCTCTCCCACGCAGGCTCAGAGTGTCTCTGTCATCATTCCTCTACTTCCAGATTCCAATTTTACTGCACTTAGAATATTACCTTAAAAAGAATAACTTGAAGTGTCAGCAATCATTTGGTGTGTCCTGATTCATTCTAAATCAATGCTCCCTTGGAGAGCTTTCAGATCTATTTTTATGTGTACGTCCCACTAGACTGTTTGTGAATATGTGCCTTGTAATTTATGATGTCATTGTCAGAGAGAGAGAGAGAGAGAGAGAGACACCCATCAGTCATTAGACCACAGTTTGTTTCCTATAAAAGAAGAGAGCTGCTTGTTCACCACTTTACAAGATGCGTGTGTGGGTTTACATTGTGTTAAAGACACATCTTACCCAACCAGAGATTGAACTTGAAATCAAAACGCGCCTTCAGTCACACTCTAGGTTTCATGGTTAGCGTGATAGCCATCATGTAGAGTATTTTACTTGCATTTCATGTGAGCATACAGGCACAAGGCACAGCTGTGGTAACTGCATATCATATAAGGTGGCCTGGGAGAGCCCACATGGGTCAGGCTGACGACAGGTGTCAGGCTGTCTGACTTTCTCCTCATTCCTTTTAACAAAGCAGAGCTGTCTTAAAGTGGTGAAAACACACAGTTTATTATCTTCATTAGTCTTTATCTGAGGACAGGTCTCTCTTTAGAGTGGGAGCCCGTCTCTCTGTGAGATTACCTGTATGAATGAAGGATTGAAGAAACAAATAAATGGAAATCCACATTCCTGTGACTCCTAAACTTTATCAGGGGCAGCCCCACAAAGCTGCATTACCAGCACTGGCTGTTGACTGGAGCTTGTATAGTGAGAGAGCTTTACACTGGAAACCCCTGCCTGTGAATGGTGAATGACAGAGGTGAATCGGAGATGTAGTGTGATTACCAAGCTTTGATCACCCCGAAGAATTACGCTGTGTGTCGTACTGCTGGGAAATGCAACTTTTCTTCGCATTTTTTTTCCAGAAAAAAATATTTATGAGTTATTCGGTGGATTTTTTTAATATATTTTAAATGTATGTGTTACAATTTGTTTGAGCTGATCTATAAACTTAGTTTAAATGAGAACACCTTCTATTCACAAAGTCTTGATAGAGTGGTGATCTTTCTGATAAATTTGACATTTTTTGTGAAAGAATGGTGAACCAGCACCAAAAAAGCACATTCTGTACCTCTGGCACTAAACCGTTCCAGCTAAAGTCAATATGGAAATGTCTTTTACCTTGCTTTAGATTGTTGCTTTTTGAAACTCATGTAATGTGTTACTGACAAGGTAAGAATTGATAGTATCCTGAGGCTGAATTGTTGCACCAAGTGTCTTCAGGCTGTTACTTTCAGTCACAAAGTAACAAGGTCACTGATCTCAGTGTTCATAGCTTTGCTGTTACACAATGAACACTCTCTGTATTCACTTCAGATATCTGTATAACAACTGCAAAACAAACATATATTGTGTTGTCTTTCGTGTTGAGGAGACACCTTCAGTAATAAGGCTAAGATGAACAGTGGCCCTTTTTACCGGTACTTGTGGTGTGTGGATCTTGACAAAAACGATGAGACAATGTCCTTCAACCCATTTCCCTTTTTTTAGGTATCTCAACACACAGTTCATCAAGAAGAACAAACTGACTGAAGCAGACCTGCAGTACGGCTATGGTGGGGTGGACATGAATGAGCCGCTCATGGAGATCGGCGAGGTGCTGATTAATTTGGTCCATCTATTTTCAGCATCCATTCACCATCTTTTGACATGTGACCACATCATACATTCTCTCAACTGTGCTCATTTGCTGGGATCTTGTTTTTTTACAGCTGGCGCTCGATATGTGGAGGAAGCTCATGATTGAACCCCTTCAGGCTGTCCTCATCCGAATGTTGCTAAATGAAATAAAAAAGTGAGTTTGACAGGCTTCAAGAAATTATTTCTTCAAGGGGAGTTTTTTTTTTTAACCACTCTGCCTTTAACCTTCTACCTTTGTTAATCTGCTCTTAAATGCCTCATTATTTCCTGCAGCGATCGGTGTGGCGAGAACCCCAACCAGAAAGTTATCCACGGGGTCATCAACTCCTTTGTTCATGTTGAACAGTACAAGAAGAAGTTTCCACTAAAGGTGAGACCACAAGTAACTAACTGGTGGAGGTGAAAGCCTGTGAGGTCCAAAAGCCATAATGTGCTGTTTCCTCTCACAGAAAGCCTTGTGAATTGCCTGCATGCTTCCACTCACTATATGCTTCATGTTCTTCCTGTGTTACAGTTTTATCAGGAAATCTTTGAAGGGCCGTTTCTGATAAAAACAGGAGAGTATTACAAACAGGAAGCCTCCAATCTCCTCCAGGAATCCAACTGCTCCCAGTATATGGAGAAGGTACGCTTGTATTCTCATGCATTATGTCAATAAGAGGGGCCCCACAAGTAATGCTGTGCATGTGCGTGTGCGTGTGCGTGTGCGTGTGTGTTCCTGCAACCATGTGAGAAGTGTGCATTCACTCAGTCTGTCATGTCATCCCGGTGACATAAGAGTTTTAATCTGAGTATTAGCTCGACCATGAACCCACTCAGGCCCCTGAGCAACCTCAGCTGCCATGACCTACCTCTCTTTTTTTCCTCCCCCGCACTCGGTCCGTCTTTCTCAATCTGCCTCTTTTATTTATCGCGGCAGTAATCTGATTTATGTGATAGATTTATCCCTCCGGCATGTAAACAGGCTCATCGCGAAAAGCTTCAGCAGGCCTAAGAAGGACCTGCGCTCCCTTCTCCTTTGATGTGACACAGTGCTTCGAAGTGGAGAGGAGATTGACATGTCATATGAGCAGCAGCAGACTCAGCAGGGCGACTCAGCGCCCTCTTACATAGACAAGCTGTCTGGAGCCAGAGTAATTCCTCCTGCTGTATCCCTTCCTCTACACTATACTACATTTATTTGTTATTCAAGACAAGGAGATCATTGGGAGTCCATCTTTTCACCGATTTGCACCAGCAAAATAGTTGAAAAAGAAGAAAATGAAGAATCATGGACCCATTCCATCACACAACTTTATTTAGATCTGCCTTTATGTGTTATTTTGCTGAATAATAAGTTTGTACACATTTCCACCTATGTGGTATTCATGACCTGGCTAAATTTCTTCAACCTGAAATAATTCTACTTGATTAACAGCAAGACTCCAGGTACTAGAGATTCTTTTTAACATGCTCCATTTATTCAGCTGTTTGATGTATTTTCACTGCAGATCTGCATTAAGTTATTCCTCTTTTCTGCCTACCTTCTTTCACACAGCAAGAAAGACCGACCCTGAACCTGCAGCTCAATCATACTGCCTTCAACTTGAACGAAACGACGACACCTGATGCATCTGCCTTTCATTTTTTTCACTTTTTGTGTCCTTTCAGGTTTTGGCGAGGTTGAAAGACGAAGAGGTGCGATGTCGGAAATACCTGCACCCCAGCTCCTATGCCAAAGTCATCCATGAATGCCAGCAGAGAATGGTGGCAGATCACCTGCAGTTCCTGCACGGCGAGTGCCAGAGCATCATCCGGCAGGAGAAGAGAGAGGGTCAGTGGACTTCTGCCTGGAATGTCCTCAGTTCTGTGTGATGTTTTTTTTCTTTTCTTGTTGTTGTTGACATTCTGATGCACATCTATGTAGATATGTTCTGTAGCTTCAATCTAACTTGTGCACTGTCGTGTCGTCCTGTCCAGACATGGCCAACATGTACACCCTGCTGCGAGCCGTGTCTAACGGGCTGCCTCACATGATCCAGGAGCTGCAGGTCCATATCCACAATGAGGGCATTCGAGGCACCAGTAACCTCTCTCAGGAAAATGTTAGCAACGTTACACACGCACGCACACACACCTCTGTTTTGCTTTATTTCCTTTTTCACATAATTGCAGACAAACCTGAAAGTCACATGCCTTTACAGTCTAAATTACCACGTTGTCGTCATTTGTTCTTTTAAGGTAAAAAAGCGAAGTCACGAAGGTAAAAGTGCTCAGAGTCATTGGTTGTAGGCAGGTGCTCAGTTTCAGTAGAAATCAATCAGCAGGAAAAGGAGGAGGCTTGCAAGCTTCATGGCGCCTGTTGGCATTTGATTGTATTGAAAGTCTCATTAGCATTAAACCGTCTCTGTCTGTCTCTCTCTCCTGCGTCCCTGCCAGATGCCGACCCTGTTTGTGGAGTCAGTGCTGGAGGTTCACAGTAAATTTGTTCAGCTCATTAACACGGTTCTAAACGGAGATCAGCACTTCATGAGTGCACTCGATAAGGTATGACACTGTAATAGCTGCCCCCTCATTCAGCACAGTGCACTCATCAGAGTGAGAGCGTTTCACTCCTGCTCTCTCGCTGCTCCGGCTGCTCACATGTGTGGGATGAACGAACACGTGTTTGTTTGATGTTTTCTTCTCAGGCTTTGACGTCTGTGGTGAACTTCAGGGAGCCCAAGTCCATCTGCAAAGCCCCTGAACTCGTGAGTACACACACATGCACATGCAGACCGTCACACACAGCGTTGGAAACAGTGCCTTGACCAGGTCAACCCCCCCCCCCGTTGCTGTGTCCGTCCAGCTGGCGAAATACTGTGACAATCTGCTGAAAAAGTCGGCGAAGGGAATGACCGAGAATGAGGTGGAGGATAAGCTGACCAGCTTCATCACAGTGTTCAAGTACATAGACGACAAGGACATCTTTCAGAAGGTAAAACGCTGGAGTCCAACCACAAGTCCCCTCAAGTCGTTATTGTGTCAAATTGAGAGAAGTCAGCACATCACAGAGGGACTCGGGCTTGAAATAGTTCAAAGATTCCATTTTTAAAGTCGGTGGTCTAAAAATACTTCCTGTTTTCTCATTGTCTTTGCAGTTTTATGCTAGAATGCTTGCAAAGCGGTTAATACATGGTTTATCATTGTCGATGGATTCGGAAGAAGCAATGATCAACAAACTAAAGGTACATTTTTGTGTCTGACAATAAAAACAACTCATTCGCTTTGGATTCTTTAACATGAGCTGTTGGACACTGATGACATTTTTCTCTCTCTGTTTACCTGTCTGTCGTCTTCATGCACATTCCTCTCCATTCACGCACCCTTCGCCCTCGCCATGGAAACCACACAGCAAGCGTGCGGCTACGAGTTCACCAGCAAACTCCACAGAATGTACACAGACATGAGCGTCAGTGCCGACCTCAACAATAAGTTCAACAATTTCATCAAGACGCAGGAGACGGTGGTAGACCTGGGGATCAGCTTCCAGATCTATGTATTACAGGTGGGTGTGAGAAGACCGATGTCTGAAACTGTGTCCTGAATAAGGTGAATTGAGGTGGAAAAAATACTCAAAGAACCGTTATTTGTTACTGTGAGCCAAGCCTTTTCTCTTACTCACTTTATTCAAACAAGTATCTGTCCTTTCTACAGTTTCTATCCTTATAATCTTTAACTTGTCTTTGCTTGTTTCAGCCTACACTACGATTGTAGTGATAAATCGCCCACATCAGTCTGCATGTTTTATCAAGATTTCCACTTGGTCAACACAACCTTCATCAGAACACAGCAAAACACTTTTTTTGGGAAATTCACAATTCCAAGTAACAGTGAGGATCAAAAGAGCTGTGCAGTTTCTCTTATTGACACGAAAGGGGCATTATTTACAAAACATAATGTGAAAATCTTCTGACATTTCTTTTCCCAGAGTACTTTTTTACTGCAGCATTCTGCAAGTATCTCTATTTTGAAAAAGGTGGAGAAAATCAGAGTTTTTTTTGCCTCCTCTGATCATAAGCATTGTTTTGGGTTCCCAGTCTGAGCACTGTTGTCACCCTGACACCAGCAGCAGAATTCTGTCACCGTGTCTCCTTTTTTCTAGCCGTCAACGTGTGTTTTTGTGTCTTGGTGTTGCAGGCGGGAGCCTGGCCCCTCACACACGTCCCCTCCTCCACATTCGCCATCCCTCAAGAGCTAGAGAAGAGCGTTCAGATGGTGAGCAGTGCTTCGAAACTTTGTCACAGTTTTTCGCAAGCATTCGCTGTAGCAGGGTGTGAGGAGTGACCTCTGTTTGCTTCTGCCTTCACAGTTCGAGCTGTTCTATAATCAGCACTTCAGCGGGAGGAAACTGACCTGGCTGCACTATCTCTGCACAGGTAACACAGTGGGCAGTTTTCTGCACACTCTATATTTTAGAAAACATTTTCTTCCTCTTCACATTAACCCCCAAAAGGTGGTCCCTGGCCCCCTGGTCGGGAAACACTGCCGTAAACCCTGCGCCAATCAAACTTTTTTTTCCCCCTCACTTGCAGGTGAGGTAAAGATGAACTACCTGTCGAAGCCCTACGTTGCCATGGTGACCACCTACCAGATGGCGGTGCTGCTGGCCTTCAACAACAGCCAGACAGTGAGCTACAAGGAGCTCCAGGACGGCACCCAGATGAACGAGAAGGAGCTCCAGAAGACCATCAAGTCCCTGCTGGACGTCAAGATGCTCAACCACGACTCCGAAAAGGTCCGTGTTCTGTCTCCTGAGATCAGCCGAGCTTGTTTTTATCACCAGGTTTTAACGCCCCCCGTCTTTGCTCACAGGAGGAGATCGAAGTCGAGTCCACGTTTTCACTAAATATGGGTTTCACCAGTAAAAGGACGAAGTTTAAGATCACAACATCGATGCAGAAAGACACACCGCAGGTCAGACCACAACCGATGCACTGTCTGGTATTCAGCTTTTACTCTGTCATGAATGTGTGCGTGATGTCTAACAACTTGCGTTTCAGGAAATGGAGCAGACGAGGAGCGCTGTGGACGAGGACCGCAAAATGTATTTACAAGCTGCTATAGTGAGAATTATGAAGGCCCGTAAGGTGCTCCGACACAACGCCCTCATCCAGGAGGTGAGCACTGCCCAATGCATGCAAACACCTCCTCCCAGGGCTGAAAAAGGGGAGGAAGCTTGTGAATACATACAACAAAAAGGACTAAGGAGAGAGAGGGAGAGAGAGAAGTCGAAGGGGATTATGGGTAATTTGTTCAGATGAGGGCGAATAGATTGGAAGCCAGCGCAACACCACCACTCAATATTATTGGTAGCTGAAACGCAACTTGTATCATGCACACATTAATCAGGCCACACACTGTGAAGCACAAGCTAATATCTACAGCACATACGCTAATTTGTATATGCAAACAACTATCTCAACTCACCTCCACAAAAAGCCATTGGGATTGTTGCTAAGGGCTAAAGCTAGCTTGTTGAAAAGCATAAAGATTCTCCCTGCTGCTCTTTATTTCCTCAGATTTAGGTTTTATTGCTAACTAGCTGTGTCGACTGCATATGAGAGCCTTTCATCGAGCTCTCCTACTTTCCTGTTTATAACATGAGACTAACCAGTGTGTCTCCTTTCTCCCCACTGCCTATATTTAGGTCATCAATCAGTCCAAAGCCAGGTTCAACCCCAGTATCAGCATGATCAAGAAGTGCATCGAGGTGCTCATCGACAAGCAGTACATCGAGCGCAGCCAGACCTCCGCAGACGAGTACAGCTACGTGGCGTAAGGCGGGGCAGGAGCGCCGTGCCAGAGAGCGCCCTCGCACACGCACACAAACACTCACCCGTGTGACTGACTGGCAGATACACGTTGAAAACGTGTAGCGAAAAAACCACACAAAAAAAACAGACTCATTCATCCATTTAGGCTTTTGGACTTGTGGGCTGTGTGCTGCGATGCCGCGTGCCCGCCGAAGCAGGACCGGTGCCTCCATCGTTGAAAACAAGGAAAAAGTCATAGCGTCACGTCAGAGCGGCCAGCTGACAAGCACCACCCATGCGGTCCTCCTCCTCCCCGCCCCACCCACTTTCTGATTTTAAGCTGTTTACAACATCACCAGTGCCACGCACTCGTGCGTCAAACGACAAAAAAAGAAAATGCCTATAGTCGTACGAGAAGAAGAAGCGGACGAGCATACTAGCCGGCCAAGGGTAACGGATAAAAAGAAGAGCGAGAAGAGAATTAGTTGTGACATCAATGACTCATTGGTGGCTACACATTAAAAAAAATACAAAATCATTCTTTCTTTTCTCACGTTTGCAGTTGTTGTGTGTTTTATTTTCTCTCTTTGTTAAATGTACCGAATTTAGGAAAAATATTGTAATAAAACTGGTATACTGACTATTGTATCTACTTTCAAATGTAAAGAAAAAAGAGGTGACAAACATGAATCTGCTGCTTGTCAAATAAATAATTAAAAACATTGAAGGGGTTTTATGTTAATGTTTGTCAGGTGTATTTATAAAATACTGCTAAGGGAAAATGCAACCTTATACTGTTACAGCTTTTGGTGCCTCTCATCTGAAAAGAAGAAACACTCCTCTTCTTCGGCCGCTAGATGTCACTGTTGCTATCTATTTCGGTAAAAAATATCATTTGAGGCCAAACCAAGCTGCGCTCCCTCCACGCAGCTTTTTTGGGCTGATCATACAATATAATATGATTAATGAGCTGAAATAAATAAGTAAATTAATAAATAAAATCAAACTAAAAATGATTGGAGAAGCTGAAAAGAATTCGAAACTTCCACGTTTGACTGTCATATCGCATTACCGGGCAAAATTATGAAATGTAGTTTAGACAGAAATTAGATAAAATACATGAATGTCCCCTGACGGCAATTTTAAGGAGAAAAAAAGAAACATATCAACCTCAATACAATTTAGAAGGCGTTCTTTTCTTTTTTTTAATTTCGTTGAAACCCAGCGTCAAAATTAAAAAGAAAGAAAGAAAACTATGTTTTTCTGTTGACAAAATGTACAAACTGCAAAATAAAACGGACAATACAGATCAGTTACATTGAAATTCACTCAGATAAATTAGATAAATTTGCTGCATTCGCGCATGCGCGCTGGGAACGCAGAGTGTCGGGGTGACGCCAGCTGTGCTGACAGCTGTCCATGGTGCTTACGCAGCTAAAACGTGACGGCGAAACTCGTCATTTATCCGGAACAACGTCAGCGGTCCGGACTGACAGTGAGCCGGTGGTACTCATACATTCCTGCGGTCGGAAAAAGAGCACCTGTGGCGAACAATTGTAATAAAGCGCGCGTCTATTGTAATTACGGGGTTCGCTCTTATAATTACGCAGATGATGCTATGCTATTTCAGGCGCCATCTTTAACGTCTTGAAAGCGATGTAATCCAATGTTGGTACCGGGTATTCATACCGGACCTCGTGGCGCAACGGTAGCGCGTCTGACTCCAGATCAGAAGGTTGCGTGTTCAAATCACGTCGGGGTCAATTCTTTTTCCATTACAACTGTGTGTAATTCAGGATTGTATCTGCATCACATGAGCTATCGAAAGTCCTTTATGACCACACAACATTCTGAAAAATTTCTTTAGCACGTTTTGCATGTCTGAATTTATTGAAATTACCGCTCAGAATTAGTATGATTTAACAATGTTCTCATCCTTCACCAACACGGGTGAGAAGAGGCTTGGGCCATTTCTGACTTCCCACCGAGCATCATGCAGACCCGCCTCACAGGGAGAGAAATCACCATTCAGACATGAATGGATGTCATGGAGCTGTGGTTCAGAATCTAAAAGGATCAGATCGTCCTTTGCAGTATCAGCGAGGGTCCCAGAACACTTATGCGCGCTCACCACAGAGTCCAGTGTGTTGTGGCGCCTGCCTTAAGGGGGGCCCTGGGCCCCATGGAAACTGTTGCTCCACAACAGCCATGTGTATGGACACGTTGCATTCTGTGGTGGTGAGATGGGTCTGTCACCATGCACGGTGGGATGCACCAGGAATGGCCCCGCACCACTCACATGCCATGTCGAAGCATGTTGGCCGTAAAAGCGAGAACTTGCTGTCATCGATGTACAACATACAGACACGCACACGTATTTTGTTTACCATTTGGCTCCTCTGTCTATAGGGGACGAGTTGGAGAATGTGTCACAAAAGAATGTGGGTGTTTTTAAGGTTCTGCCACTCTTGAGCATTCGATGTAAGATTTATGGAAGAAAGTGCATCTATTTCCTGGCATCGCATCTTGAAAACGTCTGATGCCTCTCGGAAGAATTTTACGAGTGATTACATCAGTTTGTTCATCATAACTGCAAGACCTCATACAGGAGTGCTTACAGACACTAACTCAAGCCATTAAATTATTCAAATAACAGAAAATATATATATATCTTAGCAACACTGAAGTCAGTCAAGTATTTGACATTTATTGTTCGAGCCTTTTTTCATGTTGATTGTGAGTTGATGTTTATGTGGGAACCAACATGAGAGAAAACAAGAGATTCGACAATAAATGTTCTACCAAGTCGTCACACCGTCAGAGACGTTTCTACTATTTACCACTAGAGGGGGCGCATGTGCAGTGTGGAAGAGTTGGTGTGTTGCAGAACTTTGTCGGAGATGCTTGGGTTGCCAGTTCAGAACAAGGCAACCCTTTTCTCAGTTAAATTTATGCAAAACAATAATACATGAATGTAGCATTGTAATGTTCCTAAAAAGGAGTTTGAAAGCTCCCCCGCAAGGAACAAGCAAATAATATTCTCACTGCATTGCAATTATCGAGCAACAAACCCACATTTAAAATGATTTTGCTGCCATGATATATTGTTTTGCAGTTATGGGAGGAAAAAAAGATCAATATGTTCTCAAGACAAGTAAAAATGAACAACTTGGCGCCTGAAGATTTTGACCTACTACTGCTATCAAACATCTTGCTTGGAGGCCAGGAATAGCAGCACATGAGGCTGGATGTTGGATAAAGCAAGTCGGACGGATGGGATCAGACGTGGACATTCAGCAGCCTGGATGACTTGAGGTCTGACACTGCAGAGCACACGTCACGTTCATGTTCCGTGTGACACTGGCACACAGTTTGGAGGGGAAACCGTTCCAGCTCGCCCTCGTGCTCACTCATTTGAACTCCATTCGACGATAAAGAGCCAGTGCTGCGGGGAGCAAGCGAGCGACGCTCCGTGGAAAGGATGCGGCTTTCATCACCGAATTGGGTCATACTTTTACATCCAGCCCCGGGCGAATTTTCTCATCCTGCTCTACAGGTCAATAATTTATACATGCACACCACATTAGGAGCTATAAGTGTTGCAATCAGTGGCACAACTACAGATCAGATGATGTGTGAAAAATGCCCCATCCTGCACATGTTAAGTAATAGAGGCTGTCATCTCCATATTCTATAGCATCAGACCAAGTGTGGGAATAAAGTAGTCATGCACTGTCAAGGACACACCTCCAAAATTCAGCGGTTTCGGTTACTAGAAAGAAATGACGTGTAGTTTGTCTTGTTTTGTTTTGTTTTGTTTTGTTTTGTTTTGTTTTGTTTTGACTGCATTGTGCAAACTGACAGGTCTGACTGTGTTAAGGTTGAGTGCAATGTAACAAAGTGTAGATAGCTAGTGGAGGACAATCAGTTGACTGTGGTCCATTGTGTAGCTGCGTTGTGACGCAGGCTACACAATGCCCATTTTGCAGCAGTAGCAGCAACAAAAATCAAAAATACAATGTAGTTACTGTGCAAAAAAACTCAGTGCAGACATTTGTTTAAAGCCAAAATGACAAAAAAATGCAATCTACACAAAGACTAAAGAATTGTCTGTGTGTGCAGTGTTGTGAATGAGGCTTTTTCAGTTGGACAACTTGTTTCCCAAGTTATTCTAATTCACAGTGTGTGTGTGTGTGTGTGTGTGTGTGTGTGTGTGTGTGTGTGTGTGTGTGTGTGTGTGTGTGTGTGTGTG
>JAUESE010000002.1:13438767-13449595 GCA_032274725.1 Malacoctenus triangulatus
CAAAGACCGCGGGCACGCTGACGCCCAGCCACACTACCCCCCCCCCCCACCCCCTTTTGTGCAGCTGCAGGTTGGACATTGTTGTAGAAACGAAAAATACTCTAAACATTTTGTTACAGAATTACATTTTTTTTACCGAAACTACAGATTGGCTCGACTTCCTGTCTCGCAGATCTGAGATCAATTATGGAAGGCAATCCCAACGATAAAGCTTCATAAACTGCTAAAGATTAAAGTGTTCATGCTGAACAAGTGGTGGCTAACTGTATGGATCACTGTTCATGTAATCAAAGAGAAAATGTTAAAAATTTGATAAAAACGGTCAAGTAAAATTGCACAAACCGAAAGGATTTTAATGAGAATAATACAAAAGTAATTTAAAAGACCTTGAACTGTTTAATCATGGACATTCGGGCTTTTGTAAGACCTCGCTTTTACTCATTGCTGCGTGCACAAAGGTTTTTTTTTTTCTTTTTTTTTTTTTTTTCCTTTTCCTTCTCTGTCTTGAAAACGCAAAATTTCACCGTCTCCGTCGTATTCTGTCCTTTTTCCGCCCTGCACTTGAAGTCACGAATACTAAGCGCCGTGTGCATTCATTATAGAGGGTATCCGAAGGTCACTGGGCCAATTTAAGAGAATGTGTCTCAGCGTGTCTTTGTGCTCAGCCGCGGCTTTGTCCAGAAGGGATTCTTCAGTAAAATTGTCATAAGCCCCCTTCACCACTATGTCTTCCTTTGTGCTTTAAAGGAGTGTGTATGTGTGTGTGTGTACAGTATGTGTATGTGTGTATGTGTGTGTGTGGTATTATGTGGAGAATCTTGAGAGAGTCCCTGCATGAATGCCTTATGTCTCCCCCTACAACAGATGTGCCACAGCCTAAGGCCCCAGAGTTGTAGCTCGTTATGCTACTTCGTGTGTGTGTGTGTGTGTGTGGGAGCGTGCTTGTGTATGAGTGTGTGTTTCTGTGCGCGCGCGCGTGCGTGCAGACTCCTTGCTATTCCCATTCAGAAGTCAGCAGGGAGTTTGCCCATAAAAGGTCCAAATAATAGGTGCCCATTTATCTCTGAAGACACTCATCCATCAACTCCACTCACACACACATACACACACATCTGATGGTTGGTGATATTATTGCTGTGTTGTGCCAGGAGCACCGTCCTGTATGCTCGCATCAGTGTAAATGTCTGCCTTGACTGTGGGACGCAGTCTTGTGACAGTCTACGTCGCCCCCCCCTCCAGTCAGCACTCATGTCTGGCTCTCTTGTTTGGAGGCCATTGAGCTATAAAAGTCCCAGTTTACTCACAGACTCGTGTGTCTGGCCTCACCTGCTGATGACCCTCCCAAAGGACACGCGAGCAGTTGCTTGAATCGCCTCGCGCACGTCTGCTCTGTGTGGGGTCTGTTACATATCACTGAAGATGTCGAATTTGGTGTGACATGAAATAGGAGATGAAGGTTGAAGTGGGTACAATCAGATGTGTTCAGTGTCGGCATCGATTCACACTTGCGTGTGAAGTTTTCTGGGCATGTGCCACATTTACAGGCCTGGCAGATATACTGTGTGTACGTTTTTCGACCAAAAACGGCTCCGTTTGAAGACTAAAATACTTGAACAGCATTTGAATATCATTACCTTCAGTAATATACATATTATTTCCCTGCAAATCCCTCTCGATAGCCCCTTTGCTCGTTGCAATTACCCTCCCAGATAAAGTGTTTCTGGCTCGGCCGTCGGCGCTTGTTAGCCTGGTGTGAGAACTTTCTTTGACCGGGGAACATCGATAGCGCTTTTTTTCGTTTATTTACAGCATACAACATTTTTGGAACATGTCAATGACTTCACTCTGTGAACCCATCTCGATGGTGAGGTCGCACACAAATGGCACAAGGACTCACAAAACACACTCCATCGATTACCACCACGCGGTCACACACACACATTCTCTCACCAATGTCCCATTAAAGTGAGCGGCTCTGCCCGGCCGCAAGCTTGTTGCTGTGTGGAAAGCGGCTGTTATATTATGTGTGAGGTGGTGAGATGATATGAAACTGGGCCAGAACGAAAGTGAATGAGTTCAAGCCCCAACATTAGGGGAATTAATTTTCTGTGGCTCTTCCAGATGAAATTGGATGTGCGTTTTTTTTTTTTTTTTCTTTTTCCTTTCTGTTCATTCCACCCGGTCAACACGGAGACGCAGTCAAGATTGTTTTGTTGCTTGAATGCAAGTCGGATATTTAATTCCTCATCATGACCAGGGTCAAAACATTGGAAGCTGCCAAGTCGCTGTGATGAAGCAGCATTTCTGAGAGGTTTTTGTTTGTGCTTCCCTTTATTGGAGCTGACCTCTGGCCCCTCGTGTCTCCTTGTTATGGAGAATCTAATAGAGTTTGCATCAACTGGGATGTTTGACTACACTCAGTTAAACATCCTAGAATCGAACCCAGATTGTTGATGTCTTTTTTGGAGATTTGGACATCCACTTTAAAGTTTGTAAGCTTTTTAAGTATTAACAACATGATCCTGTGGGTGAAACATGCACCAACGAGTTGTTTTGACACTTTTTTCTGTTCATAAGTGAAATAATGATGACTGTTGCTGGTCGTGATGACAGGATGTTAATAATTCATGACTGAAAAACAACAACAACAACCCGCAATTGACTGTTGTCCCATTTTAATGTGAGTATTCGAATGCGGCTCAACTGGCCTCCGCTTCGCTTTCGATTTGAGCCCCAAAATAAACCCTATTTTGTGTTGTTTCTTTGATTCACAATGCTGCTTGTTGTGTTTGTGGGCGTGAACACGCAATCTGTCTTGGAATGAAACAGAGGTGGAAAATGTGCATGTTGGAGGTTTTTTTTTGGGGGTTAGAACAGCGTCTCAGGACTTCATGCATAAGACATAAAGAATATCTGCGTACATGTAATGTGGTGACACACTGTTGGGTGATATTTTCCGTGCGTTGATGCACACGTGCGCTCAGATCCTCGACTGCGCCATTTCTGCTACAACGCCTATTAATATTTGATCCAACACACTTCCTTCATGCTGACTGTGAGGAAGACAGGAGACGGATGGAAGGGAGAAGATAGAAAGGAGAGGAAAGCACAAGCTCTTGTGTCTTTCTCAGTTGTTCTTTCATTCATTTCCTGCATTAACCCATTTTGTTTTGAACAAATACGTTTCATTTAAGAAAGACAATATCAAACAGGCACCTGTTTCAAAGCAGACAAATAAGTCCCTGGTGACCCACCCTTAGCGTGTGTGTGTGTGTGTTTGTGTGTGTGTGTGTGTGTGTGTGTGTGTGTGTGTGTGTGTGTGTGTGTGTGTGTGTGTCCCCTCGTGCCCTGCTCCAATTAGCAGGCCTGTTAGTCGATGTGGCACCTGAGACCAGATGAGGCGCACCAGCAGGACTCTCTCTCTCTCTCTCTCTCTCTCTCTCTCTCTCTCTCTCTCTCTCTCTCTCTCCCTCTTTCTCTCTCTCAGTGCTGCTTCAGAAAGAAACCGCCCCGACTTCAGTTTGACAAAGAACCGGCTGTGACATTTCTCCCCAGCGCCTGCGTTAATATTTTGTCATGCGTCTGTGAAAATGAGTTTTCTGTTGCTGCAGGGGGGGGGGGGGGTACGGAACTACGGGGGCAACGTTTTGAGCCCAGCGTCGCTCGGGAGGCGGAATAGATGGCAGAGCGAATGCTGGAGCATTTACCTTTGCACTTGTATTTCATATGGGAAGGGCAATAAGTGCAATAAAACACAATGTTGTCACTCTGAGCGCTAACGCGGCTATAAAACCAGCAGAGACCTCACGGGGGGGGGGGGCAGTTAATGTGAGCTCAAACACATCTCGATTGTTCTCTTGTTTTTCCTCTCCAAGTCGTATTACTGTGTTTCTTTTTTGGAGCACCTGTTAGTTTCCTTTTTCCTTTGAACACTTTTGACGTCGAAGGTCTGGAAACAGGTGCTTTTTTGTTTCCTTCACCCACGTCGGACCACCCAAGGACTTTCTCTTTGTGATGTTGATGATGATGTCGATGGTCTGGTGTCATCAGGCTCCCTTTCGAGAGGAGTGCCACCCCCCCATCTTACGACGGCCTCTTCACACACTTTGTGCAGTTTCTGCTGTATCCGAATCGGCACAGTTCCGTCGTCGCTCTTCGTCTCCGCGCATCCCTCGCAAACTTTCTCGTACTTTCTTGGTAGTTCTTCCCCCCTCGTCCCCGCCTTCAGCACAGAGCAGCGCCTGTGTGTGTTTTTTCTTTGAGATCAAACGCTTCACCTGCATCGCTCCGTTTCGGCGCGTCACTTTTATGTTGTGTCATTATTATTTCTGGGAGAAAGAGAGGGAGAGACAGAAAAAGAAAGAAGAAGAAGAAGAAAAAAAGAAAAGTAAAGTGCGAGGTATTTGATTGGAGTGTATGGAGCTGGAGGTTGATGTGAATATCAAAGGGTTTCCATCGCTGCCAGCAGGTGAGGCTGCCTGTGGCGCTCAGCTCCACGACAGAGGTGGTGGTGCGGGGGTGGGGGGGGTTCTGCTGGGGTGCGTCTGTGTGCGACTCTATACGTTCGGGTGTGTTCGAGCAGCGTTCACACATTGGCTTTTTTGTGTGCTTTTGTCTGTCGGCTGAGTGCAAGGATCCCGATTTAGCGCTGCATGTTTGAGGATGCCACGTTGAACACAACGTGTCATATCAAGCGTTCTCACAGCTGTATGAAGGTATTGCGTCCTACAGGTCGCCTCTGAATTCAATCTCCTCCTATAGGTCAGTGTTAGGTCAAGAGAATGACGAGTAAATGGCCTGTTCAAGAGAAAACTGACCAACTTTTATACGATGCTGCTGAATCTAGTAGTAGTTGTGTGCAAACAATCAAATAACACAAGCAGTGTTCATGCTTCATATGTTGACCTTGAGTCCCTTTGATGACCTAATGCCCAAATAATCAAGTCAGACAGAGTAACATTTTGTCATGAGCAGCTGGGCTAATTTACTAAATAGTTCTTCTTTACCTGCTCACTAAACTCTCCCGAATGCACATCACACCAACAACAAGAACAACAGGGGATTGTTGATCTGCACCAAACATCTCCCTCTGCTGTTGCGGCGCCGTGTCAATGAAAGCATACATTAAAGGGAGTATAATCACCTCCCCCGGGGGGCGTCAGGATGATCCACTGGCTGAAACAGGAGCTTCTGCACACAGCAGCAACAGCCACCGTCGCTCGTCACCCTTCTGTTTTCTCCCTTCTGTTTGTTCTCTCTGCAGCTGCAGCAGGGGGCACTGTGGCGTCACGGAAGAGCCGGGTAGCAGGTTCAAATTCAAACAGAGGAAAAAAAAAAGAAATAAAGCAGGAGCTCATGTAGAAGTCCCACAGTGCCAAGTCACTCTCAGAATTAACTTTAAAAAATCCCTGCCTTTAAAAGGGAATCTGGTGATTATATAATAGGTTGTATCCATTTGGTTGGGAGATATATTTAGATGATGCGTGCGTTCGATCCCTCCGTCGCTATTTCAAGGATCTAGCCGAAGCTTTTAATCTCGAAAGTGAAGTCACTGCGTTTTTTTTTTTTTTTTTTCGTCAAGGACACCTGAGTCAGCCGTGGGTTGTTTGGGAGGAAGGTGGGGGGGGGGTTGGCTAAACTCGTGAGCCGTGCTCCTCCACATATCAGAAATATCCCGTTACCTCGGCGTTGAGGCGTGCCTGTCTATTCAGAGGCGTGTTGGGGGCTTTTCAGCAGCGTCCGTCCACATCCGGACGACTCAATGCGTCGCCGCGCCACAATGGGAGTAACCCAAAACTCCCCGCGCCTCCTTTTCAAGGACCGGCCCGACTTCACACGCGTGACGAGAATTCGCCCCCCAAAAAAAGTTGGGAGACTTGAAGAAACTTGTCGGTGGGAACCTCGACGTGTTCAGAGTGACGCTTAAGCGCCAGGTTTTGTATTTTTTTTAAGACACGCGGCCGTCACGGACTCAAATCAAAACAGGCGTGAAGGAGGAAGCCAGCCGCTCCCCCTTTCTCCTGCCGACACCTTGATGTCGGTGGAAAGAGCCGGAAGACCCCCCCCCCCCCTCTCTCTCCAGAGGCAGATGGGAAAGGGAGAATGTCCCATTTATTATCCGCTCCTCCTTCTCCTCCTCCTCCTCCTCTTCTTCCTCAGACAGTTGCCTTACACCATGCGTGAAATAGCTCCAAATGGTTTCCCTTTGTCTACTGGCAGCGCTGCTGTTACGCTTTACATTAAGTCTGGCCTCGGCGGGCTCGTAGAGTTGGTACAGTATGTGATTCATGCTGCTTAAACTCGGTGTCTCAGCACACCGACGCGGTGCGGCTCCGTGTTTCCAGCAGGAAGCAGGTCTGTCAGACGGATCCGAAGTGGTTTCATGTTGTAACACTGACAAATATGGACACAATAAACCAGCTGTAGAAAGCAGTCGCTTTATGTGGCAACTGGAAACAGGACTTGGCTCGAACTGGCTTCTTCTGTTTGAGAAATTGCCCGAGGAGAGGTTACGACGCTGCCACCTGGAGAGCAAAGTGGAAAAAGGCTTTAGTTTCTGTTGGATGTGTGACTGAAAACTGACAGAGAGTCAAATTTTGACAGATTTGAATCTCTTTTCACACAGTATATAGGACAAGTTTGGCCTTGCTGACTGAACCTCAATGAATAACAAATTTAATCTCTTTTTGTGTCTGAATTACCAGCCTGCCTGTACACAAACCTGTAAACTCTGGTTACATAATCTTTTTTCCAAATAAGAATTCATTTTCACAATAAAGGTCGTGATCAACGTACTGTAACACTTCCTTTTGGCCTTCATTACTTTAATTCAGAATCTTAGACGCAGACGCTGTTGCAAAACAGCTGCATGAACATAATTTCAGAGTAACTCTTGCGATACTTGGCCCGCATTTGAATAACTTCATTGTGCCTCGGCGCTTTTTTTCAACATATTACGCAACAGAACTCGATGAGGCGTCCATTACAAGTCAGCTAAATCTGTCATTCTCCCAACTCGCAAAGTTCTGATCAAAGGTCCCTTCAATGGACTCCTCCTTTCTGCCTCAAATCCTGCTCATTGACTTTTACAAGCACGGATCACTTTTATCAGTCCCAGAGACGGCGCAGACGTTAGTCCTTCATCTCATCCCTCCCACTGTAAGACTGCCTTCCCCCCCCCCACCCCTCCCTCCCCCTTCTGCGAGCAAATCTCCACTCCACGCACTTTCCCTCCAAAAACTTCCTCCTACAACTACAGTACTTTAAAGCCCTAAGCCTCCCGCCTCTCCTCTCCCACCGTACACATCTTTGAAGGATCGCTCATCGGCAGTACTGCGCGGCTCTCGGAGCTTTACGCATCGGAAGCCTTAATGGCCCGGGCGCTGGTTAACTTTCAGGCTTACACCCCCCACCCCCCCTGTTGATGAACCGGAGCAGCCATCACCAGTGTCTCTCATCCCAGCTAAAACCTGCATTGTGCTGCCGAGCTTTAAAGATGTAGGAGAGGGAGGATTGTCAATAGATGGATGGAGCGAGCCGGGGGGGGGGGAGACCTGCTAATAAGACGTTTTAAGTCGCAGGAGCCAAACTCTGGAATAATGAACTTTGTTGCATACATGATGTGGAGCAGGTTTAGAGAGTCTTCAGAGGGGATTTACCACCGCGCCGCACCTTTAGCTGTCAGCGAAGGGGGGGGGGGTTTACGCAACCCTGGATGACACCTCCGCCTTGAGACTGAGTGGCGTTAAGATGGGAGACGTTTTGGCGAGACACCGAGACCACACGCTTTGAAGTCGGGCAGTCACACGAATCCAACCCGAGGCGAAGGAAAGCCTCCTTCGCTGCCATATCCTGCGATCGCGCAGGAAACCAAACATTGATGTTGCACTCGAAGCTGTATTGTCGACAGGAAGCGTCCCGTGGGTTACCTGGGACTCTTAAAACTAATGGGCTGTGAGATAATGTTGATGATGTAACGTCTCCGGGTAACACTGTGTTAACCTCCCACCATACTTCAGCGTGCCTGCGCTTATCTCTCCCATTTATGTGGAATCGAGACAAATCAATGCAATAAAACGCATCGAATTCACAATTTAATGACAAAATTTGAAGCAGGGAAGCAAATCTTCTCATTTTAATTCATAATATCAAAAAATATGCAGTGAATACTTTAAATGTTGTAGTTTTGCGGCCATTTTATGACCGTCCCCTCTGTGTCCGGGTTACAGGCCAAATTTGAGTCGTCCAGCCTTCGTGCTTCACAGGAGCCATTTTCACTCTTCAGCATCGCAGAGGCCCTCAAATCTCTAGTTGACTCCTCTTTGTCCAAAAGACTGAACATCATGTTTTTGTGCCCCCCCCTTTCCTCGTCTCTCGCCATACAAGTAGAAACTGCGCTCTGGATTTACTCGCGGAGCAGCAGTTGCTTTTCTGCCGGGGGGCAGCTGGGTTTTATTGCCCTTCACATGAAGAGTGGGTGGGGGGGGGGTTTTTTTGTGCACGAGTGAATTTTACAGCTGATTGCATGCGTCGGAGTAATCGTAAAACTAAGTCGAGAGGACCTGTCTTTACGGTGTCAGCCATTTTTTTTCTCCCTCCAGAAATAGGACCACGTGTGTGTGTGTTCGAGTGTGCACGACCGCTTTTTCTGTAGCCACAGTGGCTCAGCCCCCCCCCCCCCCCCCCCGTTTCCATGTGTATTCCCTCGGAGTGACGGCGAGGGGGGGACACTTGTTGAATAAAACATACAGGTGTGCGTTTGTTTCAGACTCATTGCAGCGGTTCGTTAATTTTATGTCACCGCACTCATAAATAGCCCGACTGCTGCGCTCGCTGGAGTGTCGCAGCCCCCTCGCCAGACACCCTTCAAGGGCATCTTTTTTTGGTTTGTTTCCAGAAAGCATACAGAGCGAGTATCAGTAGGTGGCAGCAGGTGAATATTCGCTGCTTAATAAGTAAAAACTCAGGTGACACTTCTTGTTTTATGTCTGATTTGAGGGAGCGAATGTGCTGTTCAGGTATTTTTTTTCAACATTGGGTAGCCCACAGGTGTAAGTGTCTGTTGATCAGTTGAGGTTTCACCCTGAATTCGCTGCAAGGCTGACCTGGGATCAGCATCCGGTGGAAAAACGTAGAATAGAAAACGAGTCCCTCACACTCATGCTTCGTAAATGGTCACTGCAAGAGTGTCTCCTGCATGATTTGTGTCTTATTTTGATCGTTTTCATCGTCTGTTTTTTTTCTTCCATCTCCTTGTTTATGTTTTCACACGCCCGTCTCGTGTTTGACGAGACATTCTGCTTCTTGCTGACACGGAGGACCGCTGTGCGCTTTAAAAAATTAATGACTGTGATTCTGAAATGAGATGCGCGGAGTTTCAAGCGTGAGTGACTCCGTGGAGCGCCGCAAGATGAGCGTCTCCTCTCCTCCGTCTTCGGTTGGGTGTCTGAAGCTAACAGGTGCGCGGGGACGCACGTGTCCACGCAGGTGATTTTAATCACATTCCTGCTGCTTGCAGGAGGTGGAGGAGCGCAAAGATGAACCTGTAGCGTCTGTGTGAAGCTGCTGTATGAGAAATCGGGCTTCTTTTTTTTTTTTTAGCTCCACTGAAATCAACAGCGACGGCATTTCTTCCCTCCGATCGGCTTTCGGTGGCTCCGTCTCTTAACCTGCACTGCTGGTTCAGACAGTTTGTGGCGACGTGTCAACAAAAGCAGGCAAATGCTGCGTTAAGACCAACAGGTCAACATGGACACGTCTGCTTTTAGGCCCCTCCAGAGTCGTCAGAGAACACATGTTTGAACTGTTCCCAGAAAGCACCGGTCCTCGGCGTGAAACATGCTGCTTGGGAGACAAAGTGGAGGACTCACTTGGAGCGTGTTGCCCACTCAGTGGTTTTCCTCTCCAGCCACGATATGCAGAGATGGAGAAAAAGTCCTGTGGGGGTCACAGCACCTCCATTTGTCCACCGTTCCCATCTTTGTGTCACGCTGCACTTCCTGTTTTCATTTTCTCATCTTGCTCTAAAAGCTCTTGATTTTTTTCTCCCTCTTTTGCCCGACGCATCTCTTGACACGAGGACAGTCCAGGGGATGTTGATGAGGTTTTGGTCAGTTTGTGAGGAAGGAGCTGAACAGGGGGACGCTCCACACCTCGTCTCTTTGCCCACTGATAGGAGGCTCATTATGCCTTAAATAGACTCTAAATGGCCCCTCAGACTGCTCGTCTTGCCTGGATGAGCGTCTCCGTGTAATCTCAGTGGGTATACGTGTACAACGGTGCCAGTCGTGTGTATATGCAGAAATCGCATTTTTTAAAGCGAAACACTCACTTTTTACCTTTCAAACCTCGTTTTCCTCTCTACACACAGACCTCATGCCCTGGTTGTACCTGTGCACCCACGCTAGTGTTCGTTGTTTGCATAATTTATGTGTTTTTTCGCCGTTCCGTATGTTTGTGCCGGCGTTTGTTTACCAGACTGCTCGCGGACCCGCCGCCGCCCTGCATGTCTAACCCCCCATTTTTTTTTCACTCCGGCTCTCCTGCGTGAGCTCATGCGACTGATAGAGAGCCATGATAACGCGGCCGATCCCATCAAATGAGCTGAAAGGTGGGGGGGGCTGGGAGGGCTCCATCCCTCCTTCTCTCCCCTCCACTTTCCGCCCCTCTCCTTTTCTCGTCCCTCTCTCCATCCATCCCCATGTTAAACCAATTAACAGTAATTACCGGGCCACCCCAGGCGCAGCTCCCTCTTCTTTTTTTTTTTTCGCTGGCTCTGCTGTTTCGTCCTCATCACCGCGCCGACGTGAAGGGGGGGGGGGGGGGGGGT
>JAUESE010000002.1:13492619-13505918 GCA_032274725.1 Malacoctenus triangulatus
TTTCTGACAACTTTTGGATGATTAAACATGGACCGGGTCAAAATAATCCAGGAGAAGCATTGCTGCTGCTGACACATTAACACAACAGGGGGGTTAAAGAGAGAATTAAACTGAAAGTGAGGTATGAAAGCACTTCTAGCAGCTTTGGATCATTTGGACTGCCTTGTAGTTTGCGATAGTATTAGTGGAACAACTAATGGGTGATTGTGATAGGCACCAAGACATTGACAGACACATCTTCTCACTCAAAACACACACACAGTGTTCGTGTGGCTCTATGTTCGTATGTGGTCACCATTTTTTTTTTTGTCCTCCTGGCACACACTGATTTTTTTTTTCTTTCTCTTTCCTCTGTCCAGCTGGTGGCGGTCTACGAAGAACAGGACCCCCACAATGGCGGTGACGGAACCAGCGCCAGCTCCACGGGCACGCAGAGCCCCGAGCCCTACGCCAGCGAGATGAGCGCGGCCTCGGCCTTCCAGCCGTACCAAGCCAGCAGCGAGATCGAGGTCACCACGACCGCTCTGCGATCCAGTGAGTGGAGGCGTGCTCAAAGAGTCTCAGTACCCTTTCGAAAGACGGCGCGAAGAAGCACGAATCCCCCCCCCCCCCCCTCGAAGCTGCTCTGACGTTTCGAGATTTGACTTTCAAAAAAAACAAAAAGAAAAAGCAACGCTTTACTGAACCTGAATATCACGTCGCTTGAAAGTGATTCTTGGCAAATGCAGTTGACATTGTTCGGTTTAAAAAAAAAAAAGCCGTCTGATGCAAAGAAATGAAATATGAAAATCTGTATGACTGGCACCGGCGGGCTCACGCCGTGCCTTTCAAAAGCAGGAGGAGGGGAGCGTTTGCTCCGGAAAATGCGGAAAAGCTTCAAAGATCAGGGACATAAAAAGTGACATCTGTAAGCAGAGAGTGACGGTGGGCGCCAGGCCCGACAGAAAGGAGCTGGTTCGCGCTCTGATTGTTATCTTCGACCGTTGTCGCCGTCGCTTATTTTCTGGTATGAAGTTTCAGGCGAAAAACCAAATTACAGCTCCCAGAATTGCCCAGGTAGAGCCGCGGTCGCCGTTTGAATCATCCGAGCAGTCGGCCGCGCCGGATGAAAAAGGACGGACTGATTACAGGTTGCCAAAACAAATTTTTGCTGGATTCTGGGTTTGACCGTGTTGTGTTTTTCACTGAAACAAAACAAAACAGAAAAAAAATCCACCCCACCGCCCAAAAAAAAAAAAAAAAAGTTAACTTTGCACCGCGCGCAGGCTGTCTCCTCGTCTCGTTCGAGGTCTGTTACGTGTCCGTCCGAGTGTCCGTCAAGTGTGAGCAGCGTGTCCGGGGGAGCCGACAGGTAGAGAGCGAGACAACCGGGGAAGGAATTGAGACGCAGCGGGGGGGGAAGTCATGCATGAGCAAGAGCACACATGCCGGAGCAAGGTGAAGCGTGCATGCGCTCGTGCACGGCCTGAGCGCAGGCAGGAGTCGGCGCGGCTCAGACGTAAGCTGATGTCCACATATTCATGCGCCATGAAGTGGAACCGGCGAGCTGATGCGGAGCTGTCTGAAACTTCAAAGGACATCGGAGACGTTGAAAGTCAGAACTCCACACACACACACTCGAGCGCGCGGACAGGCGGGGAACTGACACACTCCTGCACATGAATGAACAGTTGACTTTACGCGGCTGCTTCGACATTAACGCTCATTCCCGGCTGATCGGACGTGTGCAGATTTATGGAAAATGGTTCTTGAGAGTGGAGCGGCAGCAACCTGAGAGAGAAAAAAAATAGTTCACGGTTTAAAAAGCGGGCGTGTTGAATTGTGTCTGACCTACTGTCTGCCAGTCCTGTGGAGTCGCAATAAGTAGCAATTGCAAGGTGAAAAAAAACCACTGTGATACCAGAAGATGGACTGAGTTTGAGAGAAAGAAGGAGTGATTTCCGATTCGGTAAGAAAGGTCAGCAAGTGAGGAATTCAAGCTACGCACTGGGAGTTAGCACACCTGGCTAACGAGCACCTGTTGACTCAAGAAGTCACCAGTTTAATAAAGATAAACCCAATAGTCAGAAGATTACGCTCAGGGATCCCTGACGCCTTCTTCCCAAAACTCTGCTCACGTCACGAAGGTGTTACTGTATCTCATCTTCGTTATGACTTCGGGGAAGGAGCAGGGAAACCGGATTGAAGCATAAAAAAACATGCCGGACGCGCTGGATTGATTAAAGCAGGAGGTTGAATGATGAGAAATTGCTCGTCCTGTCTCGTCCCAGACCGGGACAGGCTCCCACAGCAGTTTGCGGGGCAAGTGGACGGATGCAATAACAGACTAAAAGAGGAAGCGCCGCTGATAAATAATGCACGGGACTCCTATAAATGTGGTTTTACGACTTGGTAAACGTAGTTTTTTGGGTCTTGGACTCGAACTTGGGCACTACTGTCTCTCGCCGATGAGTGGTTGAATTGAGACTTCCTCTCAATCTTACGAACTTTCTGTGTGTTTATTTTTTTTTATTCTACATCGTCTGACATTTGTTCGAAAACACACATACACACACTCTCTTGTCTCGGTCGACCAGCCCTTGTTTCCACTCCAGAAGCCCCTTCAGAAGTGGCTTCATTTTAAACGACAGGCCGCCTGGCGTGGCATACAAACGGCCCGGCAGATGAACAAGACAGACAGGCGAAGGTCCCCCCAGAGCCGCCGCCGCTGACCAACGAATTACTGGCAGCAATATTGCACATCAGACATGAAAGTGTAGGCAGCAGCGCCCTTGGCAGCTGTGCTCTGAGGCAGAGAATTATGGCTATTTAAAATCATCATCTTTTAGAGCCGTATTGATTGTTTTTTTTTTTCCCCCCATCGCAACAACTCCCAAAGTCTGCCTCCTGCTTTCTGTTTTTTTTTGCCACTCTTCACCAAACCCAGGCCTCCGCCACCGCCTTGGGAGCCCATTTCAGATTTCCATGCTAACACGTGCCACGCAGGTCAAACTGCTAATAATTGGATTGGAGATGAGATGTAAATTACAATAATGAATGTAATTTTCCCCCCGTAATTATACAGACGCCGGCGCTGCCGCTGCCTCCTTTCGTCGCACTGGATTCCGAATGTTTTCCGAAGTGAACGCAAAACGTCTGAAACTTTAAATTGCCACGGGACCCTAACGAGGGCCCGTCTCCAAATTAAAACAGCCTGTTTTTTTTGGTTGCTTAAAGATTCTTAATAATTGTTGTGTTAACCAGGAGTTCGCCGCAACCTGCCGGCAATCACGCAGCGCTCTGTTACAGTTTTTTTTCCCGCTATGTTTTATACATGAGTCAATAAAAAAGGATGTCAGACACTTGATAATTCTCATCCTTGCTCCTCTTTAAACTGTGGACAGAAAAATGCAGTGTTGAGACAAAGCGGTGTGAATTTATGGAGCAAAAACGTATAAAAATCCAATATTAGGCTGGACAGATTTTCGCTTTGTCTTCTAAAGTATAGAAATAAGTCACAATTCATCTTTTCTTTGTTCCTTGAACTTTACACGGCTAAAATGATTCCTTTTCATCAAGCTAGCTGCATGAATTTTTTGTAAAGGCATTTTTTTTGTCCAAAAATGACAAAGTTTAACTAGAGAGAGGTAGAAAAAGCTGTATAATTCTTGAAACTGTCGAAAAAAGAAGCTTCAGAACGTGTCGAAAGCAACGCCAGAAAGTGTATCGTGGTGACTCACAGGCACAACTGTTATGAAAGTCGGTAAAAAGTCACCCTCTGATACCTGTTAAAAAGATCACGACGCTCGGTAATTGTCCCTCGCACAGCTGGAGTGTCACGGTTTTTGATCCCGGTGCTGCCGGCGCCTCTGCGGCTTCAGTAACTGCCGCATTGATCCGGGTGAATTACCGTCAGGTAGGAGAGCGGCGTTCAACAGATCTCGGAAAAAAAAAACAAAAAAAAAACTTTTTCCCCCGATGCTCCGCCGCCGTTTCCCCTTGAACTCGACTTTCGACAGATTGCCGCGTTTCATCGATCACGCCTTCGCTGTGAGGATCTTTATTTTTAGGGGTGTTTTTTTTTTTTTTTTTTCCCTTCTTCCCTCGAGCTCAACAGCGGTTGTTGAGGATACGAAAATCAGGGAATTGGAAAAGCTTAAGTGCCACTGACGGAGGTTAAAACTGCACTGACATTGATGTGGAGTGGCTTTTAAACACTAACAGAAGATCACAGTGATTGCGGTGATACTTACACGATCGACCCCCCCCCACCCACACCCCGTTGGCAAGTCCGTTGTGCGCCGATCCAACCGAAATATCCACAGATAGCTTGTCGTTTGTCCGATCACACTGTGAAGACTTTTTTTTTTAACCTCCCGACCCCAGCTGAGTCAGTGTAATGACAGAGTCCTCCATTGACCTGCTCCTCTGGTGAATACACACCGCCCCCCCTCCTCCCGTCCTCCCCACCCATCCCTGCCTTTGGTCCTTGAAGCTCAGTGGTGACAGCAAGTTGCTGGGACGCCATTAGAAAGATTGCCCATCGGGGGCGGGAGTGTGTGTGTGTGTGCGGGAGGGTTGACACCTCCAAAGGGGGGGAGGGGGAGGGGGGGAGGCCTTCATCTAATCAATTTGGCTTAGTGGTGTGCTACTGAAGAGACTCCCTGCCACTAGCCAAGGCCATATTAAAGTCACCGCAGGAGAGGGGACACACCGTGACACTCTGGCAGCACACATCACGGGGACATATGCTGCGTTATGTCCAGCGTCGCCGTGGATGGCCTCATCAAAGTTTTTAGAGCTACTCGGTCTGCGGCTGAATGAAACGTCCCCCTCAGCGTTTTTTTTTTTTTTCCTCGCCAAGATCTTCATCTCAGTCTGAGACTCAGCCGGGGGCTCTCCCAATGGCTTCCGAAGACAGTGATTGCCTATTATAGATAAACCAGCTGGTTAAGACTTGGTGCTGTGCGAAACTGGGCCTGATAGCACGGGACGGATGCTTATCGGGGGTCCATCAGATGTCCCTCCCTCTCTCGCTCCGGTCCCGGACCACCTCTGGAATCCCCTCATAAGTGATGCGGGCGGAGGTCTTGGAACTGTTATCAGAAGGTGATGGCAGCAGCGGTGCTCATCAGCCAACCGCACGGATCTTGCTGGACGCCTCTCTCACTGGTTTGGATGATCGGTGTCTGAATATTGTTTACAGAAGGTTAAATTCAAATTGCACATATTAAACAAAACAACATTTGGAGATCTATATTGAACCCTCTGGTTCAGATAAAGGTTCAAAGTGCTTGGAATATGGATGGAATAGCAAAGCAGAGGTGACAATGTGCTGGTCTGACAATGCAGCAATGGTTTCGAGGGTAGGAATGACAAAAAGGCAGCTTTGGTTCGGCTCCACCGACAACATGGCGAGAAATGTTTCTGGAAAACACAAGGATGATGTAATGTTGGAGGACACCCTTAAAATGCAACAACCGAGTGTGGAGCCGCGCGTACTCGCAAAAAAAATAACTGTCAGCTTCACTGTTGTTCCAAGGGAAGGTTAAGTGACTACAACAAGGACGTGCACCACACAAAACTGGCAACCTGCTGTCAAGAACAGAAGTAGGTTTCTGAATGGGTGGATGGCAACTCTGTGTGGCAGGATCCAGCGAAAGCAGAGACGTTTGCATGATAAAATAATGATGATGACCTGGATATGCGAAAGCTGCTTCCTGTCCTTGTAATTATCAGGAGAGGCAACAAAAGACCTCGTCTGACCCAAGAGAAAACTCGAATGGGAGCTGGAGTCAGAACCTGGCCTCCCAGTAGCACTGATTAGACGCAGACTTCATGGAGTTACGGCACAATTACCAGCTCAGTATTACACCTTTCTTTGCCACTTGTCTCTGTAAAACATGGTTTCCACTGGTCCCTGAACAGTGGGTGTATTAAAACACCGACCATTTCTCACTGAGTTTTATCATTACAGGAAATTGAATTGTTTAGAGACACGCCATAATTTCTCAACGGGAGAGCTGGAAAATTTCTGTTTGTCCCTTTTTTCCCCCCTCCTTTCCTCTGGCTCCTGGAAGAGGTGATGAAATAGGCCTTTTAGGACTCACTATTTCACCCTCATCTCCCGCGGTGCCACAACACTATCCATCATCGTGACATCCGTCATGACAGGCTTATCCTCTCAGCTAACCCAGCAGGAGAGCCCAACATTTATTTAGCTCCCATTCAGCAGCACATTTAATCACACGCGGTTATATATGAGTTCTGCTTCTTCCAGTGATTCATTTTTGTATTATGAATGTAAGCAAACAACTGCTGTTTCAGTTGAGCTATCAGTCCAAATCCCTGCAAATTCTCCCGTTATAATAAGAGAGACTAGGCAATAAGCAGTATGACTATAATGACTAACCAAGGTCAGCTGGAGTTTTGCCAGTTATTGTTCATTTTTGAACTTATGACAACAAGCAGAAGCAGCAATAAAACAACCAAGATGCACTCTGCACTGACAGGTCCTTTGAATTCAAGCTGAGTTTTGTTAGAGCTGCTAATGTAACAGATGGTTTGGGATTGTGCACATAAAAGTTTGCATCTCTGTGTTTGTCCTGTCATGGATGGGTGAGTTGTATGGGTGTAGCAGGCCTTCCCTCATTGAAAGCAAGGGTCACCGGATGAAGACACGTCCAACTGACATTTCTGATCATTTGTTGGTCCCTTGGATGCAGTCGAAACACAGTCGTTTTCATTTTCAGAACAAAAAAGCAACCACTTTCAAACAGTCCAATGTTTATTTAGATATTTAAAAAGGGGTCAAACTCTGCTCTCAGTTCAAGCAGTCCAAATAGGGCCCATTGTGTGTGGAGCCCAGCAGTTTGTTGTGGTCCCGAAATGGCAGTCTCGCTCCCAAAAATGTAATAAGAATGAACGTACATTGTGTCCTGCGTCCTGATTGGCTGAGAGACTGTAGGCCAATGTCAATCAGTCTCTTCCGTCCCCTCGTCTCTGTCCAGTACAGAGTGCGTTCGTTAGGCAAATATATGTGTTGGCAAAGTTTCTCCACGACAAAACCTGCTTATGTCGATGAAACGTTCTGCCCCAACAACGGCAGCTGCAGACGTGCCCTAAAGGCAGGAAGATGCTAACTATGGCAGAAAATGTTCAAACAGTGGTGATAGCAACCATTTTCTAATGTTGACCTCCATTAGAAGTCATGTCACGGCTTTACAGAACAGCACATGATTCAACAGTGAATTTCGCCAATGCTAATAGATTTTTCACTCATTCTGCACTGTTCAGTGTGAAAAGACGCAATGAGAATGAGCCTCCTGAGAGATTTGCCCCAACAGGTTACCGAAACCCCCCCTTGTTTTTGTGTCATTGTCACCCTTCAACAGCCTACTCAACCCTTCTTTGTGAACGATACCGGGGCCTCCTAAAGTGGCTTCAAGTCGAGTGCTCACTCAACAGAGAGGACGTTGGGATGAGCAAGCCCACCATTAGCCAGCTGAAAGCACTTTTTAAGCCCACTGGTCCTCGTGCGACTCTGAACTGCTTTTCTCTACCTGCGTTAGTGGAGAGGCTATTAGTTATGTCAACTCCTAATCATAAGCTCAGAGAGGAGGAGGGAGGGAGGGAGGGGCCCAGGTTGGGTCTTCAAACTGCTGAGGAGTGGGCGTTCTGTTCGGCGTCACTGGGAATATTAGTCATAAAAACACTCATACTGTCATCATATCATCCTCAGCTTATTATAGCTAATTACTGAAACTGCCGGCACCACTAAACGGTGAAGACAGTGTTTTGGTAATGAAGTGTGGAGTGCTTGGAGTGGTAAAAGTCTCTACTCAGCACTGCTGGGGATGTGTTGCCAGCGCTGCTGCTATTATTACGACTGCCAGGATCCCAATAAAGCTGTAGCGACACAGCTGAATCATGTGGAGACGCGTGTGCGTGCGCGGGCGTACGAGAGTGTGCGTTGGCTGGCTGCTTTATCACTTGGTGGGCCTGGCAGAGAGCCACTGTGTGGGTCACTCGCGTCACACTCGAAGCGGCGGCAGACCGGCGAGGTCCGGATAGGGACGCAAAGTCGTTTGCACTTTCTGAAACAGCCGGACGGTACACAGGTGTGACGCGGTGGCAGGGATCATGGGAGGGAGGCCAGAGTTTGGTACAGAGAAGACACGACAGTCAGTGCGAACAAAGACCCAGCGAGCAACTTCAAGGGTGTCGTATAAAGCAAAAAAAACATCACGGCTGACACAACAAAAGAAAGTAACACACACGAGAGAAATATCTCCTTCTACATTCGAGATCATCTGCAGATTCAGGTCAAGTTAATTCAATGATGTGAAGTGGTGACCCGGTGGGCTCCCCAACGCCACCTGCGCAACCACGTGTTGGTTCGAGCGGTGAAGCTTCTGGGTTGTTTACGAGTGTGCGGCGCTACACTCCTTGTTGTTAGAGATTTCAGGGCTGAATTATTTATGCCGGCATGTCTGGAGAGACTTCCGTTTGCCTGGAAGAAAACAGTTAAACACTGGAAAGAAGGAAGCAAACAGGCACATGTTTCAAGTCTCCCATCTTTCTGATCAGTCACAGATTGGAGTTTTCTTCTTGGCATCACATTTCCATGAATATAGATCATTAATAAAAACGTCTTCCTTTAGTCGCAGTCTTACTTTGACCTCATTCGGTGCAGGAAAACAACCCCGAGCTGCGTTTGGTTCTCAGTATCTCATCTCCCACCTGTGCAGATGGAGGTCGACATGAGGGCTCGAGTTTTCCTGCCCACTTCCTAAAGCCTGCCGGGCCCGAATCGTCTTTGTCAAACGGGGTTTAGTAAAGTGGGAGAGATCAAACCGACCTCCAGCTGACTCACAGTGTTTCCCACACAAGGCCTGAGCACAGGGAGGGGGGTGGGGGGCTGCTCTGTTGCAGCGAAAATTGACTGTCGATCAGGAAGTCCACGCCCCCCTCCTTCTCATGTCGCACAGAGTTTGAATACAAGTGAGCTTGATGAGTCAAGTTTGAGTCACACAAGTTGTGATGCTTCAGTCACAACAAGGCCTGATGTCTTACTTGTGTTCAGCAGGATCACGAATGCCGAGAATCTTCTGAATACATTTGGTGTATTGAGTTTTTATATATAAATAGCATCGAATTACAGGTTTGACGATTGAGGATACAGTCAAATCTAATGAGAGGCCAAACAATAGGCCACAAGTTAAAGAAGTAAAATGTAGAATGTACAGTTTATCATCAACAAAAACCTCAAAAAGTGTCACTCGTTAGGACTTTAAACTAATGCAGACAGGACGTCCAATCTTGTTCGGACCATGTTTCTACAGCTCAGGTGGGAAGTGGTTGCTTCATCCTCGCATGTGTCCATTAAATAATTAGTTTACTTGCTTCTACACCTCTGAGTTGCTGCCAGAAAAATCTCCTCATTTCCCCTTGATTCATCCTCCTCCCTGTTTGCCCAAAGTGTGACCAGTCCCATTTTTAGCTTGGCTTCTATAGTCGTCCCAGACAGAAGCCTAATACGGGAGCGAAACCAATAGAGGCCATGAGCCTGCTGACGGTGGTGCAAGTACAAAGAGCACAATCTCTAACGCGGCAAGGAATGAAAAGGTAAGCAAGCCTTGCACCTTAGCATGACGGGCGAATGTAAAGCGAAGGCGTGTGCCGTCTTCAAAGGGCCCCTCAGATAAAAATGTGTGTGCGTGTCCAGATAGGTGGCGGGGAAAAAAAAAAGGAACTCAGGGAGAAAGAAGTCATGGTTAACCATGAATGATTGTGGCTCCGGGACTTCTGAGTGCCGTTGCTTTTGCGTTTCATCACTCTGCGCGCCGTGGGGTCAAGTTGAACTCAAGAGTTTGGGCGTTTCAAACTTTGGACCTGAGATGAGACTATTCACCGTTTCCGTCCGTCAGAAACTCCTGAAACTTGACTGGCACTCGCATACAAAGAACGTGAATCCTTTTCTCGGAGACGTGCCACGAATTTAGGATAATCGTCATCCCATCTTGACCACTCACCCTTCAGGAGCATCGGTATAACAAGGCTGCAGCCTCCTCTTCATATGCCTGCTTCCCAGTTACATGTGTTGTTCCTCCCAGCAGTACGACACAGGCAGCTCTTCCTCGAAATAGTTTCTCTTCTCTCATCATCCCCCTGCTCCGAGTTTCTATCGAAACCTCATGTGCTTTCATTAAACTTCGCGACGGATCAGAAGGATGCATATCTACGGCACATCATAACAGCATCTGTTTCGAGGCGTCCCGCGCGCACGTTCCTAAAACAATCGTGGCAGAAAGTTCTGCCAGTTCGCTCGGAGCTGTGCTGCATTTGAGTTGTTTTCGTCTCTCGGCTCCTGCTCCGCGTTACAGAGAAGACTCTTCCGAGACGTGCTTGGAGTCGTCCCGTTTAAACTGCGGTGACCTCGTGAACGCTGCTGTTTCATGTGTGGGCAGCGACTCCTATCATGCGATTGCATCCTTGAAGACAGTGCCAGTGCCACTGCAGGCCTCTTGCCAGATCTTCTGTAGATTATCAACAGTCTGTGTTGTCAGGGAACCTGCTCATACTTTCTAATACTTTGCTTGGCGTCTGACATGCGAGAAACGGAAACTCGCTCAGTCTCTGAACACCCTCCAATTTCTGCTCACACGGCGGCCGTGACAATTAAATCTTTGGCAATTTAGCCTCGCGCGGGGATGCTAAAACAAACCCCGTTGTGGCTGAAAGGATTCTGCAGAGACACTGTAGCCCACCTTGAAATTATACTCAAAGCACGCCTTGTTAGAATCACTTTAAACATGAGAGAAGCATGCTGGGAGAGACGCTTCCTCTTTTTCAGGCTGCTGTGCGGGACAATCTTTATCATTAATCGCCCCGCAACGCACAGGTTATTCAGACGAGTCACAAACAGAAAGATAAAACAAATGAAGCTCAGCTCACATGTGAAATGCGTGTGTCTAAGAATAGAATGGCAAACTGGTTGAGCAACATTAATTATAATGCAAGAAGTGTAACTCCCAGTCGCTGTCTGGCATCGTCGATCGTAATGAAAGCTGTCATTAGACCAGGTGGCTGAACGCTGAGGAGGGAGCCGGTCAGACCTTCGGCAGTAAGTAAGTACACAAATCTGCTTTGCTATAGTGTGGACAGAGGCAACTGGTAGGTGGTGATCGTCACGGCATCGACTTCTTCATGTTAAGATCTCTACGTCAATAAAACAAGGATAGTTTATTGTGAGAATTGTCCAGTCCGTAGATGTTGAAACTCACTGCGGACTGTCGTTGCCTCCTTTATTTATGTTGATCAAAGTAATCCAGGTTACACTGCAGCTCTGTGCTCTGACACTTGCCACCCTGAGTTCATCTCCCATATGGGAGAACTTTGATTGAGGAGAAATCAGCTTTAGTTCTTTGGTGTATTTTCTGTTTGGGCCCCAAATTTGTTTTTTTTTCATTCCCTTATCCTAAGTGAATCCCGCAGACTGAGCAGGTCTGGCGGCTCGGGGGGGGCACCGGCGCTACCTCCCGGCTCGTGACATTTTCAGCGCGGTGTTTTTAATCATGAGCGACTCGGCCACATATCGGGCTGAGTGAGATTTATGGCCCCTTTTCGCCGAGCGCCTGTTCCTCTGGACGCGTAATGGAGAGACACACAAAGTGGTGTTTACACGGAAGGTGCTGCTGCGGTCCTGCTTCTGGTGCCGGCTGAGGGGTTGTTTGGTTTGTTGATTAGCGGCTCCCTTGAGGCTTCGCTATAAAGGGGAGTCTCTGTGAGGAGGGGGGGTATAGAGAGAGAGTGCTGTAATGGGGGTTGCTGATCCCATTTTTGAAACATTTCTGCAACCACATTTCGAGAATGGAATAACATTTTGCAGTAATAGTTGGAAATTTAATCTACATTCTGAAGTTGCAGCGGTTTCCTCACAACATAGAGATACTCTCGCAGTTTTTTGGTTTGTGTCGCTCTTTTGGGGTTTGGCATGAGCGGGGAATCAAAACCCAGATGAGTCGGCCTCGATTTGGAAAGTAAGCGCCACCACCTCCGCCCCCTTTCCCTCCCTTCGGGGGATCTTTACTTGTGTGGCGACACCCACTTTCCCTCCGCAGCGTCGAGGTGCCTGCTGCTGCAGGAGGCCTCATCTCTGAGGACTCGAAGGAGGCTGACATCCTCTCCAGTAAATTGTCTGTATTGTGTTTTTGTCAGGAGGAAGGGAAATAAAAAACAGTTTTTCGTCTCCGTCTTTGTCATTCACGGGAAAAGTAGACGGTTGACTCAGCAACCTTGGGGGGAACAGAGCCCTCTGTTGTTTTGTCTAGACTGCAGCAGTGTGATAAAGCGAAGGAGTGACATGTGAGGTTTGTCATTGGGGGCTTGACTGAATGGGAACAGCTCAGCTTCCTGGAGGTACAACACTTAAATATTATTATAATAATTTAAGACGTTTGACCCCCCCGAGCCAAAGGGGACATGTGTGACTGCTTCACAGTGTTCAGGAACTCAGTTTAAAAGTTAACCAATAACACCCACCATCAAAGTCTGACTTTCTTCTTCTCACATTTGTTTCTTTTTACATTCTTTTTAATGATATGAGGTAGAGAGAGGCCTAAATTCTTTCACACTGGCTCCAGCATTTGCCTTGCAGTGACAAATGGGCCCTGCAAAAGCACTGGCCCTCCCCACCAATGCGTGAATGCATTAGCCCCTCCCCATCTTATGTGCAAATGTATTGGCCCTGCCCCAACATTTAATGGCCACACCCTCCTGTTACAAAGAAATGCACCGACATTAGGTGTGAATGCATTGCAAGTTAAATGAGGTCTTTTCAGTAGGAAGTAAAACGAGTAACTAAACTTTATTTAAGTACTTGGTTTCAAAAGCCAGCATTGTGCGTTCTTGCCTCAAGTGGTAACTTTCATTGAACTTTTCTTGTTTCCCAGGGCAGATTAGCAGCACGTCATTCATTTATTCGGCGTTGCCATTGGAAGTTTATTAAAGGATTTGATCTTTTTTATGGTTGGGATACAATGGAAATGAAATGAGTGGAGGGGGGTGGGGGTTGGCAGAGGATTTGTATTATATTTCCATGTTTGGTCACAAGCAGCTGCACCACGCTTACATTACTCACTGAGGATTTGCTGTAAAAAGAAGAGCGGATGAAAATGACTTAGGTTCACGCACAGGTGCACATGTACAAGAAAGCCCAAACAAACCCAGGAACAGATTATTTAAACAAACACACACACACACACACACACACACACACACACACACACACACACACACACACACACACACACACACACA
>JAUESE010000002.1:13512492-13525275 GCA_032274725.1 Malacoctenus triangulatus
CACACACACACACACACACACACACACACACACACACACACACACACACACACACACACACACACACACGACACACAGCGAAGGCTTGTCACCGTTGCCAAGCCAAACTTTCCACGGTGAAATTACGCAGTGTTTTTCTTCTGGGGTTATTAGACCCTCTGTGGAAACAACAGCACTAACAATCACCACTTCCCATGTTCAAGCTCACATTTCGCAGCAGAGGAGGGGGGGAGGGGGGGCTGCAAAAAAAAGGTTGAATTTCAAAATGGAGGTAGAAAACGGGTTGGTTTTCCTCATTTCGTGATTGATGCACAGTGCCAACATTCTCCTCTGCTTCTCATTGTCTCCGCTTACCTCGTAATCTGATTTCCCCCCCCCCTCGACAGGCATGTCTCTAAACGTCCGCCGGAGCAGCGACCCCTCCCTGGCCGGCGACGCCCCGGAGGAGCCGTCCAGGAAGAACCCGGCCCGCTGGTCCACCACGGCGGGCTTCCAGAAGCACGGGCCCAAACTGCACGTGAGCGGCGGCGGCGGCGGCGGCAGCCTGGAGAGAAAGGCGAGTCACACCTGCAATTAAACTGCGCCCAAAAAGAGGAACGAGTATCGTGATGCTGAATTCAACAACAGTCGAAAAAAAGCTTAGAGATCGCTCCTCTTCTTCATTCTGCTCCCGTTAACGAGTTCCAGTGATTCAAGCCCAGAAGTTGTATCACACGGTGCGTTTTAAAAATACTGGAGCCGCTCCAATAATAATAGACGAGATATGTGTTCTGAAATCTTCAAACCTCCAGCAGTCTCTGATTCCTGCTTTCTTTGCTCATTTTCTCTCCCTCTCTCTCTCTGTCTGCCTCTCTCTCGCTCTCCTTTGCACCCCAAATCAAAGAAATAACTGTTAGATAGGAAACTTGCTGCCAGCAGACATCCAGCAGTGGCACCGATAGTCTTTATCTGAAATGAGTCCCTCTGATAACAGCCCGTCTTGTCTTCCGCAAAGACGAGCCGAGATTGTTAAACACTTTCTCTTTGTTGAAAAACTCACCTTTATGCCTCCGATTATGAATCTTCCAGACGAAAGGAGGGGGGGGCAAACGCGTCTCAGGTCCCCCCCCCCCTTCCAAAACAAGAGAAGGAAGCCAATTAACTCCTCCAAGTGGCCGCCCCCACGTCGCACCGACAGACCTTCCGCTCCTCGCCGAGACAAAGGAGCGCGTCTCCAATCAAAGAGCGGGGGGGTTCAAGAAAGGGGAAATGATTGAGTCCCTCCGCGCGTGAGGCGGCAACGCGCCACGTGATTAGCGCGCCCGGGGAGCGGCGGCGCGGTAATCCTATTTAAAGACACTTTGGCGGCGACAGCCCAAACAATGTGACGGAGAGGGAGTCGGAGGCGAGGCGGCTCGTTAGATCTCGGCTTTGGACGGCGAAGCTTTCTCACCGTCAGGTTATCTGGCCCGTCAGAACAAAAGCACGCAGCTTTTGGAGTGAATGAATACTGTTGAGGGACGACGTCCGTCCAACCTGTAGGATGTAGGAACTTTGACATTTAATCACCTCAGACTGCAAGTTTCTTAGTATTCCTCACAAATTCTGTGTTTTCCAAGCTTTATTTTGTTGAAAAGTATTGATTCTTTTCAACAAGTGTGCTGCTGTCTTTTTTGGCTGGATTTGGAAAGTAGGTTTTTTTGCACGAGCCCCCAGTGAAAATGGATTTAACCCCAAAAAAAACGGGAATCGTCCTTTAACGGCCGCGTGATTGATTCCCCGCCGACGTTCGAGTGTCCCATTTAGCTCTTGACTCCCGTCTGGAGCAGGTGATCAGTTATCTGAATTGCAACGATTCGAGTCATCATCCTGTCAGCGGCACTCGGAACTGTATAGTATGAGAAGTAATGAGCTACCACCAGCGGGCTGTCATTATTATTATTATTATTTCTTTTTTTTTTTTTTTTAGCAGCTGACAGGACCATTAAATATTTTTCAATAAAAAAAAAGAGGGAGTCTTAGTCCTCCTTATACTCCATTTCTCTTTCAGAACACCCGACTGTCACACATCCACCATCAGTCCCCCCGGGAAGTCTATTTTTATACACCCAGCAACAGATGTTTAATGTGTTACTCGGCGCTGATGTATTTATTTCTTGGCACCGACCTCTCTCGGAGGGACCTGTGCATCAGTGCTGCGCATTTGCCAGGAGAGCATATGGACGGCTGCCACGCGGCCCCGTGCACACCCACCATCGCTCCCGTCGTCTGGGAGCGTTTCCTGCCACAAGCTCGGCCGTGTTTTCGGCTGAGTCAGGCGCCGGGCCCCCCCCCCCCTCGCTAAATCAGTCTCGATGGGAGCCACTGGGAGTCCTCAGTCAGCGGCTCGCACTGTAAACTCATCATGATGCTGAAATGAGTTTACGGTGCTTCGAATTTGGAGGGGGGTGGGGCTGCTGCCAATAGTTTAATAGTCCCCGGACTATCCTGTGTGAACGCAACCTCATTGCAGCTCAAAAGGTAAAAGGAACTAATCCTGTTCTCTTTTCATACTTCCTGTTTTTATTTCGCAGTTTGTTTGCGACTCATTGAGCAAGACTTGTCTTGTTTGACCTCTGACCTTCGTCCTGGAGGTTTTTCTAGCATGTTCTTTTGTCCGGTGTGCTGTCTTGTTAAGTATAACCGGATTTTTGTCCGGTTTAAGTCACTCTCCGGACCCAAAGTCAGTCATCCTGTCCCGGTGAATCCTTCCACTTAGATTTTTTAACATCGATTTTCTTTGCCTTTCGTCCGAACTGCCTCACTTCGACCTTCAATCACCGGCTGAAATTCAAGGCCAGCGTGGCTGGAATTCCGTCCCGTGCGCTCCGATGCATTTGTTGCTCCCGGGACTTTGTGATACCTCATTCTGCCGGTGTTTGGCATCGCCTTGGCGAAGACGACGCTGGGAGGTGCTTTTCCGTATAATGGAAGAGCTCAGCTGCGGCTGTTTTATTATCAAAACAAAAAAAGGCTCTTATTAGCAGCTTGGGTTTATCTGTGGGGAAAGGTCAGCAGGGTGAGGCTGGAGTGGGACTTGAATTAGGGACTTGATCAAATAAAAAAACCTCTGTTTCAACCTGGGAGAGATGAAAGTGGAAGTGTTTATGCTGTGTTTTGAGCAACTGATTACTTGCTTCATTATTCTTTTAATCTTTTTTCATCACCTCCTTCCACAGGGCAGAGGGGCCCACGCCTACCGGAGTCTTCCTCGGGATGCCAGTGGCTGGACCACTCAGTTCCAGCGAGAGATGACTCGGTCCTCCCTCAGTGCCAACCACCCGATGGTGGACCGGTGGCTGGACCGGCAAGAGCAGGTAAGACGGACGAAAACTGTGTGGTTTTGCGCTTTGCTCTCTAAAGTTCATCATTTCGGTGTGAACACTGTCATAAGCTGCTGCAGAGCGGCACGATCCGGTCGCTCTGCCTCTCTGCCCACGCCAGCCAGAAACACAGCAGGTGACTGGCACCAGACTTCACACCGGAGCTCTTTCCCTGGCTGTACTTTTCATAAAGTAACAGCGTATGCTGTTAGTCATTGCAGGCTCGTCTCCTCGCTTCACACCTCCTCGCTCCGTCGGCGCTTTGTGATTGACTCACCCCGTGACTGGTCCCTGTACTCCTCAGTCTGTCAGAGGAAGAGGGGAGGGGGGGGAGGGAGAAAAAAAAAAAGCTCCCTTTAAAAGTTATTAAAAGTGACAGAGGCTCTCTGCGGGGGGACGCGGGAATGACCTTGGGAAGTGTTGAACACGATGAGCTGGATGCGAAGAGGATCGCGCTCCGTTTTTTCCTGTGAGTGGGCACCGGCAGTGTGGTGCCCCCCCCCCCCCCCATCCCGCCCCCTTTGGCTGCGTGCTACGGCTCATGTAGGAGGTGTTTAATCGATTCCTCCTTCACGTTAAAGGAGTGAGGAAGGTGCAAAAGGAAGGGTGACAAACATCGGGTGACGAAAGGAGGCGGAGAGCGAACGCTCGGGCGATTAAAAAGACGCGTCGAGCCCCGCAAAGGATGACGAGTCGATAAAAGAATAAGCGATCGAGCGACGTTCATAAAGTGCCAAACAGAAAAGGGCAGGCAGGTTTTTTCACAAAACAGTACACACTTATTTTCCTTCAACAACTCACTGTTTCTTTAAAAGCAAACATGAATCTTCTTGTCATTTATTTACAATACACAGCTGCTCTCATGCACACTTTTGGTATCTTTGCTATTGTTTTAAGTCCCGAAATGAAGGAATTATTGAATTAACTCAAGTAGTTCACAAAGGATCCAGGAGAGGGGATGTTGCCCAAAAAACTTGGAAATCCTCTCAAATCCAAGATTAAGTTTTTTTCTCTAGTTAATGCCTGTAAGGAAGTGAACGTAAAAAGTGACATTATTACTTTAGAGCAAGGGTTACACCAACAACATTTGAATCTCAGAACGCTAAGCAGCACGAGTGCCACGGCACGACGCTCAACATCCGTGTGGAGGCTAATTCTCGGCGCCACCTGACAGTTTGTAATCTGACAGCCGTGCGACTAAGAAAAAACCACCACAAATCCGCTCATTAGTCGCAGGGGCCCCCGGAGTGGCACCTCGTCGCCTTGTCGTCTTCGTCCCTCATCCGGTCGATCACCAGGACTGTGGGCGGCGTCCCCGCCTGCACGTGAAGGCTTGATATTGTGTTGCCTTCGACGGCTTGACGGGGCGCAGCAGCTTCGGATAGCAAAATAAAAATACGTAGTGTGGGTTAATTAAAAAGAAGTGTGATCGGTACTAAAGTGCCGGTGGAGATAATGAGCGTACACTCGCACACAAACACACACACGCAGACAGACATCCTTGCACGAACGTGCGCATCTCTAACAAGGTTTCTTTGGTTAAAAAAAAAATAACAAACACCCCAATTATCAGTCGTTTGTTGATCACAAATTGTTTATCTACCACAATTTATTGTTCTGCTGTTTGAGTGAAGACAAAAGCAAAACAAAGCAAACTAGGAAGAGCACCACGTTCATTCAGCAGCAATCAAGTAAATCACTTTACTTTGTTTTATTGTGTATTTGCATGGGTTTCTGTATCACGCGTCGGTGGCGTCATTTCCAAACTTCGCGCCGCAAGTTCGACCCATCATAGCGACACCTCGTGTGCTCACTATGAATTAGGAATGGAGGATTCATGCAGACTGAAGTGATGCAGGCTCCAGCAGTGAGAGATTCAGCTTGTATTTCTGAATGTATTTTAGTATTGTGTAAAAAAACTCAACGTTCGGGTCGTTCGGTCTGTCTATTGTCCTTGGAGCCAGATGAAGATCCTGCTGTTGACAGGCCTGCAACGTGGGATCACGAGTGACAAAACTAACACTCAAAAACATATGGGAGCAGAGCAGAAAATGTTCCAGCGATGTTTTTTATGGGCTGTATTCGTCACTTGTGATTTCCCCGGTTTGCAGAGAGAGGCGCATGACCTCCGAGCCTGTGATGCTGCTGTTTAATGCATATATTCAGCTTCGTGTTGAACACGAGGTCGTGTGGCCTGTCGTTAGATCGGGTAATTGTCTTATGTTTATCCAACCAGTCCGTAAATTCACATCAGCGTCAATTTTTTTTTTTTTTTTGTCGGAAAATTTCAGAGGCTGCAGCTTCTAAATCCCTCAAACACACACACACTCACACGCACACACGCAGCACTCTGCCAAATGTGGCGTGGAGAAAGCCATGCTTTATCAGTCCATATACACCAAGGCCTCATGAGTTATTCTTCATATAAACAGCTGACATTAATGCTGCCCTATTATCCCACTGATGAATGTTAATGGACCTTCCCGCTCTGCATCTTGCTCTCTCTCTCTCTTTCTCTCTCTCTCTCTCTCTCTCTAACACACTCGTGTACACATTTTGATCTGCTTGAGTGGCTCTCCACCGTATTATTTTGCGGCCTTGATGAGGGACCAGAGGCCATTATCACGACTCGTACCACCAGAGCAGAGGCGGGGCCAGAAACCGACCTGTCAATCACAGATAGATTGAACCCAATCTTTGGAAAACAAAGAAAAAATAAGTATCTTCAGTCTCGACTTTAGCCTAGCATTAGGCGTGAATAGTGATTAGTGTGTGACCTTATGCAATTAAATTTAAAACAAAGCCGACGTGTGTGTGAGTTTGATTCAGTGTTTGCTTGTTTACAGCTGCTGCACAGAAGAAATCAAAAGAACAAAATATCAGGAGAAACCAAAAAAAACAAACAAAAAAAAAACAACCCCATCTGACTGTTGCATAATGACGTCAAAACCATGACTGGAAACATCTCTGATCAGACATCTTTGATCAGGCCGCCAACAGTCGGAGTGCCGCTCTCTTTGTTGTCTAAATGAGACACCTTGTCTGGCAAGATTTGAAGGAAAGTGGCGCGGCGCCCGGCCGCGGCGCTGACGACGGGAGACGAGTCCAATCGACTTCAAGCCACACGAGGAGCGCGAGCGGCGAGGAGAAAACACTCCTTCCCTTTTATTTGCTCACATCAAAAGACTTCGCACAAAACAAACGCAGATCGGCCTCCGTGAACTGATTTGATGGTTATCTTTTCTTCTGTCGCTTCGTTTCTTTTTTTGCCTCATGCACTTCAATCAGAAGTTAACAGTTGGTAGTCAGCAGAAACAAAGGAGGGGGAAAAAAAAGGAACAAACGGTGAATGTATGTGAATGATTTTCATAAGTTGCTCACAAAAGGATTCTTGGTGTTTGAGCTGAAGTGCTTTGGAAAGCTTTAACGTCTCGCTCTCTCTCTTTCCGTCGATCGTCCGTGACTTCTCTGCACCTTGGACGGGTCAGCTGTCCGTCACACGGCTAACTCATCGACATCCCGTTTTCAGCCCACTGGCAAGTCGAAAAAGTGCCTTTTAACGGATGGTAGACCTCATGATAAAACTGCATCAGTCGACTCAAAAACGAGCCCAAACTCGGGTTTTTGTTTTCATTAGTTTCTCCTTCCCAAATGAAGCTGCAGAAGTTGAGAAAGTGGCAGATTTTTCAAGTTTTGTGACACTTCACTAAAGACCCCTGGGCCAAGTCGCTGCCGAAAGTTAGTGCTTAATTCCAGGCGCCGTTGTCGGCGAGCGAACTGGGTCTATTCTCCTGACTAGCTTGTTGGTAAAGCCCACACAGTCTGCGGAGCCCGAGGCGAGCTGCGGGCAATGTTAAAGCAGCAGAGCATGGAGAGAAACCCCCCCCCCCCCTCCCTTTTCCCAACACACACACACAGACATGCACACACACGGAAAACCCCACAACCCCCCCCCCCTCCAGTTTCTCTCTCCACATCTGTCTCACTCTCTTTTCCTAAGTCTGCCTGTCTCCCCCCTTTGTCTTCCTCTCTCTTTCTGCCGTTATCTGTTGGGATCTGAAGGGGGGGGGGGGGGGGGCTTCTGATGTGAACAGTTGTTTGTCATGTTTCAGAGTGGCGCAGTCGATGACTCCTGTCGGTGATACACCTCCTAATTCTGGCAGCGAAAGGTCAGCCAGCTCCAAAAAGAAGGGGTGGGGGGGAGTGGATGGGCGGGAGCTCTGAAGTGTGTGAAGTCCTTAGAAAACATCGTTCAGCCGGCACGCAGACTCAGGATCTCCTCGCTGCGTTTTATTTCACTAATTGCTACTCAGCGGGTTCAGTCTTTACAACTGTGAGTTCAAATTGAGTCTGAAAACAACTTTCATTAGAGGATTTTTTTTTTTTTTCTTTTTTCTTCTGCTGCAGCTGTTTCGCAGCGCAGACTCCATCTCTAAATGATATAACTCACAGTTGCCGACTTTTCTCACGTAATTCTACTTAGAAAACTGCAAATGTGGCTATTCTGACTCAAAGTCGGGGAAAAGTTCATTCAGCCGGTCGACGGAAAAAGTTTCACTTCAATTAGGGTCCTGCTGTAAGACGAGTTTCACTTTCCAACTAAAAAAATAATTAACTTGCAAGCTTTACGTCATGCAGACTTGCGACTGACTGCTGATTAACCCCACCTATTATTAGGGGACCTGACGACGGGGGGGTTCAAGGACATTTCACGAGTCGCTACTCCTGTTTATTCTTTTAGTTTACTGGTAAACCGCAGCCAAAGAACTCCCGCTGAATATTTATGACAAACAAACTCAGTATAAAGTCTGTTGTGTGCGAAGGCTTCACTTCTTTTCTTTCTGTTGCAATCTTGTCTTATCATATGAGGAAACATCATCATTTATGCTTTCAATTTGTGATTTGGCTTTTCAAAATTGGACTTCGATAGAATCAAAGTGAACTTTGAACTTTTGTTGTTGTTGTTCGTTTCCACTTTTTGGAGGAGCAAAGGAGCCACACTGCAAATGTGACCACAACTTTCAAAGCTTCTAGGAAGTCTAAAAGGCCCCAAAAATTCTCCTAAGATGTCTGTTTCTGTAATTTCGGTGCCTTTTTTTTTTTACGGTGTGTGGGTGAGATTTGCAATAAAAAAGAGGGCAGACAGGCTTAAATTTTCCTGGAGTCAAATCAGTCAACAGCAGAACCTCGCCATGATCCGCAGTGCTGTTTTTTGGACCACGGGGACTTTTCTTTTCTTGGTATCATTTTACATCTGTATGAACTGAGAACCACTGGAGTCCTCAGAACTCCATCGGGACTCCAAAATGAGTTGCTTCCCACTCTTCAACACTCATTCTTACTCCAACGGGCGTAAACACACTGAAGGCTTCACCTCTGAACAGAAACACAAAACTCTTTAACTTGGCTTACGTCGCGTTACATCACCTTTGAGTCACGTTAGCTATTGAGTCATTTCGCCTGGAATTGTTTCGCGCGAACACAACTCGAACGATCTCACCCCAGACTCATTACTATTACTGCACGCTACATGCTATTATCACTGTACCACAAAGTTAAAACATGTGAGTTCCAGTTTCCAGCAGAGTCCAAATTAGTTCACTGCACTGCTGAAAATGTAGCACCTCAATGTGTTCCTGCCGCCAGCCTGCAGCAATAAGCCCGCATTTCACAATTCTGTTGGTAAATAAGCGTGTGTGTGTGTGTGTGTGTGTGTGTGTGTGTGTGTGTGTTCAGATTTACAGGAGGGAGATAGCAGGTAACACACACACACGCCGCTGATTCGTTTCACAGCAGGACAAATAAATCATAAATGAGCAATTACATAAAAGCCGCGCTGCTTAGCATCTCATTATTAACTTAATGTTGTTGCTCGGAACAAACAGCACTGATCCTTAATGCGCGACTGTGTGTGTGTTTGTGTGAGAGATTTATGTAAAGACCACGGTTCACCCAGAAGCTTCTCTCACCGGCTCCCCCCTCTCGTCCATTAGCATTCAGCTCGGCTCGGCTCGCTCACCTTCACACGCCGGAGCGTGCATGAAAAGCATGGAAACAGTGCTTTTACAATTCCGAACAACTTTCACAACTTAATCCCAGGCACACAAACACGGAAGAAAAACGCAGCTCCCAAGGACGGTGTGAGAAAGGCCCGCGTGTGGATGCTCCAGAGATCCGCCCGAAAACTCGGCGCGGAGAACAGACAGACGTGTTATTCTCTTGTTTCCCCCGACAAAGTTTCCCTGGCCTTTTCCTACCCCCCCCCCCCCCCTCGAAACAAGATATCTCCTGTTTGTTCTTCGTCATTCTTTTTTCCTCCTTCACTTCACCGCGAGCCGCGTCGCCCCGCTCTTATCTCGTTTGAACAGGAGACGAGGCGGCAGACGGGTTTTCTGAAAGTTGCCGACACTCTTCTCTATCAGCTATACTGTAGCCGGAAAATGTTTAACCTGTCTTGTTATGTGTGTGTTAGTGTGTGTGTGTGTGTGAAACTAGACAGTTCAGATTAAGGTTTGACTGATTCAGGCGTCAGGATGCTGATAGTGAGGGTTTTTCTTTTTTTTCCAAAGCTCCAGAGTGCACTTTTGGGCCATTTTTTGACAACTTATAAGCAAAAAGTTTCCTTATGAGGAACTGAAAGAAGTTGTGATTTCTGTTGTTGTCATAGAGACAAAGTCCTCCTGTTTTATTAAAGTGTGACATTAAAAAGGAGATGAAAAAACGACAAAGAGGCTAAATTAGAAGCACAGATACATATTTGAACAACAATGAGTGCTTGATAATCATGATGATGAACTATTACTTATCTTTTTTTGATTAAACATAAATGCAACAAGATAAGAAACGTATAAAAGCTAACAAAACTATCAGAAACATGATTAAAAACTGAAATATACATGAAGAGTTAAAATCACTTTAAAAAGACAAAGACCAGTGGACACTACCTGTGATTTCAGCATCTCACCAGTGTGCAGGTGCGTTAAACAAAGCTTCTCTTGCCAATTTCAAAGTGTGATTTCAAATCTATTCAGTCAGAACTGTATGAAAGAGCGAATTCGGGGACTTCAGACATGTTCTGAAGGAGGCCAGGCGGCTGAATTTCCAACAGCCTGTCATTGATCTGTGTTTGCCGACGAGGTTTTGCACATCGCTCCGGAAAACTAAAACAGGCCTGTTTAAAATGTAGCCAAAGTGAGATTTCCAACCGAGCTGATATGGGAGAAAGTTACCCAGAGATGTTCACCGGTGTCCTTCCTCCTCGAGCCGAGCCGATCATTAGCAGTCTGCGGTGCTCCCGCGCGCTCCTCATCTCTCCTCATCTCAGTCGATTTGTTTCTTCTTCTTCTTTTTTTTTTCTTTTCCCCTTCGCCTCCTCCTCCGGCCGGCGCTCTCTGTGGTTAATTACTGCTCCGACGTCTCTGGCACATCCAGCCCCATCGCTGCGAACAGCCCTTCAGCAACCAGCCTGTCTTGCGCTCTCTGTGTAAACACATCACCTTTCTTTTTTTTTTTTTCCGGACAAGTTTTTTACACACCCCCCCCCCCCCCCCTTTTTTTTTTCTTCTCCCTCTCTCGTCTCACTTCAAAGCTTCAGAAAGACGAATCGATGTTGGAGTGTAGCTGTTTCCCAGGGACAGGTGGAAAATGTGTATTCCAATTTTCCGTGTGTCGCCCCCCCCACGTTGGACGACCCCTCTCCACGCCGCTGGTTGCGAACGTGTTAATTCTTGATTAGAGTTCGCGCGCTCGCCTTCTCCGATTTGCTCCGCGGAGTGAGAAATCACTTTCTCAATGAGAATAATTGAACACGGGCAGGGGGGTGCCAGCTCATTACCCACAAATCACAGGGAAGCGGGGGCACCTTTAGCGGGAGACAATAATGACTTCGGGGAATAAAAACGAGTAGGGGGGGGGGTGCCCGCCAGCGTGGAGCCGAACCGACGTGGCCAGCGGGGAACAAAGATGCAAAGTCTTTTTTTAATACTGTTTTTTTTTTTTTAAGGTGAGTCCATTCGGCTGCTTATCTCCGTTCGGTTAAATCAGTTCGCTCCTTTGAGATGTGGTGGCCTCGAGGCTTTTTTCAGGAGGGGGGAGGTGGTGGTTTTTTTTTTCTCTCAGGTTCCGGAGCAAAGAATGGCCGCCTTAAATGGTCGTTTCACGGCAAAATGGCAGCTTTTGCGATAAACGCCAACCTTTTTTTTTTTTCCCTCCAACCCGGTTTTGACTCGTAGCCACGAGATGAACTCTGGCGACTGACGGCGGGCCGATTTCCCACAGGGCAGAGTCATTTGCTCCTCTTCATTTGATTCCTCCCGACTCTCTCACACTCTCGCCCTCGCCGCTTTCTCTCTTTTTTTTTAATACGCCACACATTTCCACTCTCAACTGAGTGCCAAATGAGTCCACTCTGACACAATGAGGTCCATTGTCACAATAGGCTTTTCTCACTGTTTTATTGGCTCCCATTAAAGGGGCCAATGCTTTTAAGTCGCCTGAAGGAATGTAATAAGGCCCCGGTCGACAGTAAACATCCGCGTCTTCACGGAGAAACTCGAGACGGGGGGGGTGCAGGGGCGGGGGGGGCATGCCGCGCTCGCCATCCCGACCGATGAGACTCGTTTCATTTGCATTGGACGAGAGGGAAACAAAGTGGTCACAGTTGGATGCGAACGCGTCGAGGAATGGGGTTGGGAGCCGGGGAGATGGAGGAGTAGAAAGGGCCTCCGAAGGGTGAGGGCGACAAGGAGGTGAAGGGGTGGGGGAGGGGGGGGCGGTGGTGGTTGCAAGTCAGCCAGTCCATTTTTTTTTTTACTCCTCATATACAGATGTAGCCATGGTAGCCGGGCCACTTGGATGTATAGCATTAGGGGGGGGTATTATTGGGATCCATCCAGGCGGCGCCGCGCTCTCTGATTGCTCACCGTTTTCGATCTGGTTTTACATCAACGTTCGACCACAACGACTCGCGGAACACGCTGTACGGGGGGGGGACATGTCGCGGCATAATGGCTTTCGAAGCCGTCCGACCACATGCTGTTAAAGACATCACAGAAGGGAACGTATCCACGACCAGGACTGTGAGTTTCGCTGCCAACCAGAAATAAAGCTGCTTCCTCAGAGGTCAGAAGTTTCGAGTTTGGAGAAAGACTCGAGTTCACCGAGTTGTTTACATACTTCTCAAAATCCGTGATCTGCTCTTGACTTTTTTTTTCCAAGCACGCGAGCGGAACCCACTGGCATAATTCTGTGTTTTTGCTCGTGGCTGGGTGCCCACAATGGTTATGGAATAGCTCAGGTAGCATTAATGGTGTCATTTCGAGCAACAGAGCCATCGTAATGGGCCGCACTTTTCCCCGCGGAGCCGCTTTCCCTTGGCCGGGGGGGGGGGGGGGGGGGGGGGGGGGGGGGGGGGGGGGGGGGGGGGGGGGGGGGGGGGGGGGGG
>JAUESE010000002.1:13536064-13546860 GCA_032274725.1 Malacoctenus triangulatus
CCCCCCCCCCCACGAGCGGAGAAGACAGAGTGAAGAGATGAAATGGGATGACATTTGAGGGAAAGAGGACGCCTGTCATTGAAGACGGCCGCCCGGGACACTAATCTCATTGCTGTTTATAAGCAAGTGTCAGGAAACTATATTTAGCCCCGACCCCGCGTTAACTCCATCAGAGGCAGTGACACTCCGAGTTATCCTGAGTCAGGAGGAAATGAGTCAGTGGCTCGCCACGACTTGTGCCAAACAAGAAAAAAACGTGACGCGATTATGGAACTGAACGAATGATGTGGCTTAAACGAAGCTCAAATCCAACAGTGTGTTCGACACGCTTTCAAATGGGGTGTGTCGTGCTTCAGCGTTGCAGCTTCACACTGAAACAAGTAACTGTCACTGCAAAACGTCATAATGGCTCCTTGTACTGACCTGCAGTGAAGTGATTGTAATCTGACATCGGCAACAGATGATCATGACCCCTGAATCATAGTGTGATTAAACAAAGTATCTCAACGGTTAGTTTTCTGTTAATATCAAAGAGGAACCCCGAAGAAAATGCTAATTTTACCTAAAAACCTGTGAGACAACATGCTTTGATTTTTTTTAAACTTCAAGATGATTCTGATGCTTGGCTGAAATGAAATTCTTCATCTCGTGCTTCACCTTTCACCTCAACTCATACTGTATCACAAGTGACCTTTGACAGAACGTGCAAAAAATAACACGAGTTTCTCATTGAAGTTTCTTCGTTTTTCCCATAACTCAAGCAGCCCGTTGTGGCAGTCGCGCAGCACGGCCAGGAAATCTCTCCTCCCATCAGCTGAGGTCCGTCGTAACAGCCATCAGAGCCTTCAATTAACTTAAGCAATGATAAGACTTAGCGTCTGGTCAGTGGGATGATGCTAATGGGCCCCGGCTTGGCTCTTTCCTGTGTGCGTTGTGCTTAGGACAGGAGGCATTAGGCTCAGCGGGGCTGTCATTAGTGTCTAGACCGGTGGGGGTGGGGTGGGGGGAGAGGGGTCAGACAGCCAGCCGGAGAAGACAGCAAACAAGGAACTGCAGGCACTCCGGCACGTCGGCTGCGCTGCCGCGCCGACATCGAGTCGGCTATGAGGAAAGGGTGGGGGGGGGGAGACGGCTGTGGGAGAGAGACGCTGTCACTCCTGCGCACTCCTGCAGTCGGAGTGTCTCTGATACACACCCAGATGTACAGATTCTCCCCCCAAAACTCGACTCACGCCGATGGAAATCCGCAGGGACCGTAGTACGCTCCTCCTCCGACTCAAGCTGTCTCGCCAACAGCTGGCAGGTCACCACTGATGTACCTTCTCGTGCACACCGAAAAGTGCTGAGCATCTGCGCACGTACACACACACAGTTAGACACACACACACACACACACACACACACACACACACACACACCCTTCCAGATGCATTCCGGGCTTAATGAACTTCTCATTCCGTGACCAGTTTCAATTGTAAACAAACTGCGGACATAATTGCCGTGCGTAAATGGATCCTGATTGGATTATTATTTGATTAAAGGCAGTAGATGAGAGAGCAGGTGGCCCCCCTTCAAAAACTCTTGGCTACGCCGTGCAGCCACAAGATGGAGTGAACGCATACGGTGTCGAGGGACTTTGGTTTCTCAAGGAAAAGTGGGACTCAGTGAGCTTTCTGTCCCCCCCCCAACCCCTCCCCCTTTATCCCCCAGAGACCGCAGACAATCTTCTATCTGCCGTCCAATAAACTCGCTGATTTGCAGCCATTTAGATGTTCGCTTCACCTCGCCGCTGCAAGGAGCTGACAAGCATCCACGGAAGAAGACGCCAGGCGAGAAATTGAGTGGGTGATTGCGCATTACAGTCAACACAGTAATAGTGCTTTTACCGAATCATCGTCGTCGTCTCCTTCTTCTCCTCCAAGCCCCCTCGAAGACGCCGCCTCATCCTCCGTCTTCCCTTGCCGCCGCCGCTTTGAATACTGATCAGGGATCAGCCCCAAAAACTCCCTTTATCTCCCGTCTGGAGTCGGGCCGGCACATCGCGAGTCATTAGGGGGTGTCCGCGCTGTAATCTCCGCGCATAATACTTTGTTTTCAAGCTGCCAACACTTATGCAGATAAAGCACAATCATGTCCGCCTCCACGCGAGCCGCAATTACTCTCCGCCTGTCCCCGCTTAAGCTGACCCGGCAGCACCGGCTCCGGCGCCGAAAAGGAAGGAAGGGGGAAGTAGGGGGGGGCTCCACTTGCAATTTTTTTTTTTTTTAATTTCAACCCATCACCGGACCGTTTACCCCCATGCCGAGGAGCCGAGATGAGTCTGCGGCACGAGCGTGGATTTTCACATTATACAGCCAATTAGGAGCAATGTTCCGAGCGCCGGCCTGTTTGGCTGAAATGCTAAAGAGCTCCGCAAATCTGCCCTTGACGCCGGTGGTAAACAGGGTCACACTTTGAACGCGTTGTTGTTTACGTCCAGCAGAGAGACAGGGAAGGTAACGCGAGAGAAAAAAAAAAAAAAAAGATGAAAAGCGTGCCGCATTCTGTCCTTGCCACTAATAAGCTGCTACTTCCAGGGCGATATAATCCACCTGCTACGTCTCAGTTTGGGCTCCTTAACAGTTCTGACCCCAAACTCGTTCGTGCACCCCCCCCAAAAACTCTTTCCGTCAGTTTAAGCAAGGTCACCAAACGCCCCCGTCGGCTCACCTGCCACCTCAGGCGTCCGCCTCAGACTGGAGCTGCTGTGTGAGCACACATCAGATCTCTTTGCATGAGTTTATCCTCAGGGCCCAACTAAAGCCTCCAAGGAGCCTGCTGATGTATTTATTGGGAGGCAGAGGAGGAGGAGGAGGGGGGGCGGTGTTTGAAGGTAAAGGTTGGTGTTTTTTTTTTTTTAAAGGATTGCTGAGATGGCACCGCCGTAGAACTCCTCGGGTATTTATTACAGCACAGCCAGCTCTCGTCTTAAGCTCCAGCAGAGGAAACTGTACCCCCCCCACCCCCCCCACCCCACCGCACCGCCCCGGCAAACCACAAGATGATCTCTTCGCTTTCGGTCTGGATTATTTCACTGAACGCTGTCATTCTCTAAGACCCGCCTACAGACACAGAGACGGCGAAGAGGACGGACGGACTGACGGAGGTGTGAAAGTCGCGTTTGGTTTTCACGGCGCCTCTCCGGGTCGCAGCGAAACGCAGGGTGTTTTTTTTTTTTTTTTTATCAGAGCTTTCTGGAAAGTTAACTTCGGTTTGCAGCCGATCACGTTACGGCAGGACTTCACTAACTCCGCAAACTTACTCCTTGCCAGAAAAATATACCCGAGAACTTCCAGGCTCACAGCAACTGTTCTTTTTTTTTTTACTTGATTCAAAATGTATGAATCCGAAGGCCGTAAAGAAACAAACCAAGAGAATTCTGTCTCAAAGCTTCTCTTTAGACTTTAAATAATGCTCCTGACTGCATTCATTTTCACTCTACCATAGTCTGACCTTGAGAGGACTCTATAGAGACTTCACAGTTTGTTTGTGTTCATTGTTATCTTAATTGTTTATTGTAAACAAAAGTTTGAAATGAAGAGTTGTGTAACTCCACGATAGTTGTAGGGCTTTGGTATCTCTACGATCAAATTCGACAAGCTTTTCTTCATTTTAATCAGCAAAGTGAGAAAATGATCTCATTTCTTCATCCAAGACATCCTAATGATCGACTAAAATTAAACAAATTAGGTCAGCGCGCCCATTTTTTTCCCTTACGTAACATCATCAAAGTTTCATGGACAGAGATGACAAGACGCTGGAACTGGGTTGCCGACGTCACAAACACAGCAGACTGGGAGGAAGAGAGCTTTTTGGTCCTGATCTGGAAGCTTTGATGAAATTCGGGTGATACTCTTTTGTCAGATACTTAACTGACTTTCCAGTATTTGTCAAAAACGCTGTTGCTCATTTGTTTTATTCAGGACTACAAATCTCACATTTTGTAACTCATACTCACTCCTTTATGCAGTCATTTGCTTTCAAAGCCTAAACTTGTAAATCAGTTGTTTTGTACTTCCATCCTCACTAACTTGCTGTATGTGTGTGTCTTTGCAGGACCCAGGGCTTGCTGGTGAAGCGTCTGGAGCGCGGTGGCAAAGCCGAGCAGGAGCGTCTCTTCGAGGAGAACGACTGCATCGTCATGATCAATCAGGGAGACATCCGTAACCTGCGCTTCGAACAGTAAGCTCGAGCGTGGAGCCGGCATGCTAACAAAAAGCTTTTTTTTTCCCCCTCCCTCTAAAACCAGCCTGTGTTTTTGTGCTCGAGCCGCTCCCCTCCTCCTCTCCTCTCGTCAGCCTCGCCCAACGCCACGCTGCTTTTCATTTTCCCCCCCTCGCCAACCTCCCAAACTGGGCCGCGTGCAGCACTCTGTCACCCGAGCGACGCGGCTCACGCTGCGAGCGAGTTGGACATTAAATGTGGCGACGGTAAATAGTGTTTGCCGTTGATAAGTGGAATCCCAAACTGCGGGGGAGGGGGTTGATGCGACACCCACCCGGACGCGCAATCAAAGAGAAATATAACCGACTTGTCGGCCCCTCCTGTAATGAGTCCCGGTGACCCGCAGTCCTTCACCACCATCGCCTCCTGATCCAAAAACTGCCCACACACTCCTCTCTCCATTTGTCCCCATCGATTCATCGCTCCCCTTCATTTCCTAAAGAGGAGTGGAGATATAACCCCCCCCTCCCTCCCTCCCCTCCTCTCACACGCCAGTCCAATTCAGTCCAACTCAGTGTGTGTGCAGTGGCAGCCAACTAAAAAAGCCTTATCTCCACCCGTGTGTGAGTGTTTGTGAGCGTGTGCCAGGCGAGGAAAATAGATGTGCTTCTTTTTCCGGGGCTGGACTCTGGGTGGCAGAGTGCAGCGGTGGTCCAGTTCTCTTATCGGCCACTCCTCCACGGGAAGAAGTAGCCCAGATTCCTGCCAACCGGTACCCGGCTTACAGTCACACTGAGCCGGGCGACGACTTCTCACACCAGTGATTCGAGAGCTCAGAAGCCGTCTGCACATTTACATTTACGTTACGTTTAGGATCTCTTGCAATTCTGGCCATTTGTCAACCGTGTGTTGTGTTCTGAAACCCTCCGGCGGAGCACCTCTATGCTCTGCGCAGCCTAAATTGTGGATTTCTATGCTGTGTCACGACAGGGATGTGTTTCTCGGAAAAGCAGGCGGAGTGAAATCCTGAGAAAAAAGAAAGATAGATGAAGACAACACTTACAGCGCCTCGACTTGACAACCATAACCAGAATCCAATATGTTTATTTAATCTGTAATAGATCTGTCAGATCTTTAGAGATATCCTGCCTCAACGAGATGCCAACCTAGAAACATCAGCATGTGTTTAATCACATCAGATCCCATCAAATTCAGTTGTATCTTACAGTAGCATTTGCGTTGTAGTATATTACATTGTGTAGCATTGTAGCAGGATTCTGAAGGCTTCAAGCAGCGATATCAGTGAGCAGCCGACTGTGAGTTTGAGAGCTGAAGCCAAAAGTGTGACTGGGATCATCCAGACCCGCCTGACGTCTTTCACCCAACTTTGTCAGAGATATGAGCGCTCTCTATATTGTTGTCAAAACTCAAAATCCAGCTAACTCTATGCTAATGTGCTCCTTGCGCTGTCCCCGAAGCAACTTAACTTTTCATATCTGATGTTTTTATTTTTTTTTTTCCTTCCTTTTTCCTTTTTTTTCAAATCGATGCTGTTGTCATCAATGAGCGCCCCGGTTCCTTTCCAAGCCCTCTCTGCTGTGAAAGAGGCTTACACGGCAAATCCACCGGGGAGTGATGTTTTGTAGTGTTCCCCCACTCACCCCCCTCCCCCCAAACACAACACCCTTCTCACCGGCATCCAAATGCATCCCGTGTTTGTGATTTTGCATAGAAATGAGGAGAAGGAGCTAAACTTTCCTCCTTACATGCCTCCCCTCTTCTTCCCTCTCTCATCACTCCCTCACTTGGCACTCCGCACCCCCCCTTCCTCTTGATTGTGCACCGCGGAGAGTGACAATTTAAAGTGATAGTCTAATCTCCTTGGATTGTTTTGCATGGGTAAATATTTTGAGGCGCTTAATCTAAGCGAATGTAATGATGCATTGATGGGGGTAATTTATTATTCAATCAGGCCTGCGTGGAGGCTGATTGCTGGAGTGATGGCACTGTATATGTGCTTACAAACACACACACACACTCTCGCTCATCCAGTCATCACTCCTCGGTGCGCATACGAGAGTGATTTTCTTTGGTGAATTACCATAAGAATAAAAGATGGAGGAGACGGAGAGGCTCGGTGACGTCGCTCTCCGATGAAGTGCCGTCGTTTCGGCAGAAGCAGCTTAGCGCCTGTCACTTGGACATGGATCGGCGCGGTGTTGCTGGCGCGGGGTTTGGAATCCAGACATCCGCCGTGCTCCCCCCACCCCTCTCCCCTCCCCTCCCTTCCCTTATGCTGCAGTGTGGCTCTCGTCCTGGCCAGCCTATCTATATGCTAAGTGCTGCTGGCAAAGGAAACTAAACAATCCTCATGTCTGGGAATGATGTCGAGCTCTTGTCTTGGCTTATTTGGCCCCCGAACCTCACTCGGGACTCAGTGTGTGCTTTGCCTGTTTTTTTTTTTTTCTTTTCTTTTCTTTCTGTATTTCGTCTTGTAAGAAATGAAGTGCGTGTTTGCTTACTCGGGACCTCGTTGTCCGGGAAAGCTTCCCTCGGTGCGTGATTCATCACTCGCCTTTCCGATTGTTGAGTCAACTCGTGTCCGTTCCGACCGCACGCAGACACACCAACACGAGGCTCCACATACAGTCGGCTTCACAGTACACAATGTGTAATATTTCATCACTGATGCACCACTCGCAGGCCTTATCTGGCACCAGTCTTGATGCAGGTAATTATAGATAATGTAATTTCTCTGCAGGAAGTAGATCCACGATTAGCCATGCTAACCTCAGCGCTCCCTATCGCCTTTCAGCACGCAGTACATCATAGCTCTCCTTATCCTTCTATATCTTCCTAGCAGCGATAGTGCATCATTGTCCATGTATCTGTTATCATGTTGAAGCTAATTCCTTCCTGTCTCGCTGACCTTCCCATGCTCCCTCTCTCTCTTTCTCGCCTCCTCACCTCCAGAGCCCAGAACATCTTCAAGCAGGCCATGTGCAGCCCGCGCATCCTCTTCCACGTGGTCCCCGCCGCCATGAAGAGGCCGTATGAGCTGCTGTCCATCCGCCACGAGCTCAGCCCGCCCCAGGCCAACAGGGTGCGCTTCAGCCAGGACTCCCAGGCGTCGGGGGACCGGTCCAGCCTGGTGGGGGCGCTGGGCTCCAGGTCGGCGCCGCAGCACGGCGTCAACCACAAGTAGGTTGGAGAGTGACTTCCACTGGTGAAAAATTGTTCTAAAGTTGCCTTAGAACGGCTGCCTGACATGTTTTTTTTTCTCATTTTGGAGTTTTGTGTTCATGGTCCTGTTGATGAAGATCTACAATCCCCAGAAACTTTTGATCTCGTTTTTTTCCAGCCCAAGCGAGCCCGTGCCCTTAACTCTTGCTCCTCTCTGCAGTCACCAGGGTCCCCTGGCAGGGAGCACGCCGGAGCCCAGCCGACGCTACGCCACTTTACCCCACGGCCTGGTCTCCAGGACCTCCTCAGCCCCCTCCCCCGCCCTGCAGCGCAGGGTGAGCACCAACACGCCCAGCAGCTCCTACCTGAAGAACAAAGGCCGGCGGTTCAACATCCAGCTAAAGAAAGGTGAGAAACAGGACGTCTGTGCAGCTGAGAGCACGGTGCAACGTTTGGGCATCGGTGATCAGAAAGTCCTGTTTACAGATTATGACGTAGAAGACCCCCACCCTCTATCTGCTAATAATCCCACCGTCATAGATCGCAGGTTCGTTTTAGCAAACTCACAACTCTTTACCGACGAGTCGGCGTGCACCATCCCGTGCGAAACACCAACACGCTCCGGAGCGGCTCATTAGCACAGCAAATAACTCGTCGCCTTTTTGCTTGTCAGCCGTGTTCCACTCTGGCGCCTCTCTTTACGCCTCATTGAAGGAAAGAGGACAAAAGGGTGTTGCGGCGGCGCGCTTCTGGGTTTTTTTTTCTTTTTTTTTTTTGTCGCCCAAACAAACGAGAGGAGCGGAGACTTCTGAGGTGACCTCGAGTCCTTCAGGAAGTATTTGAACCGCTCTCCTTTTAGGCCTCTGAGCTTTGTTCCACCTCCCCACCAGAACAAACCAAGAACAATTATGGATCACAGTTTGTGGTTTCGAGGCTACATTGGCACGAACTCGTGGTCGGAATATTAAGTTCCAGTGAGCTTCCAGATGAGGTCGAGGTTTTTTTTTTTTTCTTTTTTTTGTGCATAATTGAGGGAACCTTTAATACCGCAGCGATCCTACTTCCTGGCGGCAGGTTAACTGTCGGGCCCCGTGTGGCTCCCATCGCTCTGCGATCTTCATATAAATGAACCAACAGTTGGTTATGAAGTGAACCTCTGCCAAGGTGACTCCTCTGCCCCCTCCCCTCTTTGCGCCTTCTATCTGCTTTAGCAGAGTTGGGCGCAGATGTTCAGTTGGAAGGTGGCGCCGGGGCCTCTGAGGCGAACTTGGGAGGGGGTGGGGGGGGGGGGGGGGGGATACTGTGGCGAGTGAGGTTCAGCAGCACGGGCTAAATTCAGCAGGCTTCCGGGGGGAGAACGCAGTCGCAGGCTGACCTCATTTGCTTGGCAAAGGTCTCCGATCGCTGTTTTCCCTCACTGCGTGGCCATGAGTTCTATTTATTTGTTTAGAATGCATTAAAGTCCCGATCTTCCTTCATCCCAGCAACACCAGCCTCTCATTTTCGAACCCCCCCCCTGGTCAGAGAGGTGTTGGGAGACGTCCAGGACAGGACTGGTCGTTCGGTTCATTTTTCCAGAAGCCAGCGCGGCTTCACGGTCTGATTCAACGCCATTAGTACATTTCCAGATGACAGAAATGCTTCTCAAAGATTATTGCTCATGATTTTAATGGGGTTCCCTGGAACGGACGCGCGTCACTTCAAATGGAAGTAAATTACCGACCAAATGTCCAAACGAGCGCTGAGAAATTTCGGCTCAGCCGAGGAGAAAAAAAAAAAAAAAAAAGTGTCTGAAACTCACTTTGACAGCTCGTTTGACTGCCATCGGAGTTTAGCGCCGCTAATGTACTCCCGGGCAGACTGCAGCAGATTTGTTGTTGACTCCTTGTAATTGTTGTGATTTGGCCCGGGCAGCGAGGAGCTCCGAGTGGCGGGAGCAGATCTGGATGGCAAATTACCAAGAGTGCCTTAATCAAATGCGGCTGTCGAAAAAAAAAAAAGGGACGCACGCAGCCCATTAAGTCCTCCTAATGTGCCTCGGCCTCTCCTCGTGTTTGCCGTTTAATTGGCTTTATGGGATCCGAGATTCCGGCAGATCCAGAAACATATACAATTACTTTTATCCTGGTCTTCGATTACCCGAAAATAAAGACGTCAGCGGTTAATTGTGGCAGCCCTATTTGAGATGCATTCTCCTAATTGCCTGAGAGCGTTAACGGTTGGGATCGTACAATGGGCGCGTGGAAGATGGTGCTCATTAGGTTGTGTGTGGGGCAGAGGAGACAGACGGGTCTGACATGGCAGAGGAGTCAGGAGGAGGGAGAGAAGACTCAGTGAGAGCAGTGGAGGAAATTAGGAAGGACTTTTATTGTGGTGTCAGTGGGAAGAACGGACGTCGTTAACAGAACAAGTCACCTGCGATATTTTTCACCAACTGAGGAATCTCAAAGCATTTTGCAAGATCACTCATAACCAGCTAATCCACACACACACATTCAACAGAGCTGCCGTGCCTGGTTCAGCTTCCAATTGAAGCGACACAACATTCAAATCAGTAGTGTCCCGTCCAAAGACATGTGATTGCGTGGAAAGGTGAAAAAGGGGACGATAACCTCGAGGTTGAAATGGATCCACTCTGCCATCTCAGCTAATCTGAGGAAAATCAACAAAGATACTGATTTCTTAGACATATTTATACCACATTCTTGGACTTGTATTTACAACTATTCACAAAGAAAGGGAAGAACATGGTGACGTCAGGCGTCTTCCTGCTCCGACACACCTGAATCCAATGACGGCTCGTTAGCAGGCTGCTGCAGAGCCTGATGACATCACACTCATTAAAAGCAGCTGTACTAGAGAAGGGAGACGTCAAAAACTCCCCAGGATGCTGACCCCTCCCCCCAGGACCATGTTCGGACCCCCACCATTCGCTTCCCCCTCTTCAGCAAAACGCAGCAGCTGCCGCACTCCAGCTGAAACTTCTCCCCCAGCAACTCCGTGACCCCGTATTCAAAGTTTTGCCGGCACGGAGACGAACTGCGCTTTTTTAATATTCAAGATAAACGACGGCAGCTATTCCTGTCTGCTCCGTCATCGCGCCGCGCTGATGGAGAGATCACAGAGCCGTCATTTGGCCCCCCCCCCCCCCCTCCGCAGCCCCCTTCCGACTCTATAAACACCACCTTCATCGCCCCTCGCTTGCGAGTTTGTTTGCGCGCGGGGTAGTGAAAAGTTTTGCCCGCGCACGCCTCCTGCCTCTTTAGTGTTACCCTGTTCATCAACGCCATCACTGTCAGCGAGACGACAAGGCAGCCTCGACAGACTGCCGAAGAGACGTGGAGGGGGGTGGGGGAGGGGGGGGGGGGCACGGGGGGTAAGTAGGTCATGATGAACCATCAGTGGTGCTG
>JAUESE010000002.1:13546960-13572815 GCA_032274725.1 Malacoctenus triangulatus
AGGTCATGATGAACCATCAGAGGTGCTGACAGCTCGGCGAAGTGAGCAGCGACTTTGACACGAATACTAATCACTCGCTGGAGCGCCCGCAAAAAAAACCCTCGCAGAAACCGCAGATCGCACGAAAGCCGGAAATGCTGACAGCTCCGGTGTGTGTGTGTGTGTGTGTGTGTGTGTGTGTGTGTGTGTGTGTGTGTGTGTGTGTGTGTTGGAATCCTAAACACCCACCTCGAATACTTCACATAATGACTCACCTAATACCTTTTTGTTGTTAAGTTTTTAAGTCTCCTGTCAGAGGCTGACGGCGCAGCACGCGGCGCTCTCCGGGCTCGCCTCGCTCCCCCCCCCCGCTGACATTTGAATCCATTTCCTCGCCTTTTATTTGACAAATTTGAGGTCTGGTCAGCAGGAAAGGTCAGAGCTGAGATCCTCTTATTTATCCGTTATTGTATTTGCCTACTTCCTCTCGACCGGCAATTCATATTCATTTGACGCACCTTAAAGGTCAGCCTTAAAATCGGGAGCAAATGGCTTCGCACAGCTGATACCCGGAGCATTTTTTTTTTTTTTCTTCCCTCCCACTCACCTCCTGGACTCTCGGTATGTTTCACCGGAAAAAGAAGCAGAAACACTCAGCGAAGCACACAATAATTACCGTGTTCCTCGTCATGTCGATTGTCAGAGTGCCCAAACGCAATATAATAAAAGATTACTTTGACCCAGACGTAATTTGGGTCCTGACCTGCCGGTGGGGCAAAAAGTCCTGTGGGTTTTTTTGGGTTGTTTATTTGGTGTGGTTTTGAACATCTGGCTCTCGACGCAGGACAGAAACGATGCGGAAAACATCAGATTTTTTCGGGGGGGAGCTATTTGGGTGTTCCGTGGCCCCCGATGCTTTCTGCCGTCCGCAATCATCAATCCCCGCCGCGCTTCCTCTGCTTCCAAAAACCGGGGGCCTTTAATCTGACCAGAGCTCACACGCGTGGCTCTACAGTCCACATGCACTCATCTTAAACACTCAATTTTGGTCCGTAACGACGTCGCCATATTTAGCGTCAGAGGGGGGCGTGTTTTTTCGTTTCGTTCGTCCCAGGGGAAAAAAAAAAAGGGACGCGCCCTGATGGTTCGAGCACACCAGCGTGGATGCAAAGTATGCTGGTATTAACTGTATGGTGGTCAGGGAAAAAAAAAAAAAAAGTGATCCCTGCTTAGTGGTTGTTTTTGACTTTATATCAGCAGCTGAAAAAAATTGAGACACGCCGGTGGAATTCCATCGTCTGCACTTGAATGCCGGGTAGCAGTTTACGCCTTCACGCACAAAGAGCTCGGCCAGCGGAGAGGCAATTAATTAACCTAATGACCGTCACCTGTGGGTGGATGGCTGGAGTTGGGTTGCCGCGGCAATGGAGCCACCTGCGCTCGTTAAGAATGACACTTTAAAAGTCAGCGGGGATTTTTCCTCCCCGAGGCGACTCATGAAACTTCTCCTGTCCCTGTCGAAACCTCACCCCCACCCCCCCTCCCCTCCATCAAAGAGGCCCTGCTGTGAGTACCTAGACATGTAATGTACAGATATGTGTGGATATTTCATGATTTTTTTTTTTTTAATGGAAAATGCAGACACGGTGTCTACTCTCCTGTCTGAAAGGCCTAAAACGATCACACTGAGGATGTACTGGGACAAACTGGTAGTATTATAAACTTTTGTTGGAATTTTTAATGTCCTTCACTTTAAAGTACGCGGCAGCCAGGATATATGTTTTTCTTCTTTCTTCTTTCTTTGAAACGTCTTCTTAATTATCTTTTAAAAAAAAACGAAGACTAATCAAACTACTTATGAACTATTCATGATAGTCACTTGAATTTTTCACTTGGATACTTTACACTTCTGAACATTTTAATGTAATGTCCTATAAACAAGCTATGCATGTGAAATATCTGAATTAACGCACCAATATGCATTGAGATTGTTTCATGTTCACACAAGGTATTCAGCAGAAATAATCAGTGTGTGTGTGTGTGTGTGTGTGTGTGTGTGTGTGTGTGTGTGTGTTATCGATGAGTTACCGTCGTGTGTGTTTACTTGAATCAACACGTCTTGCATTTCAGACAGCCCTCAGAAGCCTTTTTTGCTTTCCAGACTTCAGAGGCTAAAAACTGTGCAGCTACACTGACCCACAAGATTCAGGTCAACAGTCCAGGAAGTAGCCAAGCAGACAAATACTAGCTTTGTCTCATTCGTGGCTGATGTTTGACATGATTTGACCAAAAAGAACCCCCCAAAAAACGCTAACAAGATGTGTTGTAAATCTTCTTGTACCTTTTTTCCCTGTTTGTTTTTCTCCTGCCGTAGGTCCAGAAGGTCTGGGATTCAGCATCACTTCCAGAGACGTCCCCATCGGCGGCAGCGCGCCCATCTACGTGAAAAACATCCTCCCTCGAGGGGCCGCCATCCAAGACGGTCGACTGAAGGCGGGGGACCGGCTGCTGGAGGTGGGGGGAGCCGGCGCTCGCGGGCAAAAGCACCGGACCATTTATGTGGCGCTGAGCGAGTGCGCTCTGTGAGATTGTGTGTTATTTTGCGGAGTAATTACTCTTTGGCTGATATGGCTTTGTTCCTAAATTCAGTCGTACGGAGCGTTTTTGTAGAAATGAGTCAAACACCCGGCGTTCCCCGTGGCTATAACGGTTCAGTCCCAGCTTTGAGTCTCGAAGAAAATGTGGTTAGATGGAACAATATTTTGATTATACTTCAATCAGGCTGACAAGAAAATCAGCAAGCGCTCACTTTCGGGGGGGAAATAACCCGTGTTTAATTCCGGCTCCAGCTGGCTCACTCACTAATATGCAGAAAGGTTATGTGGCGGCCATACACCCCCCTCCCCCCAACCCTTTATTAAAGTTAAGTTCTCTTCTGCCCCAAAGTTTGTGTTTATCCGTGTTTTTTTAATTATTTGTCTGCCTCCGGCATTCTTGGGCCTTCATGACTGTGTGTGTGTCGTGCAGGTTAGCGGCGTGGACCTGAACGGCAAGAGCCAGGAGGAGGTGGTGGCCCTGCTGCGAGCCACGCCCATGGGCGGAGCCGTAAGCCTGCTGGTGATTCGACAGGAGGACACCCTGCTGCCCCGGGAAGTGGTGAGTAGATGAAACCGTCGGCTCGCTCTGTGTCCCGGAGTTTTCTCGCTGCTGCTGACACTCAGAAATGAGAATATATCTTTGGCACTTCTTCCAAACTGGTTTCCACACTCGTCGGCAGCGGTGCTCAGCAGGTTTATTAGTATTCACCGCGAATCCGTGTCTTCCAGCAAGATTTATACGGGGGACTCTGGGAATTTGGCAAATGTCATTTTGTGTTGTTACTTCATCTGCAGCTTGAATAAGAATCTATCCTGTTGGCTGCTTTGATTCACGGCTCTATCGCTCTGCTTTTCTATATATTCCTCTCGCACTTTGTCTTGGCAAGAATCTGGTAATAAATGATAAGTATCACATTGGGTTGAATTAGCATTCAGGGTTTCTTTATGTTTCATTTGAATATGACATGAGATTTCTTCCAAAGGAACGTTTCGGACACTCAAAACCTCAAATTCACCTCAATCATGTGTGCTTTTTGTGCACAGAGAGCAGAGAGATCACTGTCAATGTCCCTCAAAGTAACCTGATGTGACATACAGAAGTAACTTGTGACTATGTCCAGCTATGCTCGATGACGTGCTGATGAATGAACGAGAAAGTGTGTGTAGTTTGAGCAGGAGGCCAAAACACAAGTGCACACACCCAGACAGTGACTGTGCAAAACAGGTATAATAATAGATTTCAGCCCATGCAAACACTCACAAAGACACCCACACACACACACACACAAATACACTTTTGGACACATTCACACACATACAAGCAGGAACTGACAAATGCACACACGCGCTCTCAGTCAGACACGCGGTCTACATGCGGGGTGACTTTGGCTGTCGCGCAGCAGATGGCGAGGCTACTGCCCTCGTCCAGGCGGCGCTCAGCGGCTCTGACAGCAGGCTGGGTTATCGCGGCACCTTGGCAGACCCCCCCCCCCCCCCCCGCCCCCCCCCCCCCCCCCATGCCAGCCCCCCCCTCTCCTTACCTCAATGCTCGGCCTGGCACCGGGGCCGTTAAGCCCGCCATAGGAGCTGTTCAACCTGTAGAGTAATGGCTCTCCCACGCACACCTTTTACTTTCTCTGATGTTTGGAAAACTTGCCAACTTGTCACGCTACCTTTTTTTTTTTCCCCCTTTAAAACAATTCACGAAAGAGCAAGTCTGCACACACAGTATCCACTCTATTTGACCTTCTATTTTAAACTCCAAAATCTTACCTCATCTTAAAAAAAGTATCTCTGATGCTTATTGCCGCTGGCGTTACACCCATGACCTTCTGGTTTCTTTGCCGGACTCAAACCAGTCAGTACTTAAATCCTAACTGGACGGATGCACCCGACTGACTCTGCAGCCTTGACTGCAGTTGAATGATGCCAGGAGGAGGAGGAGGAGGAGGGGGTGGTGGTTTGAGGATGCACGGAGGGGGTGGTGGTTTGAGGATGCACTGGCTCGTCTCGCTCACGGAGGTTGATGTCTCGGCTCCATTGGCTCTCCTCAGGCGTGACGTGATTAAAAAAAGAAAAAAAAAAAAAGTCGATCACGGGAGGAAACGCCGCCTCGTAATACCCCCCCTTCCTGTATTTTTTTGTTTGTTCTCTCTCGGACCAAGTTACACATGCAGTGACAGAGCGCTGGTTAATATTTCATCACTTTGCCTGGCAGATTAGCATTTTTTCACTCTCATACAATTTCACATTACCCAGCAGTGCTTCCACAAATCTCAATAATCCCTACGAGTATGTTCATAAAAATCAGATAAGGACGCCGAGGCTCTGCTGGTGACAGTTATTTCAAATAAAGCACGGTGGGAAAGTGTGCTTGGTAATTGCCTTCTTCTGTCACATGCGGAAGATAGGTGTGTGTGCACACATACATGCTGTATAGCTAAAGACACGCCTGTAGATAGGCGTTTTTCACCGCTGTCATTCCTCAGTGACAACACGATGCTTCAAATTGCAGCACGAGTGATGTGACGTGTCGGGGTCTGCAGGCAGCAGCGAAGAAGTATAGCCTTACATAGGCACACATGCAAACAGGCAGCAGTCCCAGTTGTATGGATGAGCATGAAGAGGAGGCCGTTATGTTTTTTTTTTTTTGTGTGTGTCTGCTTGACATTTGCCTGCTGATGTTTAATGTCAGCGCCGAAAATCCCTTCACGCCTCCTTTTGTTTCCGTGTTTTATTGTGTGCTCGGCGTGCTGCACGCGCCCCCAGAGGAATTAATTTACCCTCCCAGCGTGTTTGCGTTGCATCTTTAATTACCATGGTCGGGGTGTATTTTGACATGCACTCAGTAGCAGCGGCGTTAGCTCTCAATAGCTCTCAATAAATATAAAGCCGGCTTGCTGGGAAGAGAAAAGGTTAAACGGCAATAGCAAGAAAATGTTGCGTTGTCGGCATGATCCCTCCTGTCTGTTTATGTTTTTCTCTATCAATAGACATTTTCAATATGTTTCCCCCGTTCTGTGGCTTTAACCTTTACAAAAGTCTAAACGCATCAATAGAAAGGCTCTTGATTCAAACCTCTCTCCAAAGCATGCGCCCTCCATATTAATGTACTACTAAAAATCCCCTCAAAAAGAGGAACAAGCCCTCGAGGTTGTTGATTGGTCAGAATTATTGGCATCCTGAGGTTCAGCTCACAGGAACAGTTTCTTTCATCTGGTGTTGCAAAACCAGAGCTATAGTTTTCAACACCAATAAGACCACCAGTCAACTCACTTAACTCATGATACTTACTCAATACTAAATACAAAAAAAACACTTTGTTTTCATACAGAGCGCATGACGCAGCACTTGTTGATAAATGGACTATTAATCACATTATCTCTACATGTTTGACTAGTTACTGGTTGTCCAATTTTGGCTGACCAATGCTGTTTAAATGCCTAATTTCAAAATTAAGCAGTTTAAACTGATTTACTGCTGTGTGTAAACATCCTGAGTGAAACATACATCCTCCCTACCTGCCTTTGTCCAAGTTTATAGTGGTTGGAGCCATATCCAGCTTACGTGAATGGCAGGTATCAACTTTATGTAGGTAGTGCAAGAGTAAGATGAAGAACCTGAAGAAAGAACTCTGTTACACAGAGACATCATGCAGAGTCCATGCAAACAAAGCATCTCAAGCTCTGAATTCTGCCATTAAATCTGCTCTTTCAGACTGCTGAATGTGTCCTAGTCTTGCATTTAAGATGCTTGGAAAAGAGACTTTTTTTTTTGCTTGAGAAAAATCAATTTGTAGTCATCCCAGCTTTATGGAGACAAAGTCAAAAATAGTATTTGTGATGGAGCCCTGATTGACACCATGGCATCGCACCAGTGCTCATGTGTTACAAACAGGAGAGGGAAAAGTGTCTCTAACAGCCAGACAGACAGAGTTCCCTCTCAGAAGCCTCGGCTCAGACCCCGAAGTCACACCAGGAGGTTCTGATCAGTGACTACACGAAGAAAGTCACTCCATGTCTTTCTGTTCTTGCACTTGACAGCTCGGGGAGTTTCAAGGCGAGAGAGAACAAAAGGCCAGAAATCAGATGGATTGCTGCCCCCTACGGGTTTGGAGGTTAATTCACTCAGCTTTGTGTCATCAGAAGGAGCTGATGTGAGACGCCAGAGACTTGAGGAGGATTGGTTAAAAGTAGGATGATTCTTGCATATAAGGAGGGGATGAGTTCTCTGCGTCTTTTGATACCTATAGGACTTATCTTTGAGTACTGGTGGTGCCTTTCGGTAATTATAATTGTCTGAGTGCATCTTAAAAAGCATTCGAGGGAGACGATCCAAAAACAGGCTTCATAGAGGCTGTATAGAATTGGATGGATTTGATTACCTGGTGACGCTGTCCATTCAAGACTGCAAACAATCCCCACTAACAGTGACACACACACACACACACACACACACACACACACACACACACAGACATCTCAATTTCCTACATAAAAACAAGAGGCCACATTTAAGTGCATTTGAAGATACGTATACACTGCACACTTCCCACGCGTAGCCGTTGGATGTTATTTATTGTAGCCATTTATCTCCCAGCGTGCAGCACTGTTTGTGCTTATAGCTGCGAGCGCCACTTTGCCTTCAGTCCACATCGGCCGGCTTTGTGGAGGGGAGATTGTGTTTCCCAGCTCTCCCCCCGTCCTCTAATAACCCAGTCAAATCTCATGCTTCATTGTCCAACGAGCAACAGCAACAGTCACAAGAGGACGGGCCGATCGTAGCTTAAAGTTACTCGTCCATGTAGAAGTGCCAGTGATAGACCTCCATGTTTTTTCACCTTTAGCCTGCGTGTCAATGAGAGCAGACACACAAAACACAATGTGTGACCCCCCCCCAGACTGCACTTGAACCATGAATCAAAAGAAACATGCAGGCTCGTTGTTTCATTTCAACCAGCTGATATTGATGCGGTGTTTGTTCCTTTTGCTACTGCCAAACTCACAAAGGTAAAGCTTGTAATTGTTCAGAAGTTACTAATACTGTTTATATCACTAACAGGGCTGTATCTAATTGCATTGCGCAGATAAGAGCATGTATGCAATAGCATTTGAAGTGTCATCATATTGCTGCAGATGCTATCACTTCCATTTACTGACAAAAACAACCAAATTAAATCCCACATATCTTTCTGAAGTCTTTGCAAAGAGCTGAGAAAAATCAGCAGCGTGAGTAGTTGTTTGAGCTTGGTCGTATGATTAGAAGAAGGGCTGTATCTGTTCTTTTGAATGTTGCCTAATTTGAAAATTGAATTCAAGCGACGGCTCGTTGGCAAACGTGAGAAAGTCCTGTGATTAGTTGCCGAACGACACATGTGCCATCCTATGTTTAAGACTGTTTAAGTGCTTTTAGAGTTCACTTGGAATGTTTTTTTTGCTGTTGCACCTCAGAGGATCATTAAAGTGGGGCCCCGTTGTCCTGCACACTTTCACATAAATGTTCACACTCTTTCTTCTTGCCCTAAATCTGTTTTAAGGGAACCCACAGGCACTGCATGTAAAATCCTTCGCTGCACGGTTTTTATCAGTCACACAGGCTCCAGTCCCATAATAAGCCCATCACTGCTTGCCCTCACATCATTCTTTGACCCTCCATGAACACTATATTTTAGCCCAGATGGGACTCTGGGCTGTAGAGAACAAATGGGCTTGTGTAGGCACTGTTGTACCACATAAGAGCAATTAAACAGTACATTAAAATCCCCTCTTTATGATCATATCACACTTGTCACTGATCCATTAGTAGCTATATCTGCCAAGCAATGAGAATCCTAATTGCACAATTAATTCCGGCCCCTGATTGATGTGACAGGCGAATTGATGTCTCCACTGAATGCGGAGGACGCAGTCGACAAATGCATGACAGAATCGGTGACAATTATAGCAGACAAATGGCCTGTTTCGTAAGCGCCAACCCCGGTGGCCTGGTTTAAAACCCTCCCCGCTATGTTTTTGTCATCACACTGTAATTGGAGCAGTCAAAGAAAGTCTATGTAAAGATTATTTGAGCGGGGATAATATTGTTTCCTATTGGTCTGTGATGTGATTGCATACAATAGAAATGGAAGCAAAGGTCCTGTGACATCTGAGAGATAACATGATATATAATGAGACGTCTAAACAGGCGCCCGATTGTTTTTGCACTCCGAGTCAAAGCGATGATGATCATCGCTTCCGTGTTCACAGCAGACAATGTTTCCTCATCCTAATCACCCCTCTAACAGTGTTACACAGCCGGGCTCTGGTTGTTGAGCCCACAGTACAGTGAGGTTAGCACTTGTGATTCCCCCCTTATTAAAGTTGGAGGGCAAGAACAGACATATGAAGCTGTATTGATTTTCTCGACTGCGGAGCTCCATTTACCGAGCCAGTAGAGGGAGAAATGAACTGATAGCAGGCAAACAAAACACAATCCCCCCTGTCTTTGGAGGCAACTAAATTATACACACTCACACACACACAGCTGTTGAGTCAGAGCCCAAGTTCAATCCTCATTCATTCACTCATTCATGCAGCCACATATTTTTAATGTTGTGGTTCCGGAAAGAAAGAAGCAGCGGAGGGGAAAGGATCTAAGCTGGTTAACTAAAAATACATATTAGTCACAGAAACAGAAGCTGTTTTTTTTAAAAGCTCCTGTTAAAGAGATAAAGTACAATAGGGGTGTTAAACCTACCGCTTTCTTATGGTAGAATGGGTCCAAGGCCAAGTAGATTTAATACTGAAAAGTAATGGCAGAAATAATGTGTTCAAAACAGTTCGGTTTCCCTTTGAACTTCCATCTGTTTCTTGGCTCACGTCTTTCACTGCATTACCAGTGTTGCATTCGGAAGATAATAAACCTTTGGCTTATTCCACCGGAGTGGTGATAAACAGTGTTATCTTAAGCTACGCACTATCTCCAGCCATGCCAAAAGAAATGACATCTTTGGTGTTAATATAATTAGATGTCTCTTTGAGTAATGTTTTTTTTTTGTACTGCTGAAAGAGGGCTGATGTAATGTGTTGCAAGATTTGTTAATAAAGTTGCAAAGACGGATTCTTGCTTTTGTCCCTTTGAAGCAGTTTATTTATATACCAGCAGGTGACTGAGGCAGTTATTTCACCACAGTAAAACTTGGCAAACTACTCAAGGAGAGGAGACGTTGTTGAGTGGCGCTGAGAATTTAAGTTCCTGAAACCTTTTTGAATTGAATTCCCACTCACGCTGTGTGATATAACTGCAAAACAAATCAGTTGCCAGAATATAATTAGATGTAATCAGCAAAATTGTCCTGTATTACCAATGTCTACAAATAGCTGACCCATCCTCGGTAATGCGGCTCTGTAAAATACAGTTGGAGTCCAGGTGAAGGCAAATTACAGGAATTGCTCGGGGAAAAAAAGGCCCCCGGAAGTAGGCAACCTGCAATCAAAGAGAGCATCTATGACTTGAAAGAGCTCTTCAGAACAGTTTGGCAGCCACGGATGCATCTCAGAGGTCACTTTCTGCTCCACTCGGCGCCTTAAAAAAAAAGTCTCCCAAAATGACAGCGCGTGATTATTTGCTCGGTGAGGGCTCGGGCGTGTTACCATGGCACCAGAAATCTTTTCAGAAAAGAACCTGAACCAGGGGGGGGGGGACTTTATCTTAATAGTGTACTGAAAGCTTCCAAAAGTTCACGCTTTGCTCTCGCTTCATGATGTCTACCTGGAAAGCGGCCGTCCCATCGCGCTGCCCCTCCTGTTTCTCGGCTCCGGCTTTCCCGCTGACGCCGTCTATTTGAGGAATGCTGATGAGCCCCTCCTGCATTATTAATTTGGCTCTTATAGAAATGTTTTTCCGATCAGAGTGCAGAGTTCAGGAACACGTTCTGTCATAATTAAAGCTAATGCTGCCAAGCGCGGTCGAAGACAATGCCAGGCTGGTTAACGATTTCCGAGCGCGTCTCGTATGTGCCACCTGTTTTCGTTTAGCACTTTTCAGCAGCTGTTCCCGTAATTATGCTTGCTGTCAGCGCGGCGAACGGGAGGGTGCACCGCAGCATTGTGCTACGCCGATAAACAAGGTAGTTAAAGGCCACTTATGGCGACACAGTTACTCTCCCGAAGGGGATACAGCGTCTGTTTCCAGAACACATAATGGCTTGAAGTGCATATGTGCAGTTGGACATAGCAAAGCGCTTTTTATCCACCATTAGCTCGAAATGAGAGGCATCTGCTTTACGATGTGCATCTATACTTTGGTTCCACTGAAGCGCCTTCGCAAACATTTCCAGTTGCCAAGCACGCTTGGAAAGTCACCTTTTTTATATTCTATCTTGTTCTCCTTGATTAGCTGTAATCACGTCCTGAACCGCCCACAGAAATATCACACGTCTGTTCAACACTGCGTCGAAGTCTCTTTTTTTTTTTTTTTGGTAGCTCACTGTGAGCTCCACTCCAGTGCCTTCGTTGGTAGCCAGCAGCCATGATGCTCAGTGATGGAGATAAATCTGGCCTCAGATGCCCTCATAGAAACCGACTTTGTTCTGCTAATGAGCTTTCTCATTAGAAAGCCCCTAAAGGGAAACAGTCCCAGTCCGTCAGTGCAGAGTCAAAACCTGCACCGTGAACGTGTAACGTTACTCCACAAACACTTAAAACCCAGCATTGCCAGCCGGGCACTTCCTGTCCTTCTTTCTACTGTAAGTGCTCACCTCTTCACCCCTTTATTGTACCTGAATCTGCTTTTTCTGTTTTGAGGCTGAGAGCTATTTTAAACTCTGACTCTTTGTTGTAAAATGTTACAAGAACACACAGCCAAAAGAAATTTGTGTTACAATACTTATCACGCGTGCACCACTTTTGCAATTACACCCATGGCTGATTTCTTTTAGCGCTTTTAAATTCATTTCCAATGACCTTTATGTCACCAAATTGGGGCAAGTGTGGAAATAAGTTTGCAGCAGTGTTAATTGTTTTAGGCAGTGATGTGCAGAGAACTCAGAGTTATGTGTGAATAGAAGTAATTGTGATTCATTTGCACCCTCTGCTCCTCTCTCGCTCTTGTATCTCCCCTCCCCTGCTCTCTCAGTTGCTCTGTTTCTTTGCCACACACGTGCACACTCGGTGCACATATTCCTTGTTAGCACATGAGGAGTTAAGATGAGTTCAGGTGGAAACAGAATGGGGTCTTTCAGGCTGGCAGGGAGCCTCCTCCACAAGCACCATTAGCAATCACTTTCCTTTCTCTGCCCTTTTCTATTCTCCTGCTTGTGTCTTTGTTAAAATCCTTCCTCTGTCACCTTCCCCTGCCAGTAATGAATGGGTGCTCGTCCGTCACAGGGTAATTAATAAAGGACCTAATTGTATAATGGGCTATGACTGTGCGGCTGAATGGAAAGGACAAAAATAAAACCGCACGAGCTGCTTTTGTTATTGAACCAAATGGTCAGTAAATTGAGCTTAGCTGATAATGACAACGATAATATTGGAACAACTCCACTTAAAGCTAATGCCAAGTTTGATCTCAGTGGTTAGTACTTGAATGCGTCATAGTTCAAACTGCTGCGCATCGTTGACATTTTGTTTGTTTGACACTATGGATTCAGATGGGATCAAGAGCTACAAGTCCAGGTTGTATCAGCCACCCAGTGATGATCGGCAACAGTGTTACTAAGACTGTTTCTTTGTGTTGTTATGTAAACATTCAGACCAGGTATCAATGCAAACCTGAATAAATCGGTGTTGTCGTGCAGAAACTGTGGAGAAAAGATGTTTTCTTGGATCATATCTCAACAACAATATCAGATTAATGCCATTGCAGCAGTCACCGTGACAACGACACTCTCTCTGCTCACTGACTGAATGTCAGTCTTCATTACACCATCTCAAATGTAATCCTGTGTTTCTGAAGGACAAAAAAAAAATGATTATCATTATTGACCTGTTGGTTGTTCCATGTGCAAGGCCACGTGCCTTCACAGTCAGGTTTGGTTGCTGGCTTGAGCAGCCAGACAGAGTGGAGTTGTGTGCAACACTGAGCCAGCCTAAGTGAGTGCAGGCCTCTCTGTTTCTTTTTGTTGAGAAGACAACTTGGCTTCACAACTTGATGTTTGCTGACTGTTTTCAGCCGGAGAGAAGAACTGACGAGGAGAAAACAGATGTTGCAGTTTTGCATAAACCCTTTTTCCCACTGCTTTAACACGTCGATTTAAGCATGCAACCCTTTTTTTCCCCTGGTTTTACATCACTTCATTGATTGTCAGTACCTTTGTGCTCTCTGTCCCAGGTGCAATGTGCAGGGCGAAGCTGGGAACAATGAGCCGACGCTCTCTTTTTTCTCGCGTTCAGAGGTAGTGGGATCCAGCTCAGCCTGAGTTGAATCGGTGCAACGAGGCCTGTCAAGCCGCCTGACAAACTCATTCTTGGCTAGCGGCGCTTGTTCCTGTCTGATGAAAATGTTACACTGCTCTCTCATTCTCTGCCGCGGCCCTCTATTCCCGGAACACAGCTCTGAGTGGGTGGTTATTCTGTCATCATTTTGGAAGCGAACGTCCGAACGCACATAAAGACACACAAAGGCGCAGACACTGTCCATCCAGAGTAATTTTTTAACCAGCGTTCTGTTACTTTCAGCGGCAGGCTAAAAGCTTCAGAGAGGACATAACTCAAACCCGCCACGTGTTTTTATTCTGATGAAATGTCTCGATCAGACAAACACTCACCCTGCCAGCGACTGGTCCATTCAAACGTTCCCTTCAGGGAAGAAATTGTATGTTTTGTGGGCTTGAATTGTAAACCACCTGATTTTCAGTCAAGTTCTTCAAAACACCTGCTGTCAAAACCTGAAGAAATGCTGACTGAGGCTCCAGATGAAAAGAGAGGGTTAAACAATAGGGAGGCTTTATATTCACCATCGGCCCAAATGCCCAATTGTTTTCCAGTGGTTGTCCTCCCCCCCCTCTTCCTTATCCGCCTCAGTCAGTTGTCCAGGAGAAAACCGAAGGGGTCGTTTCCTGACATGATTTCTGTAATCGACCCGGAGGTGTTGAAATGCCGGGCGATTAAATGGATTCCTGCGGTCTGAATTTACTCGGGCTGTGGTCAAAGACAAAAGAAAAAAAAGGCCCGGTTGGCGAGCCGTACAGACAGGTGTGCTGTCGTTACCAAAGCGAGGGGAGGAAATGGTGGAGAGAAAGAAAAAGGGGAGGAGAGGGCTGTCTGGAGAATAGGGTCTCAGTCAGATGGTGTTGAAAAGAGCCTCCACCTGAACGCACCACTGCATCCTAATAACTCCTCAGCCTCAGAAAAAAAAAAACCCAACACACCTCACGCTCTCTCTTTCTCTTCTTTCCTCTGTTTCACTCTATCCGAGCAGCTGTGAAGGGCACACACCTGGCTGCCATCCATCTGGCTGCTGTGTGTGTGAGTGAGAGTGTGTGCATGCATGTACTGATGCGAGTCTATTTAAAGAGGTCTTGCTCTGGGTTGATTGCTGTCACTGCCGGCATTGTTCCCGTGGATTCGGCTGCCATGGCAATGACTATGCATGTACAGTGTGATCTGACCAATCGCTGCAAGCCTCCTGTGGAGAAGCCTCGGGATCAGACGGCAGTCAGCTTTTATCTGCGTGTGAGGGAAGAAGAGAAAGGAAAACATGTTTTTTTTTTTTTTTTCCCCCCCTTCCACGGCCGTTAATATGCCCTTTTGAAAAGCAACTCAACTTAAAGGGTTCAGAATAGTGTAAAAAAGCAGAGGGCTCTGTGGGCTCCATGAAGCAGCGATCAAACCCTTCGGTTACATCCGGTCTGTTGGCTCCAGCTTGAAAACCCGTAGAAAAGGCACTTCAGTTACATTGGCACGTTCTTTGATCTTCACCATGTCTTTCAATAGTCTGCGTCGGAGAGAAGCTGCCAGTTCTTTGACGCCTCTCCATACCATTAGTTCTCTCTCGCACCTCTTTTCCTCATCTGCCTGCTCGGGGGAAAAAAATAAAACGCAGCAACGCTGGTTCTTTGGTTATTTCGTACAGATGCCATTTGTTAGACGCTACTGGAAATTGTCAGCCAAGTGACCAGAGTGGCTGTTTGATGGACTATTTTCCACCTGGATTGATTGTGCAAGGTATCAGACGCGCTGCAGTAATCCCTCACACCTTTCTGGCAGCTCAAATAAACCTTTTTGCAAGCCATGCTTGAGGAGTCTTGCAGCAGTGCACCCCCCCCCCCCCCCGCAAAAGAAATATGACCCCTACAGTTTTCTACAAAGGGGCCCGGTGGGTGTCACGTGGAGGGAGGGTCGGCTCCTTAACGAGTGACAAATTATCTTTCAAAGGGGTGTTGTTCAAAGGATGCTACCCTCGTTTGAGCGTCAAATTGCTACCTGGCGCTGCCTCAGAAGTTCTCTGCCGTCATTGCTCTCTGTGCAGCGAGCTCATGACGGTGGAAGGGAATTAGTAGCACTCAGCCAGAAGCTGCGGCCAATTGACGATGACAGCTCGAAGATGTGCTACATGCTCGCCGTCCATTCGCTTTCTTCTCCCGCACCCTTCATCTTACCTCTCTTTATCTTGTCTCGTGCCTGCTTTCTGTTTTCTTGTGATTTACAGCTCACTATTCTTCTGCTTTCTGCTCTGCTGTTTCATTTGTTCATGTTTTTTTTTTTTTTAATGACAACACACAACGCTATTGGGAAGCTCAGCAACAGGTTGCCGATGCTGGCAAATGAACTGAGTTATTGAAAGCCATCTCAAGTTTATTAACTGTTTGATTTCAGCATGTGAGGGCAGTATTGAGCTAAAAAGTAGTTTTAGAGTCTAAAATTATCAAGAATGCATAAATGTGAAGTTGAAGTTAACTTGAAGTGCTGAGAATTAAGACTTAGGGCAAAATACAATTTTGAAATTGTGTTTAAAGTGTCAAAAATAAACATGTATATTTTATAGTGAAGGCACAGTTTGAAAATACATACCAAATGAATCCACTGGTGTTGTGTTCTTTGCATCAAAAAGACAAGAAGCACGAAGCAAGTCTCACAAATGATCTATTCTGCTTCTAAAAGGCCAAGTGATCTCAAAGAGACGTCTCTGTCTGTCTTCAATCTTTATCGATCATCAGCCTGAGGAAGACGACATGGTGCTGACCCCTGACGGTACGCGAGAGTTCATGACCTTTGAGATCCCGCTGAATGACTCGGGCTCAGCAGGACTGGGGGTCAGCGTCAAAGGTAACCGCTCCAAGGAGAACCACGACGACTTGGGCATTTTCGTCAAATCCATCATTAATGGTGGCGCTGCAAGCAAGGCAAGTTATCGATGACTGTTGATTGTTTTTTTCTCATTGGATGCAGTTTCAAATCGCTGTTGCCACTGAGTGCAGACATCATTAGCCAGACCAAGTTGTCGCAAAGATTCAGCAGTACAAAATTACACTGTGGCCTTTAACACCAATGTGATCAGAAGGAGGTCAGTTGAGGGTCTTCATTGACACGCTGGCTGTTCTGTAAAATCGTTTCGCAACAAAGTTTGAGATTTTCTGAGTTCATTTATTGATGCCAGATGTTCTGAAGAAAATGAATAAAAAAACAAGACTGAACGTTTCTTTGGCCTTTACTGGCTATTTTTGTTTTTGTCACACAAACTTGCGATCTGTAGTCTGCTGAGGAGCAGCTGCAGAATGTCACTCATCATAATTCCCCCCAACAATGGCGTGTGTCCGCAGGACGGGCGTTTACGCGTCAACGACCAGCTCGTTGCTGTAAACGGGGAGTCGTTGCTCGGGAAGACCAACCAGGACGCCATGGAAACGCTCCGTAAATCCATGTCGGTAGAGGGCAACAAGCGAGGGATGATCCAGCTCATCGTGGCGCGACGTGTGGCCCAAAGCAACGAGGTAACACGACGGTGGGGGAGGAGTCATGCTGATGTGCCGGTGGCTAATTGGCATTAAAGGCAGTCTGTTTTTGTTGGCCTGGCTGTGTTTACTTTTAATCAGGTGCCACGATTAGCATTCTCCTCATGAACTGTTACAAAGATGGACTGTGGCACACGTGTGGGTGGAGGTGAACAGGCAGCAGACATATAGAATGAAGATGAGGGATGGCTGCATTTCCCCTGAATGATAAATGAGACTGATTCTCCTCCACCGTGCTGCCAGCCATAATCTACTCCCCCCATAGGTTTCGGAGCATTAAGATTAGCTGGAGAAGCACCTTTATGAAGCCACTACACCACATTGCAAACCTTCAAACAGTCCCATTTCCTGTGTGAGATGCATGATAGCGTCTCACATCCAAACCCACTACTCCCTGTGTGATTTTTTTTTTCTTTTTTCATGCTCACGGTGAGCCTCGATATGATATCTAAGAAGCACTTCACTGACTTGTGATTGACAGGCCTGCCGAATAACACTGTAGGATTGGCAGATAAAAGAATATGCATCATTGCAAGGTGGAAATTTTAGTCATGAGGCAACAGTCGGGAGGCTTGGAAGAGCCAGGATTCCAGCATCATGAGAAGTCTTACCCCTTTAATAGAAGCACACATTGCTGCTAAACAATTTAAGCCAATGTGGAATTGTGTAAATCAGGTATGAGTAGGGATGAATCAGGAGGACGCCAACATTCGGTTACCCTACAGCCAGAGGTTAGAGATCAGGTTTGATTAGTGTTGCTCTGCCTCTAATTGGAGTCTGTGTCCTGTGGCTGTGTGTCAGTTTGGAGTACCACGGTGAGCGGCTGCCCCTCACCCTCCCTGCGCCCCCCCCCCCCCCCCCCCCCAACCTCCCGGCATTCTGTCTTTCCCACAACTCGCCGCTTGTCGTCTCCCTCCACCGCTGCCCTCTGCACTTCTTCCCTGAATTTGAATTTTTACCTCTTTACATTGGAACACAGCAAAAACACAAGTTGGTACTGGGGATGAATTGATGTGAATTGGAAGGAATGATAGATTTTTAATCAAGATTCATCATTGTGTGATCATGAAGGTATAATATTGTCTTGAAACATGACTATAAAGACAAAGTCCCAACAATGTCAAGCTATTCTACAATCAGGAAAAATGTGAGATGACTATTTTGAAACATTTCAATCAAAACATAGTTTATTACAGAACTTCACACTTCCTGGTTTCATCACAATTTCGGACATTCTTTTAATACTGTTGACAGAAACATTTGCTCTCTTTCCATCTCTGAAAGGATGTGTTGTATTGTGATTTGTACACAAAGATTGTGATATTTTGCAATCACATATCAGGCTCATACTGACAAGACATTGCAATAATGAGCTATACTGATCCCTCCTCCATGACTGAAACAGTTCCACAGTCGTATTTTTAAACTCACTGTGCTCCTCCTTCCACATGCTTTGCTGCTCTCCTCCTCCCTGTTTTTTGTTCCCACCTCCTGACTTCGGGAGAGGACACACGTCCCTCCTGGGGATGCTCAGCCGCGAGGTTCAGTGAGTTCTATCTCTTTGGTCCAGTCACTCTCCTGTCCCCTTTAATCCCTCACCAGCAGGCAGGCAGGTAGACGGACGGACACTGAGCACAGCCACATCTCCAGAAATGACAAAATGACATTACTTTTTCCATCCCCACACCTTCACCTTCAGAAATGAAGAATGGCATTTTTTTACATAAAGGTTTAATACATCTTTGATCCATTTAGAGGCACGATTTAGAGGGAGTTTGTATATACCGTGATATTTATTTCAACATTAGTTGCTATGAGACGGCAGGCTGGCTGTGTCGCAGAGAAAGATGTAAAAAGAGGAGGAGATGTAATAGTGCATTTTAGATTCCATCCATCAAAGTCCCATTACAGGAAATCATACGTCGCAGTCTTCTCAGGAAGCTCAGTGCTCTGAACAGGTGCCATAAAGTCACTCGAGGGTGTTTTAATGTACTCGCACTTTGAAAAAAAAAAAGATACAATTGTAAATTGTAAGAATTTAAGGTCAGCTGTGTAAGAAAAGCCCAAGTTGAATGTCGACACAGGCTCCCGGCCCGCCCCCACCCCCCCTCCCCCACTCTGCTCGTGTGAGCCGGGCACCAGTTTGCCACTGTCACCCAGCCGAATGGGACTGAGCACTGGAGGCCACCATTGAAATGAATCAGATCCATCACTGTCTGCAGGGGAGAGGAGCCGGGCAACACAGTCTAATGCATCAGAGGAAGGGTGTGTGTGGGGAGGGGGGTGGACATTCAGGGTGGGGTGGGGGGGCTTCATTGGGTGCAGCATATCCAGGCCACCCCACACCATAAAAGCTGCATTGATTTCATCATCATTTCACTTTGTCTATGGGCTGAGGTCCAATCTTCTTTGGTTGAGCCGAGCAGAATATTGTTTTTCTGTTCCTCTGAGGAAGGCAAGAGAGAAAGGTGCAGGTGGAAGGATTGTGACAAATATTTGAAAAACTGTGTTGATTTTTGTGCGTGGGCCTCGCTCATTTAAGTGATTCATGACTTACTTGGAGCTCATTCTATCCTAAAACCACACCTTAACCCTTGAAAAAAACAAAAACATGTTTTGTTCTGCCTTTCGGTTCTTGAAGAACAGGTTCCACTCCACGAGTCTAATATTCTCCCAGATTTTAATCCCCACAGAGAGTGTAACACACGGCCACATACAGAGACACACAAGGACAGATGCATCATCTGGACAAACGTACATATTGCCCAAGGCCTTCCAGAGGCCCATTTGCTTTCAGCAGAACTTGGAGCTCGAACCGTCCAAATAGATGCTCTCAGTGGCCGACAAGTGTTTCAGCAGGCAGGTTCACTCTGTTGATGGCCCATGATTAAGCCCCATGTCTGATGTGGAGTACCTGGTCTATTTTTTGCTGCCATTAACACAGTGGCGATGAGTGGCCTTTGCCTTGGGGGAAAATGAGAATTTTCAGCAACCTTGTAATACAAAAAACAAAAAAGCCCTCGGTTTGATTAAGGATGTATTCAAGTCGAACAAAGCATCGGGCCTCACTGCATGGGGGCTATTTTTAAGGTATTATGTACCCGCAAGGTCCACTTTCACCTGCTTTAAAATCTTAATGTGGACACTTCACTGGTCTTAGCCAAACTGCAAAGGCCTGACCGCTCGGTCCGTTGACCACGTCACAGGACTGCTGTGAACTGCAGAAGTAGTGAGAAGTAGAACATGAGATGTTGAAAAAAAGCTGTATTAAAGATAACTGGCATTGTGTTAAAAGTGCTTAACCAAAGGGAGGTGTAGAAGTCCTGGACTCACAAAGACCCACACTCGGCAGCAGCACACTCTGTGCCAGGAACAATTAATAGGCCCCTCCTCTGCCTTCACAGATAGCCTTTGGTTGAAAAACTGCCACTCTGCCCCAGATAGGCAAGCGATATGATTGGTCACTGTCGATTTGTTCAAAGCATTGTAATTGCTTCTCGCTGCCTCGGAGACGCAATGATTTCCCCCTTTTTTTCTGTATCTGACTTCTATTAATACATCCTCACATTGCTCACATGTGTTTCAGCAATTAAACTTTTGAAAAAAATCATCTCAATTCCAATATCCCCCCCCCCCCCCCCGCACCATGCCGAACCCCTCTTCCTCTCCTCTGCTGAGAATGACCCAGCCACAGCAGACTGTTTTACTCAGCCACCCTCATATTGCTTTGAAATTTACATGCATTGATTCCACAAATCAGACTGTTTTTGATGCTTCATTGTTTCATCACGTGTCTGACAATTTGGGGACACAATCATGCGTGAGGTTTTTTTTTTGGGGGGGGGGGGGGGGGGGATCATGGCTGTCGTGCATCAGAGAAAATGTTAATGATACAGTAATTACACATTAGATGGAAGAACCTGCAATTACAATTTTCCATTTGCTTCAAAGTAATTTCCTCTGGCGGGGGAAAATAGGGAGCGCTGATTTGAAGTGCAACACCAAACTAAGGCTTTTTGGAAGCAGAGCGAGGCGAGAGGCGTGGCGCATCTACGAAATGAACCAGCGCCAACAGTCCAGTGCGTGACCACAACACACAGAGAACAGTTGACTTGTCATTTTAAAATTGCTCTTTTGTTCCCTGGTTCATCAGCCGCCCTTGGATCTGGCTAAAACGAAACAAATCGACCATCCTGCCAGCAAAAGATGTCTGCTTATCACGAGACATCGTCAGAACTCAGCACAAAGGAGATTAGCAGGAAACTACAGTAGTAACTAATGTGGGGGAGATGTGAGGTTGAGTTACACCGTATTTTAAAAGATTTTAGAATTTGGTGTCCAAGCGTGCGGCGACCCGCTCTTCAGCACTCCCTTTTATCTCGTTGAAGAACTTTAACCCAGTGTTCAAAGCTTTGTTTCGGGCAGCTTGCAGCAGTTCACCATGCTACTCAGATATTCATCAGGCCTGTGTCTAACAGCAGCCTGGCTGATGATAAGCACACGCTTTTTTATTGCTGGGTTTCATCCCTCTGATTTGAAATTCATCACACGGCATGCGCTCACGCCTCTCTGTGCATTCACGATGTTATTTATGACGGAGAACTCCCGCAGTCATCCACTATTTTTGACAGACTGGTTGTCTTGTGGGTTTGTTTCTCTTTTTTTTTTTTTTTTTCTGTTGTTCTTTTCGACAACACCCCCGCCGCAGCTTTCCAATGAACGCTGTTAGCAGACGCAGAGCCGCAAAAAAACCCAAAAAAAATCCAGTTCTACCAAAGATACCTTCTTCCCCGTTGCTCCCGTTTGCCAGAGCGCCGCTCTGCTCCTTCTACATATATACAGCCCGAGTTGAATTTCACAGTGTGCTATTTTTACACCGAGGTGCTCCGCCACAGAGTTCTCTCATGATAATTCATGAGACGGGGGGGGGGGGGGGGGGGGGGGGGTGCGCCCCCCCCCCCCCCCCCCCCCCCCCCCCCCCCGCCGCCTAAGGACGGTGGTGCTATCGTTTTGAGTCCTTCACTTCACCAGCGATCCCCTCCCCATTTATTTGATTCCATTTCTTGAAATGAGGAGATTTCAAACTTTCACTTTCTTTTTTCTGCTTGTCTCAGCAGAGCTCTCCGTCAAGACCGCCCCGAGACATAAATGTAAAGCTTTTTTTATGTGAGGCGGTCCCCGTCTTTTGACCACTTGAAAGACTTTCCAGTCCGGCAACCCTAATTATGTAAATACCACGTGGGACGAGGAGCCACTGCAGAGTTTAGTCACCTGAAAAATATGTTTCTGGTTTCCTGTTTTCTCATTTCCTCAAGCCATTGACATAATTCTACTTTGGTAGAAATAGAGACTTGGTTATGTCTCACCACAGCTAATCAACTTCGATGCTTTAAACGGAATCCAATTGGTTTTTTTTTTGGATTTCTGTCTTTACTATTATGTGACTGTCCAGGGTTTTCTTCACGAAAGTGGCCGAAATGTCACGAAGTTCATGTTGATTGAGGAAGCACAGGTCTCAGACAGTCATTTTGTGATCACCTGCTGTGGTCTCGACGTCCAGTCAGATTGAAATGAGACCAGTGTCCAATTACAGCCACTTGATGCTGCACATAAACAGGGTCTGCACTGCTGAGAGAAGGTTTGCTTCAAACAGTTGGAATAGAAGCCCAAATAAAGAGGGCCAGAATCAGTCACACAGCAACTCCAAATGGAGCAAAAAATACATTTTTACACTGAAATCTACTGAAGTTAAATAAACATGCATGTGTTACCAGCTGACCACAAAAGTTAGCTTAAAGTTAGCATAAAAAGTCTTAATAGTCCAGTCTTCTTTGCAGCGTTTGCAACCAATCGACTCTTTCCTGGCATGTTGTTTCTTGTTCTTTATTGAAAAAGAGACCAGAGTGAATGACAGGGTATCAGCGCATTAGGTGTTTGTAACTCGTGTTTCAAAGCATAAATCAAAAGGTGTTTAGAGTTTATCTTTGCACCGGTGTGATGCAGCGATGGCTCAGCTCCTCCTCCGTTCTCGCTACATGATTATGGAACATGGCGAGGTAATGATAGGACAAGCTGACATCCTGTTCTTTTATTGATGAGACGCAGCAGGGGGGGACAGAAGGAACATCAACACAGCGGCAGTGTTATTCTGTGCTTTTATCTTAACATCGTTGCATCATAAGGACGTGCAGTCACTGTAACTTAGTTAACCCTGTGAAGAAAGTAGATGTAACGGCGTCATTCAGAGAACAGAGAGAGCGGCAGCGAGGCCCCCTCCTCTGCATGCCAACAGGTCTGTTTGTGATTGTTTCTGAAAGCAACACTGCAAGCCACTCCCAGAAGGTCTTATGTAAAGAGACGAGAGGGGAAGGAAGTGGCTGGCCCTCCGCAAAGACGCTCTCTGGGATGAGAGGGGAGCTGATCGATAGAGCCTTGAGAGAGCTATCAATCAGAGCCTGGGCTCAGTAAATTATGGTTTTATTAGTATTGAGCTGACCACTGCTGGCAGAGACCTTAAAACATTGAGATGCTGGCCCTCAATGGAGCCAAGAGGAAGAGGAGGAAATTTTTGTCGACCCCCCCCCCCCCCCCCCTCCATCCCTTCCTCCCCGACCTAATATGGACTGATTGAGGTCCAGTTAGATCATGACATGCTGGAACTACCGCTCCCCTGTTGTCATAGCAAATTGGAGTGATTCATGAGGGGGGCTAAAGTGAGGGCACAGAGCGTTGCACTCTGGGAAATGCAGTTTGCAGTGACACCGAGACCAAATTGCGGAAAGTAGATCGCAGAGTAGCAGAAATGCAATTCCAGCGCTGCCGGGCCCTCATTCCCAGCCAGCTCTCAGAGGTCTAACTCATTTAGGAGCAGCAGGGGAAACTCAATAGGACCAATTGAGGGAATAATATATTGAATCTAGTGGTTGAGTGGGCTGCTTGGTGGAGGACCGCGGAGGTGAAGTGTGTGCTTTAGTGTTGAAGAACCTAAGTGTTGTTGGGCAACATACACACACATATGTGAAAACATTTACTGACACTCAAACCTCTCACTCCGTGTGCCAGGCTGTCATTTACACTCAGGAGCCAGTCAGCGATCTTGCATGTTTAAATCGGCAATAGCACCTTTTTTCACGGTTTAGCAGTTTCAAAGCACTTTACGCTGTCAGTCGTACTCACCCATTCAAACACAAGTTCACTCACACCGCTGATCTTCACACGCTTTTGGCAGAATTCTGGCTTTAGTGCCTTGCTCAAGGACAATTTAACAAGTACAATGCAGTACTTTACTTTTTGCAAGTACGGATTTAAGTTTTCTGACACTCTACACTCTACAAGGCTCTCTCGTATTGTATTTTTGATTCAAGTGATCTTTTCAGTTTTGAAGCAGAGAGAAAAATAACAAAAACAACCGCTATTTTTGACTTATGCTTTTTCTTTCTTGGCGTATCATTGGCTCTTGCTTGGCTGCCGCTCACATTGCATCAGAAGCACTCAGGAACAAGTTGTGCTTTGATTTCGTTTTCACCCGTACGACTGCTGTGTTCCCCTGAAAAACCTCCTCTGCTCCGCGGTCAGTGCTGCGCGGCGAGGTTCCGTTCATAATGAATAGCAGGTGTTCGAGCGTCCGTAGGTTCTACCAGCATCATGTACACATGGTATGTTTAAGTCTAGCTCATACTTGCCCTGTAATTGCGTCCGTTGTCCGTCACGAATCTTCGGACTTGTCAACCGCATCGAGGCACTCATTATGCTGTTGGTCCCAGAACCCACAGTCGTGCTGCGGTTTCAACCCAAACCCGGGAGCCACTAAGTTATTCAGGGAGTTGTTCTGCCTTATCCTGCTGTGGTGCTGCTCTTCTGCTCCTGTCATGTTTTGGTAAAAATGGAAGTTTTTTGCAGAGAACTCCGAAAAGACTCGGGAGCCTAACTCTGGGAAGCTGTGGCATTAGGTGAGGCTCTAGGTGGATGTGAGAAGCTAATGAAAGTGGAGTATCTAGCCAGCAGAGAGGTGAGTTGTGCCTGGGGCAGGATGCAGCAGCTTAAGGATTGTAATTACAGCATTATGGCGGGGTTGACTGGATTAGGGCCGCGGCAGCAGGCTGAGACTGGGATACAAGGCCAGGAAATGGCCATGGACGGGACATTATTAGCCTTAGTTGACAGCTTAAGACGGTGCCTGTCAACACACAGCTTCTTCTCCCTTACTGAGCGCTCAAGGTCACTGAGATGCCAACACACAGACGAGGAACCCAACATTTGTGTCTGAGTCTACCTTTTACTTAAAAAAACACATCAAAACACGTTCGCCCACACTGGCTTTGCATTCGCATGGGGGGAAATAAGTAGCGCTGCGTTTAGGCGTGGCCAGTGGGAGCTGAGCAGCTGCTGATCTTGACTGGGCTCAGTGTGACTCAGTGTTGTGCCCTCTACCTCAGTCAGCAGGATAATCCACCTGGAAAATTATAGATTAGGGCAGATTAAACACATGAGGAGGCGATGAGAACCAGAGGGGGAAAAAAAAGTCTAAATTCTCACCTCAAACACCAAGAACGAATCCCCTGTTTGGATGAATAAGCTGCACAGTGAACTCGCTGGTGCTGTTGCATTAAATCTTCAGTGAGGTCATGACGCACAACAGTATGACCTTTTTTTTTCCCCCTCTCAATGTTTCATCGATGCTTTCTCAGTCGTCGTTTCTTTTTTTGCTTCGAATGTGAATATTTATTCTTCTCCGTTCAGCACCGAACAATAAATCCTTGGGAGAAAACACACACGCCGACGGTGGGAATATTAGACGACAGCAGTGTGTGCACGTTTCACATGAAAGTGTCACAGCTTGTCAAATCCACTCGCACCAGTCGGTAAACATTCAAGTCGGTAAACACAGAGAGACAGAGCACCGTAGCATTAGTATGCACAGATGCTGACTTCATTAATACTGAATACACAAAGATTAAATTGCTGCAACTTTGGCTCGGTGTTGTGATGAGTTCAGCGTCTGTGTGCCAGAGAAGACAATGAATACATTTCAAATTAACCTGCCCAACTCTCACAGACAGCACAAGACACTAACATAGCTGTCTGCCTGACATCTATTCCACTTGACACATTCTATACATAGTTCTCTCTCTCTCTCTCTCTCTCTCTCTCTCTCTCTCTCGCTCCACCTCGTCCCCCCCCAAATTGTCCGTGTTACTCCTTCTCAGCCCGTAACAAGTCTCCGCCCGATCAGACTCTGATTAAAAAAAAAAAAAAAAAAAAAAAAAGTGCATAGAGCTTTTGAATAAAGGAGAAAGAGGCGAGTAAAATAAATATTAATTTCGACAATTTGAACCTAAGTGAGACC
>JAUESE010000002.1:13574214-13588139 GCA_032274725.1 Malacoctenus triangulatus
GTCCCCCCCCCCCCCCCCCCCATCCTCCTCTTGTGTCTAGCTGTTGTTTTCGTCTGGGATCCACTTCCTCCACTGCCCGTCCTCCTGGCCTGCAGCCAGCTGTGTTTTGTGATACATCAATATTGGCCTGGGCCTCCCGGTTCAGAGCACGCTTGATGTCCAGCGTTGAACTCCGCGGGACTATCTCTTTGTGAGCGAGCTATCAGTAATAGCTGTGGTCCATGGACGTTTCCTCCAGTGACCACCCCCCCTACCCCCCCTGCTGCCCAGGGGCTACTGTGAAGTACTGTGGGGAAATAAGGCCCTGTTTCATTCTCCGTTTCGCCACTCGTAGACTCTGGCTTCATCGTTCTCTCCACCTACACACTCGGTAGCCACTTTGTCTTTCCCACTGAAACCTCACAGTGACTATCGGCTTTTGAGGACCGGACACACTCTCTGGGTCCGGCGGTCCCAGGCCCAAAGACTAACCACTAACCATGTCCCCCTGTCAGGCCTGACACAAGCAGCGGGCGCTGGGAGCTCAATACCCAGCAGTGCAGCACATTGACCACATGGCAAATGTCACTGGTCCATTTACTGAAGCTCATTGTTCGAGACAGCTGTCTATTGGCCTATGGGAAATCCATGCAGCTTTATCCAGCTTGAACTGCTGCAGGACCCGTTTCACACTGCTGAACCAGAAAACACCGACGTAAGCTGTGATAGATACTGAAGACCTGCTTCCGTGTTTCTTGGGTATTGATGGCACCGCATTAAAAGCCATTTGACATAGACCTATTTTTTGCTTCCTTTGTGAGGGAACACTGTGTATGTCTGTGTGTTTGTGTCTACTGCGAGAAAAGGAAGCTCCACAGTCTAACACACAGCCACAGGTCTGTATTTCGTGTGCCCACACAGTAGTAAGTGCTCTATGCTCTCTCCTTTTGCCTATCTGATGCAGGACGCTCCTACCAGCCCTCCATTGTCAGACCGCTCCAGCAACTCTCTCCTGGACAGCAACGAGCGCCGAATCTCCCACTCCTTCTATGAAACCACTGAGAGCTTGGACAACATGTCAGCGCCGCGAGCTAATATGATCGGACGCATTGGTGAGTTGGTTCCCTTCATTCCTGCTTTTAGCACCTTTTGTGTCTCCTTTCGATTGTTTCAGTTCCAGAAAATCTGACATTTTCTTTTCAGCCTGTGTCTCCCTTTTCACCTTGATGGGAAATGTGGTTGACACGCGAACCTCCCGCATACTGACTATATTTTCCCCATGACTTGGTGCTGTCTGTAATCTGGCACTCCCAGATCAATTTTACATTAACACTACCTCCTCTGAGATGCGTCCGCTTGCATCTCCCTCTAAAGCCAACGCCCGCTTCACCTTCAAAGCCTCATTCCCACAACCCCCTTCATTATGGCTCGGTACGCGCTTTCACTATTCAAACCTCGCAGGGATTACCGTCAGCCACAATTCCCCCCCCCCTTTTACGCCACTCCTGACTGGTTTCATTCGGGTCAATTCCCATTCTACCCAGTCAACATGAACGGGCTGAGATCCCGGCTCTTCAGGTGTATTAGAATTGGCAATTCAATCCTGGACTCGTCACCGCTGTCATCTCAACATCGACGAGGCTCCCCGCGTGTGCACACACACAGGCTGAGGCTGAAGGTGATCGCATCTGTGCCGGCAGGCTATGCTGCTGTTTACTCAGATGTGGCTTCACTCCTTCTGGTGTTCACACAATATTTGCACCAACTCAGTGGCAATATTTAGTATGCGTCCTCACATTTTTCTAACCTCTTCCTGTTAAATTCCTCCTTTCATCACTATTTTTCTCCCCACAAACTGGCTGAGTACGTTCAGTCTTTCTCCTCTTTCACCTCTCCAACCCCCGCCGTGCCTCCACCTACTCAGCACCCTGCAAAGTGAATTTGTAATCTGTCAGTGATCTCTCCTCTCTCTCCCTCTCTGCCCCTCTTCCCTCCGTTCTCCTGTTTCTTCTCTGTAACCTGGCCATCATCTCCCCCAAGAGCGGTGCCACTCTGCCACTGATCAGAGAAGATCAGAGACTGTGTCAGAGGCATCTGATGGTTAATTAAGCCTCCAGATCAATAGGGCTTGCCCCTGACACTCGATCCCTCCCTGTCATCCTCTCTTTCTCTCTCCCTCCTTCACTTTTTAAATCTTTCAATGTGTTTTTTTTCCTCCTCCATACTGAATCAAATGGACTCAAATTGGTTGGGTTTGCCTCGCACTTTGCCCTATTTATGCGCTGCAGACTTTTTCGAATGCCGCTCTGATCATGAGCAGCAACTGTTGGCGCGCTGATGGAATTTGCCAATGAAACTTCAAGGGCGCCCAGCCCCTCATCTCATCCTGCCGAGCAAAAGTCAAATGAGCCAAGTGGAAAAGTTTTGGCGGGCGGGGGCGGAGCGGGGTGCTAAAGCAGCGAGTTATCACAGCCGCGGCTCAGCGAAGTCTCAGATCTTTGACTCGGCTTGTCTCGCTGCTCGAAAGTGTCAGCTCCCTGTTTTCTCGTGTCTTCTGGCTGTCTCTGAGTCATACCCTCATTAACCTGTGCCTGGCAGGTCTTCATCTTTTAAACTGACACGATTCTCTCATTTGAATTCGCGATGCACTGACAGCTGGTTTCATATCCGTTACAGCAACACAACATCGCCGCGTCGAGGTGAAATGTAGCACCTGAGAGGTTTACAGCTCCACTCCTCGTCTTGTTTAGAAATCTCACATATCCTGCAGACACAGAGGATGCAAATATCAACAGATTGTCAATAGTGTGACCTTTGCTTTTCTCTTTGCTTCTCACTCTCAGAAAACTAAAGTTGTAGCTGTGAACTTCTCATAGGAAAGTTCTTTCAAACTTGGAATTTATTTTTACATCTGTTCTTCTCTTACCAAAAATTCCACCTACCAAATCCGGCATGTCTTTCCTGCACTATGACATGAAAAAAAGGGCCAGCATTTTTGAACAACCATTTATTTTGACACATTTGTCATCTTTTCTTCAACAAAATCACTGCAAAGTTTTTTCTTGAGTTAATAAATTCTTTCAATTATAGTTGCTGCTTTAAAAAAAAAAAACATGTTTGATTTATGTCCCATGTGCATTTTTTTTCAAATCTGGAGGAAATTATTTCTCTGCAACTGTCTCCTGTGGAGTTCCAAAAGGCTCTATATTAAGCATCATTTATAAACTCCACCATTTGCATGCAAGGAAGAATGTCTTCAAAGACAATCCCAAACAAGTCAAACCTAATAATAAGCATTTGAGTTCCATCTTCAAGTCAAAACTACTCATTTCTCAAGCTATGTCAAACACAATCAATTTGCACATTTGTATCAGTGAGTGCACGCTTGCATTATCAAATTAAAGCAGTCCTGTAGTAATGCAAGGGTGGAGAATCCTGGTCCTCAATGTGTCCCAGCTGCTTGTTTGCACGTTTGTAGTTGAGCTGATTAAACTCAGGAGCGTCGGAGCATGGAAACATTGAAACACAGCGGAACGCAGCCCTCGAGGACCAGGGTTCCTTAACTCTGTCCTAATATCTAGCTTCTTCCACACCATGCTCTTAACATAGCTTTGCAAAAATTACCCACATATTAAAACAAATGCAAACCTTGAATTGTGTCAATGCTGCCGTGTGCTGGATGGCCTCGGCTTTAAGCTTTGGAGAAAATCCATGCATAACAATCAGTGCTCTTTGGTCTTTGTTCACGTGGAAACATTCAGAGTTTCCCCCTGTTCCCATGTGGAGAGTAATCAAATCCATTGTCTGTTCGGTGGACTGGGTTTGTCAGGCACTGCATTGAAAATATACAGTGTCAGAGCAGACTGCTCACTGACTTTATACACTGTATTGGCAGATTTTCATAATATTCCCAAGAGAGGACGAGCTTTAACATTTGTATTTATACACCCGTCGGATGAATGTATATTTTCTGAATGTCAGCGTGTTGCAGCTTCCCCTTTTTAGAGGAATGTTTTGAGCACATATTGTGAAATTGTGTCTTCACCTGGAAAGACAAGGTGCAATGTATTTTTCAATGTGGATGATGAGTGTCTGCAGGCTCGACACGCAGTGGATGTTTCCACTCCATCTTCTTTGCGCTGTTATTTCAGTTGGTCTCAGACATATTGCCTGGTGTGCGAGATGTGACAGCTGTGGTTAGAGGACAGATGTTGAGATGGGCTCAGCAAGGTCAGGAAACACTCAGCCGGCAGGGCTTGACTGACAGCTAGATGTTCACTATTTCTACACCCGGTAAATTACTGGATCATGAAGGCCAGGCGTCTGTAGCCGGGGATGTGGCGGCTCTGAGGAATTTGGTGTCCTGAGGAGACAACAGAGGAACTCTCTAACCAAATCAGACGCTCCCCGCTGCTGCTTGGCTCCATCACACTGTCTTTGCTGCCATAAATGAGACAAGACACTCGGGAAAATGGTTTTATTGCTCAAGAATTAGGACCTGACTATGACTGCAAGTTATTGCAGGTGGCAGCAAGTCAATACAGTGAAAACGTTAAATCCCTGCCTCAGCCAAGCCATGATTGTTATCTTAATGCTTTCTATGTTCTGTTAAAAAAAGAAAGGAAAAAAAAGAAAATAACCACACTGTCCCATAGATGTGTTATCTCCTTTCACCCAAGTATTTATCAGCAGCTGGACTGTCATATGTATTCCCACTGGTCGCAGGTAGCTTGCAGCCTTTTCTTGTGAAACTGTAGAAATTGGTCTTGGTTCTCCGAGGGAGCCTGAATGAATCATAGGAATTAGAATAACCATGGCAACGCTGAAGAAAAAAAATCTCAAAATGACACAGGAGACAGGTGCTATTAGGCTGGTTCAGTGCCATCATATTGATTGTAGAGACACTTTGTCGTGATCGTCCCAGTAGTATTCGAAGCCGTCATTCAGAACTATCTGCAATGTGTGCAATTCACCTGATCAATAGCGGGAGCTAATCCTGTTCTCTGTTTGCCTCACTGAGCCATGCGGTGCTGCGACATTGTCGGCTTTAGCGATGCACATGCAGGCACACCGTGCATCGTCGCATCGTGGCCAGAGGCTGAATCCGCAGCTCGCAGGTGGCAAACATACAGTACGCTCCGCTTGGCTCCTCTCTCAAATTTAATGAGTTCCTGACACTTTTCCCTCTCTCTTCCTTTTCTTCCAATGCTCTCCTTCCTTCCACACCCTCCTTCTGCCCTCTGGAGGTGATAGGGGTATTGTGAGGTGGTAAATCAAAGAAGGAAAAAACGACAGGCTGAACTAAAGGAGGGAACGGAAGTACAGAGCAGAGCAAAGTCCCCAGCATGCGAGGACCGGGATTTGACTCAAAGGTTGTTAGCATCACACCCAGCTTCGCCTTCCGTTCTGTCTAATTGAAAAGCACCGCGAGGTGTGGAGCTCCCATGCTGGGGTGAAAATTGAGATCCGAAGGACCAAAGACTTCTGTGGACGTGGCCGTCGGACCGCGTCGGACCGCGTCGGAACACACACACCGACGACTGCCACATGAGTCCGCGAGAAAGGGCAGGAGAGACGAGCGAGAGGTGGGAACCAGGCAAGCGGACTCACGCTGGCGTCACACAGGAAAGGAGGCGTTCACCGGATGTAATGTGCTCTGTGGAGGTGAGGGGGGCAACATTTCTCCGACAAGAACGGAACAAGTCTGAAATAAAGTGAAAATAGCTAAAAAGTGTCTCAACATAAGAGCTTCATTTCACTGAGAGTAAAAGTATAAAAGACAGAATAATGTGTCCTCACTCACCAACGTCAGGATGACCCAGACACTCGAGTCCATCCTAATGATTTTTAAGTAGAACTGTCTTCCGAGGACTTGCCCCCGCCGTCCCCTCACCTCTGTCGCTTGAATCAGCAGACTCCTCTCTGTGTGCTCAGCCACATAAGGCAGACTGACCGCCCTTAACTCAGTGTCCAGCCTGTTCAAGAGGAGCATTAACATGCCTCAGTGAAAAATGACACGGACACAATTGGTGTCACCTTGGAGCTCTCTGTTTTATTTCCAGTGTGGTGACCTGGATGAGAGCGCTGTCATAGTTTTAACATACAGAGTAAACAGTGAACGCCTTGTTTTGTTTAAATAAGATTAAATGCAGCAACTTGGGAAAAATAGTGTCATCACAACAAAATGACAATTTGATGGATGTGCTTACTCACGAGGTCTTTCTCAAATCAGAGCACATTCATAGGTGGCAGGTGTTCCTCTAATGACAGAACTTCCTATGACATGTTCCTGAATCCAAAGCAGCTGAGTGACATTTAGCAGACCTAAAGGGATTTGTTATGGTTCTTTGATGGGACATCAGTATGGAGTCTGTTTAGGTTGGTCTCTCCTATGCGGTCACTTACTCACTCCATATGTAACACTTGCAATTGAGGGAATTTTCATGTCCTGAAATATGAAATCACCATCTGTAGTGCTTCCTTCTGACTGTGGCTCTCCAGTGTCAACTTGCACAAAACACTGAAGCGACAAAATTGAATTTTGACTTTTTGTCCAGGTGACATTGGAGGGTTGGTTGGTAGGTTTATTATATTACAAATAGGTTGATTGACTGGATGGAAGTCAGTTTATGTAATTTATTCTAATTTTTCAAAATAATTTATAGCACTTTGCTTTTTTTGTTGACTAACTATATTGACAAACTTGAGAGTAACACAAACTTACTCGAACATGCCTGGTTAAGCTGGACACTGTCTTTGGTGGATCAGGAAGCCAAACCTGCTGTTGGCCCGACTGCTTTTCCTCTGCTCAACCATTCTTTCACCTGTTGTCTTTGCGGCTAACTTTGCTGCAGTTCTTTGCACACAAATCAAGCATGCAGTGTCTCTTTGTCCTTGGATTGGAGCACACAGCATGCTATCGCTGCTCTTTGAACCTGCAAAGCTGCCTGGAAGGTTGAAGTGGTTTGAGATGATATTCCTGAAATGGCATTTAAAAGCCAAATAACAGGGTTTGAAATGGGGTGGGGGTGGGGGGATTCGTCATTCACCAGGCTTGATGGGTCGACCTCTGAAATACCTTTTAGCCTTGTCAAAGTAAAGCACCGTATGACAGGGTGGTGGTTACTTTAGTTTGAGGCTCATCAAAAGATCTTTGCGAGCTGTGCTGACCTTCCTACATCACCTGTGAATAAGCGCATGGAGACAGTGGACCTTTTTTTCTGTCATGATATTCAAAGTCCTGCATATGTTGCGGTCTAGCAAAGCATATCTGCAAGCTGCAACCTCGATTCTCAACACGTAGTCAAATCAAAGCCTTGAGTGACCTCAACAAACGTCACCATCGTTTTATTAGCTGAATTCATGACTCAAAGATGAAATGGGTCCCTGCACATGTTTTGCGTGTTGGCAGTCCATCTGAAGTATCACTTTTTTACAACTCTGAAGTGCTCATGAGGACCTGATGTTACCATCTTCTGGCTGGACTATTGTTCCTGTGGGCTCCAAAGGAATCTCTGATTATCTCCTCATGTCCGTGTTGGTCCTCTTGTTTGGTTCTCCATATACCGTTCAGTGCTATAAATGAGACACTGCCATCAAACCAATCTACTAAATGTTCTGGTCAGTTGTATCGATGAGGGAATCCCTTGTGGAACATAGCGAAGCGTTGTTAGAAAATAGCCCCTCCGTCCCCTGGTGAGCATAAAGGCTTCACTTCCCGCTGGTGTGTACTTACCATGATTACCTGCTGCAATCCATGTATGGGTCTGATCGTTGTGGCAGTGCGGATCAACTAATGATCCCTCCCGCTGTCAGATCAATAGGCCAAAGTGTCACAGAAGAAAAGGAAGAAAAGACGGGCTGCAGAAAGGAGAAGAAAGTGCCAGAGCGGCGTGATGGACAGAGATGGACCAAATGGTGTTGGAGAAAGAAGATGGAGTGAGGCTATTAGTGTGACCTCTCACCTCACAGCTCCATGTTTCAATGGCCAGCGCTTGGTCTGAAGGCAGAAAAAGACTGGAGCGAAGCATTCGGATGGATGCAGCCAGGTGGCCCCCGGAGCCGGGAGCTCATCTGTCTCTGTCTGCGCACGCTGTCAGAGGGACGGAGAACATCTCTGCCTCAATATTGTGAAATAGCCTCCGCTGGCTGAGCTGACTCGAGGGCTGAATGCTCTTCAGCAGCTCCCGCTGAAACAGGTCACTCTATTTATTGCACTCTTTTTCACGCCAGGCGTAATTGCGTTGCTGTTGTCACAAGATAGTTTAACTCCGCACATAAATAGTACGGCACAGACGGCATTCATTGATAACCTTTATGATTTATTCACAAACAGACGCATTTCAGTGACGATAATAATATGTTGCCTTGGAACCAAACTGGTAATGAACATTAATGTTCAGACGCATTAAAGCAATGACCACAGTCATCCTATTGACCTCTTATAGTGTTCAGCTGTTAACTGTGATCCTGTTTAGCCTTTTCATTTCCATCGAGCTACTCCAGGCCAAACCCCACACAACAACTTGTATTCGGTCTCATTGGTATAGTAAATAACTGTCGGAGCTTGAAGGTGGGCACTGATTACATCTTCTCTAAGTGTGACTCATGGAGAACCATCTTTAATCACAGCGTTTCAAATACCACTGCTGCTGGTGAACTTGTTCTCCCTGCAAGTGTGGATCAGAAGCCCTCTAACACACACTATGAAGCCCCTTTGTGTAGAGAAGCAGCCTTCTGTGAACCATTAATCGCAATTACAGTAATATTTGTTCCCATGTGATCTCATATATTTCCCAGATGTGTGTGCAACTCCTGACTCCTTTCAACAGCGATGAGATATTGATACATCTTTGCCATAAACTCAAATTTGAGATGTTGCATGAAAGGCTCCAGTGTTCCCTGGATCATGAGGGTCCCGAAACAACAAGATGTAGTGTCCTGAAGTTTGGCCAAAACACTCGCAGCTTCATCAGTGTGCAGACTCAGATGTCTGTGGCTTTGTTTCTGGTGACAAAAAAGATTGAAAAAAGCTGCTTCAAACTTTAGAATAGTGAACTTAAATGGCCTTGTTTGGCAAAATGATGCAATCAAAACAACATCCAACACGCAGAAAACAAGACGGGGCCTTGAGATTCCAGCTGCACCTGTTTGCTTTGTTGTTGGTTTCCAGAATGTAGAAAAATCATCAGAAACATTTTGAGGCCTGTTAAAGCAGGAGTGTAGTTTCTCTGAATCATTTGCCATCAGTGTTGCATTTGTTATTCCAAATTGAGCCAGTTACAGCAATGTCTTTAACATCTGTTTCCAAAGATTTGGAATATTATACAGCAAATTTGCTACATGCCTGTGCAATCAGTGGCCTCAGCTCAGAGGGTGTTGTATTGAGCTGTGTTGTCTCGTGAAAAAAGATATAGTTTCATATATTTTACGGACATTTGAACTTCTCCAGCAATATAGTGCTTTAAGTGAGTTTTATCCATCTTCTAAAGTACCCTAAAAGAATCAGTTATCGGAAGAACATAAAGGAGTGATGCAAACAAGCAAGCATTTTGTCAAAGTGGTCAGTTTAGCTGGCTAGACATTGACATGGTAATTGAATCCAAGTTGATCAGATTATCTCCAGACTGCCTGATGCAGTCATGCTGGTGGTACAAAGGTCAGTATTATTATTTAACTAACACAACTCGGTTTGGTGGAAATTGTAGGCTTAAGTGGATTAAGTGCATCCGACTATTTTTGGCTGTCCACTGCAGCCCACAGCAGCTATTTTTGACTCAAGGACACACACACAGACACGGTCTGCTGATCTGTCGATAGAAAGTGAAATGTCTCAGCTGGTTCTGTCACCTCCACCTACTGTGGGGAGTTGGACGGGAACAGAGGTGTTTAAACTGGGAGTGGGCAGATCCACCTGACGCTCTCCTGCCTCTGCCATAACTTGTGCCTGTGTTCCCATTCTGCCCTTTGCTCAGTTGGGTTTCATATACCAGGAGACGTTCCACTCATATTAACACTGTTTTTCCATGAGGCTATTTCTGTTGGTCTCGTCCACCTGACCTGACCTCAGTCACATGTGCTTTATTTTACCTGTTGTTGCAGCCGTGTTAAAAGCCAGCCTGCTGCGTGTTATGAGAAGGGTTGATGAGTGGGTGGGTGGGAGTTTTTTTTTTTCTAACGCTGACAGCCGCAGAACAGCAAGCACTGCAGTTCGCTAATTATTGTTGCCTTTCTCAACATTATTGTTACCTCAGCTCTACCTGCGTACCAGCTTCTTATCAAATGTGCGTGTGTTTGTCTTCGCGTCTCCATCAAGAGAGCAGTGGGCCGACTTTTATGGCTCTCCGCCTGCTGCGCTGGCCCCTCGTGTCAGAGGTCCCGACTGGTGATTTTTCATTAAAACTTGCAGCGAAGCTAACGGGGTGTAATTAAAAAATGTGTCCTCCAGCAGAAGTGCTTTGCTGACATTGGTAAATGTTAATTTAGTGTTGTTGCCTTAAAGAGGACACAGTTTGTATGGAATGCTGTACTCCTGCGCTGGGCAACCGCGTGCTATCAATACCGAGGCTTTTATGAAGCAGCTCAGCGAGCGGCACGAGTCTGCTTCAGGTAGCTCCTGCAATGAAATCCTCCGTGTTGCTGATGCAACCGAGAGGTAACTCTACCTCACGATGAGCAGAATGTAAAAGTTAGCATGAGGAAACCCCTCTGGACACACAACCGCAGGGCATCAGAAGCATTTGCTTTAGCACTTTTTTTGTAAACCGACTATAAAGTAGACTGACAACAGGGAAGGAAATATTGAAATTTTGGAGGAAAAAAAATTCAGTGTAACTTACGGGAGTTTTGAAAGACTCTTGAAACTCATCAAAATGTGCTGAACTTAAACCTCATAAAGTTAATCCAATGCAGTTGTTGCATTTGCACTTTTGGGCAGTGACGAATACTGTTGTCAACTGCCCTCATACAACGTGAGCTGGGATTGGTTCCAGCCCCCCCCATAACCCAAAGTGGGAAACAGTGGTATGAAGATGAATGAATGAATTTGCCTGTAGGTTTATGTGAAGGTGATTCGGTGTCTTTCCACCTCATGACAAAGAGCGACCTGTCTTCATTTTTTTCCCCCTCTGGCTGGGTGGTTTCTCTGAAAAATCAGTTTATCTGCGCATTTATCACTCGAGGACAGCTGTGAGATCATTTTAGACATGCTAAATTAGCTCCTACATTGCTGGCATTCACTAAAGGCAAGTTGTTTTTCTTCTTTTCCTTGCTTGTTTTAAAAATGTCATATTTGTGCTGTCTGATCAATGAAAGATTGCATGTCACAGCTAATTGTTTTTCACCAGCTAATTAACAAGATACTTGATGCATCTCCTGCTATAATTGAACTCCTATCTGCTCCAAGAGTGATAGGTTTAGCTTTAGACTAAGCGACTTCCCGGGGTTTATCACCGCCATTACTCCTCCCCCCACTGATTTACAGTAGTGGCCGAATTCAATTACCTGTAGTTCTCTGTCAAGCTGCCTGAGTGAGAAATGGCCTTCATTTCACCTGTACAGTGTTGGCAGCCATCGTAACTGGTTCAGATGAGCCGTCTGAAGACAAAAGGATGAAGAAGGAAAGAAGAATAGATTAACAGATGGCTTCATGGAGAGCTTTTATGGGCAAACTTCTGAAATCATGGAGTAGAGAAGACTTCAGGTGTGAAGCAGTTACTGTTTTTTGACAATTAGATTTAGATTTTATGATATACGAGCGACATCATAGTTGGAAAAGAAGCCATTAAGTTATTATTCTGTTAATCCACTGTGACATGACCGTTTGAAATGTGCAGCCCAGAATGTGTATTCACACGGTGCCATAAATCTCTTTAGTCGAATGGCCTTAATTAGGGCTCGGACAAGAGCCCTTCTTCTCTTTAGTTTATGATCCTCTGCGGTAGGGACCCTGTGTAATCCCACCTGGTGTCCATCCTCCCCATCCGGCTGTTTTCTTTCTTAGTGTTCTGCCTCTCTCTCTCTCTCTCTCTCTCTCTCTCTCTCCCTCTCTGCAAATACCTCATGTAAACTGTATACCTCATTCTGCAGTGATTAGTGCTCAGATTTACTTCCACAAGGCGCATTCATCATTCGCCAGGCCCCGGTGAAATTAAACGACTCTCGCATTTCTCGTTGGGATCCTGCCAGAGTAAATATTGTTGTCTGCTGTTACTGATTACACACAATTGTTCCTCAGCTATTAAATTTGCAAACTGGCTTGGTGATAATGGGAACAAAAGCAAAGACCACAGGAAGTCCGGGATTTCTGAAAACCTTTTGTCTAATGGTAAGCAGGTGTGGAGTCGAATGCAGATCTCGCCGGTCATCTTGAGCTCCATTTATTGCAATATCCGTATCCGAGCTGTGTGTTGATCAGTGCTCGCTGTGAATCTTGCACCTCTGCACCGTCCTGCCACTTCTCATGCCATTGAACAACCATTCTGCTGCCCTTGGTGCTGAGTGCCGGCACATTCCCTATTGACTTTGACTGAGGAGCAGCAAAGGAGCGATTCAAAGGAAGTCCTCAGCGGGGAGGGTCAGGCGGGACTGAATACAGATCAGGGGAGCGCTTCTTCTTCGTCTCCTGCTGCTGCGCGCATTCGTCCTTGGAGAAGAGTGAAGGAGAATGGATAAACTCCTGCCTACAACTTCTCATCTGTGACATTAGGAGACTGGTTTCCTGATTGTATTCATTCCATCATCATTGTCTTGTGAGTCTCATGGGGACTCTGTGTTCTCCTGAGCGTCATGCGCCTGCTGCCATTTGCGAGACGTTGTCTTATCTTTGTCTACATTCGTTTTGTAAAGTTCTCCCCTGTAAACAATACTATTTACCAAATGTTTGTGTCCTTCAGACATCTTCTGATAAGAGTCACTTAAATTGTTCGTTGATAGTTTAGCCATTCTTGGCACAAGTTACCTGTATGATGGGATGCGGAAAATGAGTCTGTCTCTGTGAGGAGAACTTCTAACCAACATGTGGACATTGTCTCAATAAGGTCACCAAAAATAACTCAATTTTGACGATGGAATCGTGTTTATTTGGAATGATTGTTCATTAAACTCGCAGTTATTTTTGCCCAGTAATTGTTTTTTTCCAAACTATATGATAACTCAGAGTTATTATTCAGTTCTAATTCAAAGAAGTCCTGACGAACATCTGCATCAATATACTGAATATCTTGCTCCCTTCCTTCTTTCTCTCCCAGGTAACTATCAGCTCTCTCCAACTGTGAACATGCCACAAGATGACATCGTGATGATTGAAGACGATCGGCCACCGCTGCTTCCCGCCCGCCTCTCCGACCAGTCCTCCTCCAGTTCCCACGACGACATGGGATTCGTGGGAGAACACCCGGGGCCTTGGATACACGAGCTCCCCAATCAGAATGAATGGTAGGAGTCAGCTTGTTCTTACTTTGTGGTGGAGGAACCTGAATAATTTATAACTTGATGGACTTCAGACAGTGATTAGAGGAGGTGTGTGTTCACTCGCATGTCTGCGGGGTTCTATGTTTGTATGTATGTGTATTTATCTTACTGACGATGCTGGAGAAAAGTGTGATCTGGGTCGGCCAAAAAAAACACAGAATCTAGTTTCTTAGTTGAACTTTCAGAAGTAATTTTGAGAAATTTACAAATAATTTTACAGGAATATGAATGCAATTTATTTTTTTCAGGTTATTTCCCACATCTATCACAGGCCATGATGGCTTTGCTGGCCGCATTAACAAACCACGAAATAACATTTCCATATCATAATCTGAGTTTGCTACGGGATGATGATGGCATTTTGCTTGAGTTATTTTTGGAACCCCAAAAAATTGCAGTTTTTTTTGTGTGTGTGTGTGTGTGTGTGTGTGTGTGTGTGTGTGTGTGTGTGTGTGTGTGTGTGTGTGTGTGTGTGT
>JAUESE010000002.1:13588239-13609662 GCA_032274725.1 Malacoctenus triangulatus
TGTGTGTGTGTGTGTGTGTGTGTGTGTGTGTGTGTGTGTGTGTGTGTGTGTGTGTGTGTGTGTGTGTGAAAAGTGAGTCAAAGCGCTGATAGGATCCAGCATGTGTCCTCTGTCAGGTTGCACAGGATAAAAAAAAAAAGAAGGTTGTAAATTATTACTTTGCATATCTGGGCCGGGTTCATCTGAGCTCCAGGTCCCGACCCGCGGCATCCATTCTGCGGGCGGCGTCCGCCTCCTCCGTCATTAGTTTGAGCGCGAAGCCAAACAGGAAGAGCGACGTCCAAGTGATTTACAGTGTAGCAGACGCGATGCAGCAGTTGATATGATGGCTTCGCTGAATAATCCGGATAAATCACAAGATGAAAGCGTTTCTTCTCTCCGGATTGGAATGCGGGGAGAGTGTCGGGGAAATTTATTGTACATTTGAGTGAGCTGCGATACGAGCGAGCTCTTTGGAGCCGAGGGAGGAATGTTTCTACTTTCCACCTGGTTTCCATCCCAGAACTTGATGCTGAGCAGTTGTAGGGCATGTCTGTTCTCTCTAACGAGGGTCCCAGTCCAGACCTCGTTCTTTTTCAGTCCCATGTGTGTATTGGCCAACTCCAGGACCCCAGAAATGAGATGCGAGTCCACAGCTATCAATTTTTTCAGACGCTCACCGACGCGGACTTTCTCTCATCAGCTTTCTAGCTAACTGCAGTCAGCAGCGCCTCCTGAAGCTACAGGAGATGCTGCCACCTGGGGAGATGTTAGCTTTTATTTTGACGACTCAGCACAAGCGCCCACGCCTGTATGAATATTTCCCTTTCACAACAATCACCCCCTCGGTGCTTCATCAAATCCTCTCCGAGATGTCATCAACTTTGTCCTTCAGAGGCAAAAATAACAACTTTCAAACAGCATCTGCTGCATTGCGAAGAAAACAAACCGTGAGTCTCTCTGCTCAGGAGTTTTGTCGGAGCACCACGAGGATTGAAGCATCGCGTCTCTGCTTTGAAACGGAGCATCCGTGAGACAATGGGAAAGTCTCGTCTTTGCTGCAGCAACAACAGCTCTCTGCTTCCTCACGCTGTGTTTTTGGATCCTCAGTGATTTTCATGTCTTTTTTCCCCCCTCTCTATTTTTGTTCATTGAGCAGCTCATACTTTCTGTGACTGGGCTCAAAACCAGAATACACCTCTCACTTTTGTGGCCAGTGCGCGACACGCAAAGACAAATGTCCTTGTTTTATGACAGTTTATCAGCTCGGCTGCTTGTAATTACAATTTAGTCTGACTTAATGCACCACTCGCTGCCTGTGTTTGTGTAATTACACAGTAGTATGTTAACAGAGGTTCACAGTTTTCCCACATAACTGCTACAGAGTGTAACACTCGTTTGCTGTGGTTTTGTAAGTGTTATTCAAGTGCAGAGAGCTCAAGTTGAAATTCGAGACTCACCAACAGTACTGGGGGTCTGTTTCTGCAGTAAGGGCACCTTGTCTTTCAGCCCTATCAGTAGTGGTTGCAGTTTCCTATTCTATGTGGTGGCTGGAGGCGACTCGACAGCCCTCTCATATAGTATTTGTGGATCTGCATCTGGTCGAAGTAACCAGACTGTATCACGGCAACACTGAGAGGGAAGGACTCAATAGTGTCAATTGGCCGGTGACGCAAAAGCTGCAGTAAAAAGATCCCCACTTCTGTCAAGGTAGCTGCTCAACACACCGCCTGACTAAATTGTCACATCTCTCAGAAGGAGGCCTGCGCTGGTAATGTCAAATAATAGACACTTTAAAAGGCAGCACTTTGTTAGTCAATTGCACAATAATGGTTACTATTACTCTGCATGCATGTGTCATGGAAATCCAGTGGTTTTAGAGTGTGTGAACCTTCATTCATAACCTTCATAATCAATCTTGCTTTATTCAGTTTTACAGGAACAAATGATGAGGTTAGAAAAGCAGTGTTAGACTCTCTGAAATGACGTCTGGTTTTAAGTTTTGTCGAACAACAAAAGTTTGAACATCAATGTGTTTCCAGACTCAATTTACACGTCATTGAAAAGGCCAAAAATGTTAATCCTGACCTTGACTGACACATCGTGGCCTGAGGTGATGCATTAGCGACAACCAGTGAAGTCACAGCGTCATGGACCTTCAGGCAATACAAAAAGCAAATCATGTTATTTTGAAAGAAAAGCTGTGAAGTCCTTGAATGCACTCTAAAGACACGAAAGTCATGTTCAAAAGAGACCGTGAAATTTCACCAAAATTGCTTTCAAAATATTCCTGTATTTTCTGTTCTTTTGTCAAATTTTAGGGACTTTCACAAGGACGTGTTACATTCATCAGAATCTGACAGTTCATCAGATATTTTGCAGAAGCCTTGGGCTCATGGCTAACTTGAAGGGAAGGTTACACTGGGAGTTAAATCGATTCCCAACTTTCACCACTAGGGGCACCTTGACAACACGACAGCCACGGATCTCCCGTTTCTGCTGCACTCCCTCAGGTTCGGACCTCAATCTGGATAAGGCTGACAGCGTGGAGGATTGGTGTCAATTCTCATTTAGGTGTGAGAGGAGATGAGTGGACAGTGAGAGAGACGGAGGGAAGAGAGGACAGGGAGGAAGAGAGACAACTAGACTGTGTCCTTCTCTGTCTCAGCGAGATGTCACAGGTGGAAACATCATTTCCCCGGCAGCTCTGACACAGTCTGTCAACTAGCAGAGATGGAAAACGACTCTAGACAAACATACGCAGGCACCCGCGCACCCCTCTACCCCCTTTTATTTTACACACACTCCCTCACACACACACAAATACACTGCGCAGCACACATGCTCGCAGTCTCACGAGTGTTTAGATACACATTGGCTGGTAAACAATTTCCCAAATTAACATATAAAGTGGAAAAGGTCCGCACAGACACGAACAAACAAACTTTGCAGGGAGGCTGCCTACTCCAGTTGACTCCCTAATAGTCTTTATCATCAGCAGAGTAACTAAGAATCACAAGTGTTCTATGAGGAACAGGTTTTTCCCATCAAGCCATCGACATAACTACATATAAACGGAAACAGCCCTGTACACACACACGCGTGCACACATGCTCACAATGCCACACATAAACATGCAAACAAACCAAAAAGGTTGCGACAATGACTCATAACCACATGTGAACATTTGTACTTTACGCAGTTCCACATTTTAGTTGTAAAAGAATGATTCAGACGATAAAAGTAGCAATTTTTTATTTTACAAGAGAATATTCCCACAGTATCAACATGTAAGACTCATGAAAACTCATTGCCTTTACAGGAGAGTCTTGGTGCTAAACATGCTGCCCACCATTGGAAACCATTCAGAGCATCATACGGGCCTGTTGAGCATATAATATCCCAAATGAACTAGAATAAGGACAGAACCCTCCCCACTCTGATGGCTCCTCTAACAAGCAGGTTGGATGTTCCACTTTGGTTCCCGTAGCTCTGTCCCATCTCCATCAAAAACACTTGCTGCCATCCAATCCCTGAAAAACAGACATTTCAGTGAAGCATGTCCTTTTCACTATCTGATGTGTGACATGCAGAAAGGGATCCGAATCCATGAGATTGGTGGATGTTTTTTTTCCTGTTTATTCTCAACTTTTTTTGCTTGCAGGTTTTAAATTTGAAATTGTTTTCCTTCAGTGTAATTAGTCCCCTCCAGCCTCATGAATATTCAGCGTGTCTCAGTGGTGTAGCATCGCCGCGAGCATGTCATGGACGTTCTCGCTGAGCGGCTCCAGCTTCTGGCCTCGTGCGAGCCCTGCGCTGTGCCATTGCGACGGGGGGCGCAGCTGAATCTCAGCATGAGCGACGCCAGTGCAACTGTTGCACACGCACACACACACGGACCTACACTCACCCCAGAATGTTCAGGAGCACCGGTCCGCTGTGCGTCCCTGTCATCCAGCAGGATGCTCTCGTCAGTGCAGCCAAACTCAATTAAAGCATCCGTAGACCAGACGGGGGGATGAGGTCCACCCAGGAGCCGGCGCAACGGACAAAGAGGTCTTAATTGATCTTGTTCCGTCTCCCTCTGCGTCTCTCTCTCTCTCTGCAACTTCATCACAATTAGAGGGAGATTACAACATATCACAAGTGCAGCTGCTGCTCTGTGTGCTACTGATGTTTTATTTTACAGCAGCCACAGAGCAAGTCAAGTGAGTCTCCCAGTGAGTGGAAGCTCACTGTCCCAGCAAATCACTTCTTATGAAACATGATGTGAAAATCTCCTCTTGATGAGTGATACATCTCTTCATCTATTTGATGCGGGTTAACTGGTGACTCACTGGTGTAGTAACTGGCTCTCCCGCCTCACAGCTCCAGGTTTTTTCGTGGCAGGAGCTTTTCTATCTGGAGTCTGCATGTTCTCGCTGTGGTCCTTCTGACATCACAGCCCTCCGTGGAAAAAGCAGCCACGAGGAAACGGACGGATGCGTTTTTTGAACCGTCTCCAGGCCACTGCTGCAGGTGCTGGGAACGACTGCCCGCCGAGTGATTGAAGGCAACTCGAGCTTCCCGACCCAGCTGCGCATCCGTGCACTCAGCTGAATCCTTCCAAAGGACCATTTTGGAAAGCACCTTGCTGGGCATTGCTCTCCACCTCACCCCCCCCCACCCCCACCCCCAACCCCCCACCCTTCCTTCTGAGCTGCTGAAATACCCTTCAGACCCCCTCTCCAAACCGTTCTCTCAGAGTTAGTCTCTCTGAGACGTGTCTGCCAGTTCATTCCTGAAATGGGGTAAGACTCTGGGAAGAGGAAGAAGAGAAAGTAGCATCAAGGAGAAAGAGAAGAGTCAGCGGGGTAATTGCGGGCGCAGAGGGCTTTTAGCGCACACCACTTAGCAATGAGGCCGATGTGCAGTTTGACACATTTAAGTTCCTGCAAGGGGAGACGGAGACAGGAACAAGCTGATGTAAAATGCAAGTTAAAGCTGTGGATGTGCCTGTGAGCAATCCTCAACGCTAGTTAATTTTAGATGATGTGGAAGGTGGGGGTGGGGGGTGGGGGGGGCTTGGAACAGGGAGAGAAGCATATGCTCAGGAAGGGGGAAATTGCTTTTAAACACTGGTATAAGAAGAGGAGATGAGGGAATGTGTTATACAAATAGACCGGACCCACTATTAAAGGTAGACCAGAGGCACCGGCAAGATGGATGGTCTGAGGAGGAAGCCATGCTGCTCTTTAGATTATATAACTCTGAGTGGGGGCTCGGTGGTGCGAGCGAGTTCTGACTTCCTCCTTTGTGTTGCATTTTCACAAGAGAAGGAACATTTCCTGTCGTCCCACTTTTCTCACTCAATCGTCTGACTTCTGAACTTTGATACGTTCCTGGATTTTCGAGGGAGTATCTCATGCACCTCATTACAGCAGGGAACATTACAAGCCACAGAGTGAACATGATCTATTAAGAAACTATTTTGGTTGTAAGTCTGTGTGTAGTAATCCTCAGCGTAGGTTCCAGTATTGCCATGGTACTGTTACAATCAGAGCACTGAGAATTCGGTTTCCTTTACAACCACCTGAACCTCTGAGTGCAACAGGTCTGCAGCCATTGAACCACACATGCACCCCGTTGCACTGCGAGCCCCCCATGGTCAGACGTAACATTTATAACTTTTAGATACTTAAGAAGAAGCTGAATTCTTGTTGCTCCTGGAATAAACCCTGCGATTCATCTGAAGCTTCACATTATACTTTGATAGATCAACCACCAAATGATGGGAGATGCCCCGTTCATCACAAATAAACCATGTTCCTTTTCACATCCCCGAATAGCATCAGTTCATATTCAAGTACCGGTAATCCTGTTGGACCTGACTAAGGCAGCAACTGTTTGTCCACTGCTCATTGCCACCTTTTTAGATCATTGTGCCCGCAGCCACAGAGAGCCAAAGTGTCAGCCTCTCCGCTGGGAGGCTATTCAGAGCAACACAGTCGCTTTTTGTGCCCCAGATCCCCGTCCTGGGCGTTTAGTCATCGCCCTGCGTGCACCAAGGTAAATCGGCCCGTGCTAAAACAGGCCGCAGCTTTAATCCAACGAATCTGACTTCCCACCAAGTGAACTGACACCACCGCTGAGCCGTCCCTCTGAACTTCACTCCCAGCCACAGATTTTCACACCATTTCCTTCGCTTAGAATATCCAGTTCCTCTCCCACTGCTCGTTCGCGTAATTACTCTCACAAGCCGTCGCGGCCTTCGTACCTGAGTGACGGCGCAGTACTCCACGCCACCTGCTGGCCTCTCACTATATGTGCACGTTAAACTGGTCCAAACACACACGGAGTGAATGAAAATCTACATTCAGACCGAAAACGCGTCCTTTTCTCGCCCACGTCGTCTCAGTCACGCTCCGACAGATGACATTTGTGGAAGGAGGGAAATGGAGGGCAGGATGTTTTTTTTTTTTTTTTTTTTCTGAATGATGAGAGGCAAGGGGGGGGGGGATAAAAAAAAAAAAAGCAAAGAATGATGAATAAATGAATAATACATCTGTGCTGTCAGCGCTCTCTTCCTGCTCCACCTCCCTCCCTTCCTGTGTCATCTGGAGTGGGTCCTGTGAGGCAGCCTGATCTTAGTTGGGATTGTCAGGTGTGGTCGACAGCAAAGTGACACGTTGACGTCCGCCCCCCCCGCACCCACCCCCTCCGTGACACGCGCGGCAGCTCTTTTGTTAAATGAGGCTGACAACCTAAATAAGAATTGGTTGCATGCAAACAAGTGCGAGCAGGTCTGCGGCGCCTGTTTCGCGATGATACAGAATTTCGAAGGGTGCCTGAAGGAGAAGCGGCTCCTCGAGGAGCCGTCACGAACGCCCGACGACTCAACTTCTGAACCCAGACGTGCAATCAGAAAGGTTTTCCATCACAACAGTTAATTGGAACCGATGAACCTTGATGGAACAAACGACGCAGCTGCCGCCCACGCGTTTGTTGGACTCTCATCCAGACGTCGTCTCCTCCCTCCCCTCTTTTCTTTCTTCAAGATGTTCACACCTAATTGTAAATGCACTTTTCTGCATGCAAATTCCACTTCCCCCCCCTCCCCAACCCATTTTTCCCAACCTCCACCTCCCTCCCTCCTCACTCCCATCCGATTTTCAATTAAGATCCAGACAGAGATAGAGGATCTCAAAGGCGGTGCGGGTTGGGCCCTGCCACCACTCCAGACGTACTGGGGGGAAGGGGTTTTTTCTTGAGTGGTCATGACCCCGAAGTCGCCTCACCTCGCTGGAGTGTCACACATCCGGGCCCCGAGTCTCCTCCTCCATCTGATTGTATATTTCCTGATCCCACCGAGCCGAGGTGGAGGTCCTTGATTAGAATAGTCATTGAAATGAAAGATTGAAACTGACCATGTGTGTGTGAGTATTGAATTTGTCGATGGTCATCATCTGATATGGGCATTATGGTCTCCGAACTGGATTTGTGTGAATATTTATGGTTAGAATCTGATTATCCGCCTTTATCTCCTGTTATCACAATGAGCCTCCAGCTACCGAAGTGCACCTTCATGCAGATTATTACAAATTATATCTTTAATGGGATGATATTCAGATCGTGGGAATGATTGTGCGCTCGCCGACATTCAAATCGCACTTCATGTTTTTTTTCCCTTCTTCTCTGCTTCCTGCACCACAACCTGCAGCTCGCTGAGTCCAGATGCGGACGCTGACAGCTCGTTCCAGAGGGAGGGATTTGCACGCCAGAGCATGTCAGAGAAGCGCACCAAGCAGTACGAGAACGCAGCACAGCTGGACATCATCAAGTCCCGCAAGTCCAAGAGCATGGATCTAGGTAAAGACCCGTACCACGCAGAGCTCATAGCGAGTCTATAAAGTATCACTGGAGGGGAAATATGTCCAGGTTCAACCTTTCTATCCTGTTTTTTTCCAAAACCGATGTCAGAGGCTAATTGTATGCAAAAGTCAGGAGTTACATAAGCCAAAGAAAGCATCACAGATTGGCAAATAACACATATGTCATCAAGAAATACAGGTTGTGAGATGGATTCAGATTCGCTGTCTTTCTCAAGAACACTTCAACATGTGGACAGAAAGTGTGAACCCTGCAATTAGTGGGCCGCCCACTCTGTCACCTGAGCCACAGCCACCACTTCCACTCGTTTCCTTTCCTACAGCTCACATGTAATTTTATGAAGGGTCATGTAGCGGTCTTCCTATTGGACCTTTTTTTTTTTTTTTCTTTTGTGCAGCATCTTGTTGGTTGCCTGGCAACCTCGTTTATAAATGGAGCAAAGTTTCCACAATGGCTTTTAAATTTGAAATCAATTGGAAAAACACGCGAGCTTCGGTGTACCAGTTTGCTGCGCGCTCAGAATGGTTGTTTTCTATTTTTGGACATTACAAGACTTCTATTTTCCGTCCTCTTTGTGTAGTATAATTGCATTGTAAGGGTCTTTAGAGCATGTTGTGACTTAATGACATGGAGCAGCTACCAGGAACATTTCCTGTTACTTTGGTGCTTCAATTAGATGTTAAAATTGGATAGATTATCAAGAGGCTGCAAGTTTACACGGAGCTGCTTCTGGCTGTAATTCCATTCAGAAGGCAACAAAGTCAGGGAATTAAGTGTTTGCAGCAGTGTGGAGTATGTGTCAATGCAATGTGCAAGAGGGAGCAAAGCTGTTTGAGGGAGTGTTTTTTTTTTTTTTTTTTTATAGCTGTAGTTAGCTTCAAAAACACGCAGCAACACCTAAAGTTATGCACAAAGTCCTGCGGCTGCTCGGAGACTCGTATCACCACTCGTTTGCCACCTCCAAGTTAAAAGCAGAGGAGCTTCAAACTACGTCACTTCACCTTCTGCAGGGGATGATAAGAACAAGTTGAAAAGATGCAATATATATTTTATACTTGCGGGCTTAAAGTTTGATTTACATGCTACCTTTCTCATGCACACATAAAAATGCGTCTTGTAAGGGAATGTTACTTGTTAATTGTGTGATGTTTTTTTTCATGTTATTTATTAACATCATATTGAAGCAGGACGATGCTCAGACACTGTTGTCTGAGATAATCCGACCTCGAAGGTCGCTGAGACAGAGCTGAAACCTCAGTCTCCTGCTGGCTCAGTCGCTTGTTTACATGCATCAGTACAATATTCCCTCTCACATAAGTCAGGCTAACCTGGGACGCTATAAAATATTAAAGCTTACATTATTGTCACTCGCTCTCCTTCCCTCTGATGGACGATCGTGATCCGAGCATTGGGTTAACCCTTGCCGCCCCCCCCATCGCTTACTGTCTCTGACCTTTACGGCTGCCTCTCTGAAGGCTCCTCACCTGGGAAATTAAGGCGCACTTACCCACAAATCCACGCAAACACAACAGAGTTATTTCAGTAATGCCGAGGCGCCACCACCTCTCCACTCTTGGCCTCCATTTCCCATGGCCCCGTGTCCAGTGGACCGTGGGTAAAACAAGAAGCAAAGGCACAATGGCCTCTTTACTGACTGTCTAGTGATGGGAAGGCCAATCAGGGGCAAACACGCGCACGCACACACACACACACACTCACCTATGCACACACACAAGCCCACTCGCCTGTTTCCAGGGGAAAAGAGGGTGTGAGTTCAGAGCCTCTCCCACTGAGGCTGAAGCAGACGCTGCCTTCTCTCGGATCACTGGCTAATCATAACAGATAACAGCCAACTCTGTTCCACACGGAGCCCAGAGACCTGTGGAAATCTTTGACTCTCCCACAGACTGGTGTAGGTCCGGGCCACTGCACTCAGCTCTGAGGGGTCGGCCTACCCTGTGAATAGCCGCGTACCCTCTGTCCGACATTCAAAGTTAACTTCAAAGTGAACCGGCACAGCTCAAACTTTCAGAGGAGAGACGGCTGCTCAGGAAAATGAAGCCAGTCGGCCATTGGAGAGGTTGTGCAATTAGCTGAGGAGAAAAAAACGGACTTCCCATTATGTTCTTTGTGTACAAAATCTAATTGGATATTAGAGGAGACAGGATGTGTGTGGAATGGACAGGATAAGGTGATAACTCCCTGATGGTGTTCTCGACATTACTAATGGACATTTTATCAATGTGTTTAATCAGAAGAGCATCCTAATTGTTCCAAAGTGGAGTCAGCATTTATTTGTGAATTCAATCACTCCCAAACAGGCATGTTTGTTTTTTTCCCTTCGCACGAGCAATCGGTTCGTCGGCTTGCGAGCTGGCGCCTCGCTCTCGAGATAACCGGCGCCATTGATCTCCCACAAATCTCTATTATTGCCGTATGATTTCTTAGTTATCAAGATCCCTCTGAGTGCGGAGCACGCCGCTCGATGTAATTCAGAACAACGTGCTCGCCTCCTCTTCACTTCCACCGGGTCCAATTGAGTTTGTGAAATATCCCGCCCGACAGAAATCCTCGCCAATATAAAATCATAATCCATCAGCGAGAATATCGCCGTGTTCAGACGGTGGAGGGGAAATAACGAACTTGTTCCTCTCATAATAACTCTTGTAAGCGACACGGGCTCCCAGAAGAAAAATGTTTCAGTCAATACGCCGAACACAAGCTGGAGACTCGGAGTTAAAATGAAAGCCACATATTGAGATTTGGTGCGTATCTCATGTCATGTAAGCCCCATTTATCTCAAAGGCACACACTGCGGTACTCGTGATTAATTTAATGAAATTATTGCTTCGGAGCCGCACAATGAAAAATGGCCCATGTGATGTGGAATCCGGTCGACCGCTGAGAGAACCAAAGAAGGTGGTGTTTACCCTTCAGCTCTGCGGTTACCCCGATGTCAGACGTTGCTTTCGTAGTGGGCGCAGGTGGAAGGGTGCCTCTCTGGTTTCCACTGACATGGGAACAAAGCTGCCACGGGCTTTCAAGCTAATGCTTCCTAATAGTTAACACGGTCACAAACGTTATTCCTTAGGGGCCCTCGTTTCATTTAGTCACAAGGTATCTTTGTCAGTCATTTTAATCATGTCCCAGGTGCTCCCAAAGCGTGTCAGCTGGTGGGTTCCCCGACTTTGAAGCCTATCATGATTTAAATATGCTAAACTGGCGCGACACCCCGCGGTTCAATGCCATTTAGACGCGGAACAAGATTGAGTTGAGGGGAGAGAAGACGTTTTGCTTTGTAAGTGCCGCGATGGACAGGATCTCGTACGATGCGTTCTTAAATCACTCCATCTGTCCTTCACTCACACACTCAGTTTGTCTGCGCGTTTATTAACATGCAATAAAAAGCTCAGAGCACACAGGCTTGTTGGTGCTATTTAACAGTCGCAGAGGAGATTAGTGGCTGCACAGGAGCCATCGGAGGAGAGCAGCCATGCAGAGACCAGCTCGATACGCTGTCACCATTATTACTGTCAGCCGTGGGGATTGTTCAGCTGGGTCCCTGGGTCAATAACAGAGACTGGAAACGCAGTCCTGCTTTCTCTCTATAACCAGCTCATAACCAGCCATTATTAAAAGTGTGATCTTGGCACCTTTCGATGCGTATAAAAGGGCTTGTGTCACTTGATGTAATTGCAATGCGATCAGAAGTGGGTTTTCATATTGCTGAGAGGAGGTGCGCGGCGTTGAATGGTGACTTGGCAACTAATGTGGGAACCTGTGCCATTGTGTTTGTTTCTATGAAACGAATGGCTGAGAAACACAGTCATTTCTCCAGGAGGTGTAGAGGAGCAGGAAGGAGCCAAACAAGAGGTGGAGAGGCATCAAGGACCGATAGAAGCTCGCTGCCAGTTGGCCTGTTTCACTTTTTGCAATTGATCCGTCGTAGTTGGTCTTTTGAACTTTGGCCTTTGCTGTTTGATTTGTGTCACAAAATGGATGCAGAAGCCTTATGATGTGGCAAATGCACACTTGCAGGACAGAGGGCACCAGTTGCCGTTGGAGCAGGTCGACCGTCTAGGCAGGAAAGTTTGTTTCTCCCGCGAATGATCTTGTAGGACAAGTAGAACACAAAAGCACACTCAGCAGCTCTAATTGAGATGTTAACCGTCACTCCTGGTAATAAGGGATCCTCCGTGACACATGTTCAAGCGAGCGGAGGACGTCCTCCGTCGGTCTAATGATCCACAACTGGCAGAGACATAATAGCATCGCCGACCCAGGGACACCTCACTTCCACAGGGATGCCTGGACGTGGCCTTCGTGCGACCACCTCGGAGGCTATTTTTAACATAATTACCCTTTTAAAGGCCAGGCTCTCTGAATAAATTATGTGTAATGGAACCCCTGTCTGTACACAGATCTTTACATGCAAGGGCTGCTGGTGAATAATGGCTGCAAAGCATAGTTTTAGCTGCTCTAATTATACTATGAGCTCCTGTCCCTGTAATAACAGCTCCTGATTTATTCATGGAATTTGCCATACCCCCCCTTTAACGTTTAATGGCAATGGATCTTCTCCAATTAGCAGCCCTCGCCTTTCGTCTGGCCGAGGAACGTGGCACGTCAGACAGTCGTGTCTGCAACCTCCACCAAATTTCACCTCCACGTTGTTCTGGTTTGATTGTCTCCCCCCCACCCCCCCTTTTTTTTTTCTTTTTAATTTCATTTTGATGATTTTCATTTCTCCTCCAGACGTGTGGGGAGTGGCAAACTCATGTCTGTATGCAATGGGGGAATATGTATTTTCATCCCTCTGAATAAGAAGGAGATGAGGAGCGGAGCACCGAGGCTTCTGTTGTGTGATAGGAATCACATAATAGACGAGCATACAGAGAGCTGTCCGTCAAACTCTCCCAAGAGAGCCGGGGCTGTTTCTGATGAAAACAAAGGCAGGTTGGAGGCAGTTGGGTCTATGGGCAAACTCTCTCTCTCTCTCTCTCCTCCTCTCTCCATCCGCTTAGTCTCCGTGCTCCTCTCACTCATCCACCGCGCCGCCAAGAAACAATGGCGAAAGCCGGGCCGTGGCGCGGAATACCAAGCAGGAGCATAATTCCCTGTTTCCAAGTACAGCAGATGTCATTTGTGTTCCCTTGAACTGTTGCATTCGGTGCAACTCTTACTCGCAATCCCCATTGTGTCGGCTCCCGCGGCTTCCGCGTGTCCGCGGCTGGAAGGCTTTCCGCTAAAGCCTCAGAAAAACCCAAATTTACATGACATTTGTTCTGGGTTGATTGAGTTTTATCCTCGAAGTATGCGAGCACTCCATCATTCTCTTGTTACTCCCGATCGCAGCCTGTGTTTTCCTGGAATGAATCTTTGTTCCTCAGACTGCCCTCGCTTGTCCTTCAGCGAATGAAATTACTCCTTCAAATGAATTGCATGAGTTTTACTTGCTTTCCCTCGGTCTTGTAAGTCTGTTTATGCTTCCGCGGCATTGAATGTTTGTCATCGTCATCGAGAGGAGCCGACCTTTTGTGAGAGTCTGAGCGGGCAAAATGAATCTCATGTTCCTGCAAATCAGGGAGCTCTTGATGTCCAAGACATTTGTAGCACACAGTAAAGTTTCATTTTATTGCCAGACGCAGCCTGTGGACACATGTGTTAGTGGTTCTGCCTGAATGGGATGCTGCGTTATAGGTCTGGCATTCACCTATTTGGTGTCAGTATTGTACTAACGTGCTCATGTGATTGGAGGAACAGAAATAAGAAAGAACAGCACGTGAAAGGAGGGTGGTACAGTTAATGCAACAGGAAAACCATCACCGAGCGATGCCCCCCCACCCCCCTTCTGTGACCCTGAAGATCTTCAAAGTAAACTTTCAAGTTCACTGAAATAACAAGAGGATTGAAATAAGAAATCAATCAGCACCGCTCTCCTCGGCAGCAAGTATCCGTGCAGATGGCGCGTGTTCCCACTGCGAAATTTCGCAGTGAAGTGTTCTGGCTAATCACTGGTGAGCTGCTGCAGGTTTGCTTGGTTAAAGGATCAAGAAGAGCAAAGCAGAAAGGGGGTGAGCCAACAAACCAGACAAGCTGCCACTGGTAAGATTATGATAACAGTAGCGGCAGAAAATGAGCATTTGTGTTCAGCGCCGTCAGCCCGCGCGACCTTTGTGTACTCACACTGCTCGATGGGAACACGCATTGAAGGGTGGCTGGGGGTCTGATGACTCTATGGAAATGTTTTCTTTCCTCGACGAGGGGTTTATTTTCTCTCTCTAAAGAAGCGGTGTGATCATCCAGCGGTGGCGGGACATGCCTCATTTAGGCCACTTTAAACATGTCGAGCATCCTGTTGATTATCCCCAGCAACGTATACACGGGCGCCATTATTTTGTGTGATTGCGCCTGCTGGATATACCTGCACGAGGCACACACGTAGAAACGTATCCAATGTTTGCATGTGTGTGTTCTGTTTGGCGTTACAGACGATGCTTTGTGGCAACATTTGCATTAAAGGGCTGCAGAGGACATTTATTTACACCACCTGAAGGCAGGGAGGAAACAGCAGAACACACTTAGCACATGTGGAGGGCCGGCTGGGTCTGCAGAGAGTCGTAAAGACACAATGGCGCTCTGTCCTCGCTCCTAGCAGCATGTGGTGCAGCCTTTTTAGCCCCTTGTTCCCGGCATTCACTCTGTTCTCCTGTGATCCCATCACAACCCGACAGCTTTAAGGAGGTGGATTTACGCCCAGCAGTCCAGAAGGCAGTCTCAAAGTGAACTCTTGTGATGAACTCTCACTTTTATGCACTAAAAAATAGATGAACACATCTCAGTCTTGAGAAAGAATGTAATTCATCTTAGTTTCTTTGATATCTTTCAGATACATTTGTTGGCACTTATTCATAGTGGCCTTGCTTTATAGATGTAGGTGTATTATGATGTGACTGTACTTCCTGCAGAGATCGATAAAGATGAAGGGAAAAAAATCCAACCTATTGCAGTTTTTGCCTGCCACTTGCTCCTATGCTTAGTTTAGGTGGTGCTTTTGGACTCCACTACAGCAGCTGTACACTTTTAACCCCACAATATTTCATTCTCACACCCATTGACAACTCTACACACAAGTGCAAATGCACATTTGCCCTTTTGGACACACAGGTTAAATCCATAGCTATATATATCGCTTCAGCGGCGCCACACATAACGCTTTCTCTTGCTTTTCTCACTACACATGTGATTATTTTTCACCAAATATGTACAAGCCAGTGTAACATCCTCAATATTGTGTGTTTTTTCCATTAGTAATAACAAGTCAAGCAGTAAAGATTTACTCTTGTACAAAAAAGTTATGGTCTTAAAGTTCATTGTCTTTAAAAATTGTCAATGAAAAGGAACCGGAGAACAGTTTAAATGGTTAATCTGATCAGTTTGATTTCACCAGCCTCTTGATGCAATTAATAAATCAACTCCAACTTGCAGCAAAACCTGAATGTGAAAGTGGATGGGATTCTTCCCAGTTCCCTGTTGATGCAGGTCAGAAATAGGTGAATTCAGATTAAGGTAATAACTATGCATAACATTATTAGAACAGCTTGCAAGCCTTTAAACCTGAGCCGATTACCTCTGTTTTAATCTGTTTTATTCCCGCTTTTTGTGTCCGTGGTGGAGGAATTGAGTTTCTGCTCCAGGACACATTTGAATTTGTGTCTGAGACCAGATCAGTGCTCGATATATCATTGATGTGGCCTCAGACCTGCGCTGCGAGCTGGGAACGAGTCCCTCCACACGGTTCGTGATCCCTGGTGTGAACCGTCAAAAGTCTGCGATGCAGCTAAAGCGATTGAATGGAGGGTCTTTATATCGTTACCGATAGTTTCCCCCCTTCAGACGGCGCCGTCTATTAAGGCAAATATTCAGTATCCATCTCGTTGCGTACGACGGCACCGTGCCAAATCGAAGTAGAACAAAGGCGACAGGAAATCAACAGGCTGCATGTTTACCAACCTGCGGCTAAGGTAAGAGCTCCGGGGAGCTGACGGACGCTCCCTGACAAAATGAAATACCAATACCTGAGTCGTGCTCCACTTACATACCCTAAACAAACCCCTGGCAAGCATTGGAAAAATAATTACAGCTGTCTGGGGCCCCGGCTCAACCGTCGGAGAGGGTGGGCTGCCGAGCGCCGGCTTTGTTGTCCCCACAGATGGTTTAACAGCTCACCTAACAGCACTGTGTATGGTGCATGCAAGTGTGATATGTATATACGACTACTCTAATGAGATGCTTTGCAAGCGAGCTGCCCCTCATTTGTTCACAGTTCACATGGTAACTGTTGCAGCTCTTCAGCGGGATAAACACAGAGTGGGCATGTGGCCTTGTGCCAAGAAGACGTTCGTGCAGCGGCGATACTCAGGTGTAATATGCGCGCCTCCCATTCGCAGCGCGTGCAGCAACAATATACATACGTATCGACAACAGTTCAAGACGCGAGCTTTGTCTTGGATCCCGCAGATCAATACGCAAGGTCTCGTTCGAGATCTCTGCGTGCAGATGAAACAAGACCCGAAGTCGGAGTCAGATTGTTTTTCTATCATCCTATAACAAATAAAAAAAGCCCCCGAGCGTTTTACCAAGGCCTCGGCCTCCTGCTGTGATGTTGATGATGCTCGCCTCCGCGCCTTCATCCGCGATCGCATACGGAGGGGAATCTGACGGAGCAAAGTCCTTGTTAGACTCGCTCTATGCTGAGTCAGACCAGTAAAAAACAGAAGTGGTGTCAGTGCTCAGTGGTCACGGGTCTGTTTGGTGTACATACATCTTCTTTTTCTCCCTCCTCTCCCCGCTCCATTCAGCCTCTCACAAATAAACCGAGTGAGAAAAGTGAGTGAGAAGCGGCAGGGGAGACGCTCGTCACAGTTTATCTCGGCACTTTGGGAATTTATTATGTTTCAGCATAACACTATAATCACCGCGGTACCGTGGAACATCGCTGTCTTTTATAGTGGCCATTTATATGCATTATGCTTCAACCACATAATTTCACTGTGCAGACACGGAGACAAAGGTTGAGTGATAATTCTCAACAGGAAAATGTCTCAGTGAGGATATAATACTCTGTTCTCATTGCACACACTCCATTGGCCTGCCACTGGCATCATTTGTGCCTCGCACAAAGTGCCAGGATCACACTGTGTTTTGGCTCGCCTGTTACCATCACACTGTATTAAAGCAGCAAAATATAAGTGATTCATCGACACAAAGTGAAGTCCTCAATGAGGTGGTTTGAAACAATTGGATGTCAGAAGTCCCTCAGATTTTTTTATCACCCACGATGTCTCTCCAGGCTCCGGAGGTCAGGAGGTGGGACCCTCCATGGGTCTGAAGAAGTCCTGCTCCCTGGAAAGCCTCCAGATGGCCACCGCCGAGCTGACGGTGAACGGCGAGATCACTGTGGACAGGCCGCGCTCGCGCATCATCCGGGGCCGCGGCTGCAACGAGAGCTTCCGGGCGGCCATCGACAAGTCGTACGAGAAGCCCGGCGTCCCCCCGCCGGAGGAGGAGACCAGCATGGACACTCGTGAGTGGGAATTTTTCTGTCAAACTGAAGATGCAGGATGTCGATGGAGCTTAAATCACAGAAAGTTGAACGGAAAACGATCACATTGAATTCTTGTTGGGTTATTTGTTGCATTTTTAAAGCCTTGCAGTTCATTACTGCGACCCAGAACTGAAGAAGCTGCACCCACAATCTCTGCTGCTATACGGTTTATTAGTGGTTTGTTTGTGTTGTATGCATCATTACATAACGTGCAACAAAGAACAGAAGATTTCTACAGCGGGTATAAATGTAGGCCAGCTCTCACCATTGTCTCCCCGGAGCTTCTTTCCAGAATCACTCGATCCAGCAGCAAGTTAACCAGGCTAGAAATCCCACCTGATCTATGGATGCGTGAGGCACAAAGCAATATGAGCGCGGCTGACACACTGATTAATATTCACATCAGTCATGTTGAGTGGAATTGTGGGAGACTGTGGCAACATGCTCTCCCAGGAGCTTAAAGTGCATTGCGATGTATTCCAGCAGAATGTAAACGAGGAAACGGCTTCTGTTTACACGCGCCGGAGCCTTTTTTACTCAGACTTTAAATGCCTGATTATATTTACTACAAGTTCAACAAATGAGTTCTTTCAGCAGGAAACGGCGTACAACTTTGCCAGGCTTGTTTCTGTGAGGGTCACATAAAAGCGGTCGAACCAGAACCACTCGAGATCCGCGTGAAACTGAGACGGGGTCTAAAGATCTGTCCGTCTCGTTTTTTGTTTTTCTTTGAGAAATGGGATCCGTCCGCGTTTAGCGCGTGATGACAAAAAAAGACACGCGCCAGAGACGGAGGGACAGCCGTCTTCGGCTTCCTCGACAGGTAATAACGGCGCAACGCCACAAGAGTAATCGCTCGATATAAATTTCCCTTCACCATTAAAGGATTCCATTAAAAGAGCTGGGGGACATTTGGAAAAAAAAAGAAGGAATTATTTGCCCGAAACGCTTTGTTCTCATAAGCTCTGTCGGCACGCCACTAAATACAGTCTTATCTCGGCAAAGAAAAATGGGGAAAGCAAGCGATTTTCCCCCCCGCCGCTGTATATTGCATTCTCCCCATGATATTCAAATAACTCTGTTTTTCAATTTAGATAAAAGCAGCCAGTCGGCGCTCGTCACCGAGGTTAATAGTCAAAGTTGACAGATAAGGCCTGCCTTCCGCTGCTCCCAGACTTTTATTTACATAAAATAAGAATGTGGCATCACCTAAAGAAAATGTGTCCCCACAAGATATCCCACCGGGCCCAAAAAAAAAAAAAAATACTCTCGCCTCGGTGCTACTTTGTGTTGCATTGTTTGAAGGGAAATAACAAGAAAAATCATCCAGGCTCTGCAAAAAAAAAAAAAGAAGAAAAAAAAATCAGGCCCTTCTTTCATGTATCAGAATAAGACTGGCAATTTCACTTGTCTGTCATCACCTCAGCCCACAGGCTGGCCTAAATGTCCTCCATTATCAAGGCAGCCGAGTTTAATGGTAGACTTCCACCAAAGTGACAAAATGTTTCTTTCGCTTGTCCGTCTCTGCAAATCATCCCTCAGTTTTTTTTCCGACACTTTCATCGGCACTTCTGCTGTCAGTCCAGATCGTCAGCTTTTTTTTTTTTTTTTTGCTTTGACTTCTGTCGCCACTAATGTGGGTGGCCTCACCTTTTCATGTCCGGTGTCAGAGACATTTTTTGATCAAATGTGGATTTTTTCTGTCTCTGACTCAACGGACCCGAATTAGACGTGAGCTTACAAAATGAGTTTTGAATTGTAACTCACCTCATGTGATAACTCAGTCTGACATGATTCTGACAGCTTCCATCCAGTCGGGTGCAAACATCTGCACACACAAAGGAATAAGTTGTTTTTCCTCATCGAATTTTGCATTTTTGTGTTTTTTTTTTCTCTACAAAAACCTCTCAATCGCAGGGCAACACAAAGCGACAAACATCCGCACGGCAACAGATCTATTATGAATTCAAATTCGTCAGGTACCCTCCAACGTGAGGGAGGTCGAGGAACTGGAGAGAAACCACTCAGGCAGAAGGAGAACCTGCATATTTCAAGCAGAAAGCCGACCAAACACTTATGGACAGACCCACTCCAACGAACACGCATAAGCACAACCCTTCAGAATAAAAGCACAGAGCAGTTTATTTTGTCTTCTCTACAGTCCAGGTGGTGTCGTATTGTGGCTTTCCAGGTCAAATATTAAAAATGAAAGTAAAACAAAATCTGAAAATAGAAAAAAAATCAATAACTGATTCTCTTAGTCATTCAAATTAGTTTTACATAAAAGCCCAGCTAAACAAATGATATTTTATGTTGTGTTGAAGATTTCCAAATCTGCAGCTTGTCTCAGATCCTTTGATAGTTTGTGCCACAGTTTTGGAGCGTCGCGGCTAAATGCAGCATCACCACAGGTGAGCAGGTGATCAGGAATACGTCCTGTGAGGCCCAAATGTTAATTAATCTGCCCTAAAGAATCTCGTGGTAAACGATGTGTTAAGCAGCACTCAAATCATGTAACTGAAGGTTTACTATTGTCAAGATCAAATCAGATCTCTTGAACCACTCTCAGCAGAAACTGCTGTTTTTATACTTTTACATGTCCTAAATACTTTTGGGACATTTTTTCAGTGCTGTTGAACTTTTGCTCAACTAATTAGGAATTACTTTCTTTAGGATTTTGCTTAGAAATGTCACGGTCTAAAATTGCTGGATGTTATATTACCTATATTTAATAGGTGACCTTCCTTCGAAAGAGGTTTTACTGAGGCTGTTTTAGGATCAGTTGGAAACGCCTCAGGCTCTATAGAGTAATTAACAGTGAAGACTCCCTCTGATACTGAATTAAAAACAGTTTTAATGAGACGCGTAGAACACAGGTCGATGGAACACGTGGAGGACCTCAGTACTGATGCCACCTTTAGTGTTGCGGCATCAACCAGCTCAAAACATCCCGACCTGACATCACTGCAAGGCCAGGACACAGGGGACAGTGCAAAGTGCTTATTTCCCTGGCAGATATCAGGCCTAATGTCTGCTATTTTGTCCCCGAAGTAGCCGGCAAACTCCTCACTGGTGGATGCTGGAAGCACTGAGATGCTGTCGGCTGTGGGGGTTTAATAGTGAGTCCATTGTGCTGACGAGATGTCGGGAGTTGTTCAGGTTGCTGCCAGTTGAGTCTGAAAAGTGTTTTTTGCCGGGATGTTTTGCTTTGTTGGACTGTTTCATTTTATCTGCGAGTATGTTGTGATGCATTTCTAAGCCGGTTCCCCTCCGCCCGTGTTCAGCAGCTTTACAGTCTCTCTTCAGTGCAGCAGCAGGCTTGTTTTTCTATTGGACAGACTCCTTCATTTTTAAAGGAGCAACCAGATCAAACACTGTGGTTCAAACCGATGACCAGTTGTTGTTTAGTTGTCGAGATAAAAAGAAAAGAATATTGTCCCTCTTGTGTTGATGTGCTTTTTAAGACAGGCCTGTCGAAGCGCAGTGAGCTGCAGCCCTCCGGGAGCCTCCAGATTACAATGTTTGGTGTGTTATCTGTAGCTTTGTATCATTAAGCAGGAGCAACGTTACCACTGCTAATCTCAGTCATTTGGAAAGACGGATCCAGCTCCCAGCTGCTGTTCGCCACCGAAATCTCTTAAGTGGATGATAAGCAGGCAGCAGATTGAGTGATAAAAGCGATACCCATCCAAAACCTGTTCCCAAATTTGTGGAGGTGGAGACGGGAGGGAGGGAGGGAGGGAGGGAGGGGCACCACGTGCAGCAAATGAACTGCATAATTGAGCAGGTTTCAAGCTGCCGCTCCACTCTTTCTCTCTTTGCTCCTCGTGTTGTGATTCCATTTCAGTCATTTCCTCTGAGATGGCAGCTGAAAAGAAATAGCTGATGGCTCCGCAGATCACAAGAGAAAACAAACCCCGACGTTCATCCTTGAAATGTGAACCCACCCCCCTCCCTCCCTTCGTCCC
>JAUESE010000002.1:13609762-13621959 GCA_032274725.1 Malacoctenus triangulatus
CTCTCTCTCTCTCTCTCTCTCTCTCTCTCTCTCTCTCTCTCTCTCTCTCTCTCTCTCTCTCTCTCTCTCTTCACCTCATCCCATATGCTGAAAAATCTATCACGGTATCCCCTCCCTCTCCTCCCCCTCACGATAAGCGCTTCTCTCGCCTCCATCAAAGGAAAGAAGTTGCGCGACAACACGCAAGACTGTAATAACTTGTAATCTGAAGGACATCTACCTCACGCCTCCGAGCCGGAGATTCGGCGTCAGACAGGAACCGCGCCGACTCGACAGCGCACCGTATTTGCAATTAGGATTCCTGCGAACTGGCTGTTTCTTTTTTTTCTTTTTTCTTCTTCTTCTTCCTCCTCTACAATTATTTAAATGTATAATTACTGACAGATTAATTACATTTTGCACATTGGTTCTGATTAGATGTGATGGAAACTTTGAGTTTAATCAACCTCGCATCACCTAAGGAGTTTGCTTCCAGTTTGATGTGTGGATTGAAATGAGTTCAGGCATAATTAACAGGCAGACTCTTCTGACTATCATCACAGCTTCACTGTATTAAATCACTATTTTTTCATTTAACTGTTGGAATCAGCAGAAGAAGAAAAAAAAAGTTCTCTGGTGATCCCTGTGAAATGTACACAGCTGGAATAACTTGAGGCTTTAAGCTAAGTGAGAATATGTTCAGCAGAATACTATTCTCAATGGAGGCGCTATGTAAATATAGCCCGCACTAATGAGGCCCATGAATTCAGTGTGTTTTGTTCAAAGCTGCTGTACCTTGTGGGACACAGCTTTTTTTAATGGCTCCTCTGATGTTACCGAAAAAAAAAAAAAAAGAAGTGATGCTTTGGAACTGATAAAAGAGAAGCAGTGGGGGCTGATCTCCAGTGATCCAGGGGGGGGATTCAGGCGGAAGCTAAAGTTTTACCGACTCGCGGCTTCTTCTTTTATTAACGCCGCTGTCGTCTGCCTCGTCTCTTCACCGCAGTGGACGAGGACACGGAGGGAAGCTCCCGGTCGATGTCGACCAGCGGCGACCTCGCCGTGGGACCCGGCCCGAACGGCAACCTCTGCAGGGAGGAGCAGCGCCGGGACCGCGAACGTGCGCCGTCCAAGGAGAAGAAGAAGTCGGAGCGGGAGAGGGACAAAGACAAGAACAAATCCAAGAAGGGCGTCCTGAAGGGCCTGGGCGACATGTTCAGGTAGGGCGCACAGTGGATCCCGGCTCAAACTCCCAAACAACCCCCCCGATTGTGTGTCGCCCCGAGCAACACTGGCTATCTACTTTATTTAATTCCACTCTACACGTTCAGCACCGGATCATACAGAATTTGAATGCGCTCTCTGGATGTTGCCTGAGCTAATCAGGCACCCCTCTCCTTGAACTCTGTGAGGTGTGGAGTGGGGGAGGGGAGGGTGGGGGGGGGGGGTTATCGACCTCAAGGGCCTCTGGCACTTTTGAGCCAGATTATTTTTAATAAGGGCACCATGTTTTATTCATCATCCCACGCGCGCACGAGCCTCCTATCCAAACACGCTCAGCATTTGTTAACCAGCAGACAATGTGCAGGGCCCCGCGCGGGCGCTAATGGGGGGGAGCTGTGATTCGGCTGGGGGAGCAAAAGACCTTTGGAGATGATAAAATCGACTGCAGGATGGAATTGTTGCCCGTGGCTGCCGCTCTGAACGGCTGTCTCATCACTCGCTCGCAAGGTTTCAGCAACATCTTGAGAGACCACAGGAGGTGCCATGATTCTGCTTTTAGCATCTTTCAGCCGTTTGTCAAGGAAACACTTACAGAGATGATTCGGTTTGATGAGCCTCACACCTTCTGTGGATCTTCAAGCTCTTAACGCATTAACTGAGGATTTTTCAAAATGTATTCACGAAAAATTTAAGAAAACTATGCAACTTTATTTCGTCTCGACTATTTCCCTGAGAGTCTGAAGTGGGTTCATCAGATAATCTTACACAGATAATTGTGTGTAACTGTTCTTTCCCTCCACGTCTGAATCAGATGAAACAATGCAAAAATGTTCATCAACTCCTCTTCAATGCAAATAAAAGCTAAAGTCAAAAACCTTCTTTTAAAAACAGCATCATGTGCATCACGCAGTTGTCAGTGATGCCTGCCAGTCATTCATGTTACAGCGTGTCCATCATCCCTACGAAAGCTGGAGTCGTTTGAGGTTTCTTTCGGCTCTTTCATCCTCTTTCATTTTACTCTTTGACTGAATTTTAGAGGCTTTGGGTTTTTTTCAAAATGAATCACTCCTTCAATTGGTTCCAGGTCGAAATCATCGGTGCTTCTCCCCAAAGTGAAGAATATATTCTTTGAAAGTTCCAATCAAAGTTGAACCAGACACATTTTGTGCTCATTACGTTAATATAAATAGCTGTTCTGCCTCTGAGAACAAATGGGCCAAAACAAAGTTCTTCCCCCGAATAGTCACTTTGAACTGCAGACTGTGTACATCGCCGGCAATAGGAGAAACATGCAAAGAGTGTTGATGAAAATAAACATCCTGCGGGTATCCATTCAGTATATCCGCCGCGAGGAAAATTAGTGGGGGAGTCACATTAATTATTTCAATTCGGTTGCACATTTAAATATGGCATAAATTAACAGTGGAGGCGGCGCGAGCCGTTATCGTGCCGTAAGTTGTTTTCATGTGGATTAGTTTAATGGGATTAGTTAGCATATCGCGGCACACGGCTCAGTAATGAACAATAAAGACGACAAGTGTGTTTCGAGGTCACGATTGAGGAATGCGAGGAGCTCGCTCATCTTCCTTTATCTTTACTTCGGTGCTGCTGTTGCCCCCCCACCCCCCCTCCACACACACACAGCTGTATTTGCATCCAATGATATGAATGTATCCCACGGCCTTGTCTTTAATATAGGCTTCTTGTAGGGTCGTTGGCAGGATCCTGTTTAAATAAAGCTGTGACTCAAACTGCTTCGACACAGCGGCGTGCAATCAGCCTAGCCGTCTGACCCTTGTGAGCAGTGGCCCGCTCTGCCCAATAGGTGGCTGCATTCATGCCGCGCGGGCCCCACGGCATGCCCTCCTTGGCCTCATCATCGTTCTTCATTATCTTTGAGTGCCACAGCCACTTAAGAGTTGGCACGCGGCAGGCCCCGCTGACCCCCCCCCCCCCTCCCCTCCACTTTCTCACCTCGTCTCTATGCATTTAGCGCCGGGGGGGGCCCCCGTGCCTCCTGAATGCAAAGAGGCAAGCCTTCTGAACCGGTGTGGCTCTCTGGCTCCTCGGCTCTCTGCCGCTCCCTCCCACTCCTCCGTGTTGATACCTCAAAACAACGCTCAGCTCCCCAGCTGTGACAGCTCTCACACCTTCATGTCTGCACTGTCCCTCTCTGTTCTCACTCAATCCCACCTCACAGTTTGCCGAAGTTGGGAGACGGCAAAGAGCTGCGGTGTAACCAATCGCATTGCACCGGGTACAATAAGAACTTTTCCCTTTTTTTTTTTTTTTTTAAGAGAAATGCCTGGCGGTCAAAAAAGCAGAGGAACGAAAGGAAGTGAAAGATCTGTGTGTTGTGTGTCTCACTTTCAGCAGTTTTAGCAAAAGTTTGGAGTGATTTCAGAGGGAGAAGTTTTGCTGTGCACGACAAAGAGTTTGACTGACAGGAACTAAACAGTCGCACGTCACGGAGGGAATTTTTATGAGCGAGTTTTCCGATGTGAGCGTCGCACCACCGCATCAAAACATCACAGGGACATTGTGATTGGGTTAATCCTCTGCACCGCTTTTGAATAAAACGGACAGCCAAACGCTCACTTTTTCCTGCATTTCTCACACGTGCATGTCTTCCGCCCACATTCCTCCCTCTGAGGAGATTTCAAGGAGCTTGCAGCGCACTGCAATTTGTGCTCATTTGCATGCAGGCCTTCGGACGGCCTGATGAACGCGTAGCACACGTCCACTTAATGGACAGCCTGATTGGGAGTGCATTAACATCAGAGCTAGGAGAAGGAAGATGGCCTAATATAGGGGGGGAGAGAGAGAGAGAGAGAGAGGAGGGACAGAGTGTGAGATAAATACAGCGAGCGCAAGAATGACTGAAAGTGTGCAAGTGCGTGATGGAAAGAAAATTGACTGCCTGAAGCCCAAAGCAAAGAGGAAAAAGCTGCAGTGCTCTGCCGCGAATGCTGGGCTGCTCCAGATTCCTACTGTACCGACGGCAGGAGACTAGACTCCCTGGTTTATAGAACTAAACCATCCACTAACGTATATAATCTCATGAATGGATACTAGCGTGCATGCATGCATAGGATGAAGAACCTCCCCGAGGCGGCTGGACGTCACTGTTATTCTAAGGCTGTCTGCTGCATGCTGCATCCATAGCATGGGAGGAGGGGAGTGGGTGAGGGGGAGACGCTGCATTACCCCTCGAACCATTATGCATGATTATTCATGTCCTTTCTAGTGGATAACATGTGATCATTACTTTCCAGTCCTATCAGCTTTGTGGAGACGCCGGCTGCTTCGCCCAGGGCACCGTTAGCATGCTAGCAGACAGCGACGTCTCGGTCAGCCAGCGAGTCCCGCCCCCCCCTCCCTTTAACAAGCCTAATGAGGTGTTGTTTATCTGCTCCGTGACTGACTGACCTCTTCCATCAAAGCCTCGTCTCCATCGCTTCATGTGGTCAGGGCTGGATGTGTGTCAGTCTCTACCACCCGGCCTCTAAAAATGGAGGGATTTTGTTCTATTCTGTGTGTGAAAGAATCTGAAAATGTAAATCTCAGAGCCGGAGTTTCTGCTTTAAAAAGGCCAAACGGTGCTCAGGGTCAACTGAAGTTGGCTGAAGCACAGGAGCAGTTTGCAGTTTGCCTTTGGAAAACCACAGCCAAAGGAAGCCACCTGAAACTTTAATTCGAGATCTGTTTGTTGTGTTTGTTGCTCGTCTTTAATAGGAGCGCGGGGGTGAGCCTCAGACTGTCACTTGATTGCAGCTCATTGGTAAGATAATTGCAGCTAAATGAGGCACAAAGCTTTCGCAAAGTTACAACAATAGCGAGCTGAAGACTCACCGATTCTTCTGAAAAAGGAATTGTTCTGAATTTATAGCTGTGGTGGCAAAATCTCAGCTTGTTTTGTACTCTCAAACTGTGTGGGCCTCTTTACAAGGATTTTCATCTTGCAGGAGTAGAGTCACTTAAAGTAGACATTTTCATAAAATACAAACATCTTATCATTCACTCAAAACAAACCATCATCAGTAGAAAAAGCGAGAATAAGATAGTCTATGTAATGCAGGTGTGATCTATGTGTAATTGGGGTAAATGTGACAATGATTTCCACCATTAGTGATCATCTCTTTGTGGTGCAATAATGCAGTTGTGTTTTTCATCCACTGAGACCGATCTAATTTTCATAAGCTATCAGTCGATGGGTTTTGGAGGAGCGTGTGAGCGACGTATCTTCCTATAGAAAGTCTACAGCAGCATGTAGCAGACGAGCTGCAGAACGAGAAGGGAGGACTGGGAATGGGAATGGGGAGCAGTGGGAGGTGTGTGTGTGTGTGCGTTCATAGAGGGGGTGGGGGCGAAGGAGAGCGGGAGCGTGTGCACTGGAGTGAACTGGGGCACCAAGGGGGAGTTGGAAAGGAGGATGAAAAGGAAAGAGTGAGAGGGGAAGGAGAGAAGAAGGGAGCTTTTCACAGCGGCAGTCACGGCATCGTGCTACTGTCTGCCTGCAGGGAGTGTTCAGGATCTTTTGCTATTTTGTGCACTTTTGCGCATATGCATCCATATATATATATATATATATATATCTGTGTGTGTGTGTGTGTGTGTGTGTGTGTGCGTGGGTGTGTGAGTGCCCAGGCACTTTCAAGGTGCATGTAAATTTGCATGTTTGCGCACATGGAATGCATATTTGCCCGTGTGTATAGATGAAAAGACTGCGTTAATGGGCTCTGGCATCACCCTCACCCTTTCTCCTCTGTGCTTCCTCACCCACTCCCACACACCAGCACGCACACTCCCACCCCCTCACTCCAGCACTCCTCACCCTCCATCCTCCATCCTCCCCACCAATCTGATAAGTGGCATGCCTCACGCCGAGCCATCAGCTGACACCGGGGCTCAGTGTGACAGCCGCACCACAACCACCCCCACTCATCCTCCCCTCCACATCCACTCCCCCATCCCTCACCCTCCTACCCTCCATAACCCCCAGGGAGCTTGTGTGCCTGCTCCTCCCCACAAATGTAGCCCCACTCAGGGCTGCACACGCAGAGTGGAGGGAGAGGCATGGCGCTGGAGTGGAGGGACGCTTTCTATCCTTCAATCTTTATTATTCCTCGGTGGTGTGGGAGCACGCTTAGAGCTCGGGGTGCACAACTGCGCGTGACACCTCCCCAAGAAGGCATCATCGCCTTATGTGTAGAATGAGAGTGGATAGTTAGCGTGTTCCCGTGCTCCTCCGTGTCTTCAGACCATACGATTCCTTCTGCTCGTGTGGGCGTGAGCAGCTGATGGCGGGTAACCGGTTTGATCATTAGCACACTGACATGACACACGCATTAGCTTGGCGTTGTATTACACACACACACACACTGGGTTCGGCTCGTGCCTCATCGGTCCACGCACACACGCTTTTTTTCTTGTACAAAACACCTCCTCAACCCTCCCTGCTCTGCCCGGCACACATACACACACTCTCTCACATATGCTTGTAGTATTATGCCACAGTTGATTTGGAGACAGCAATTAGCCGCCTCCACATGTGGGCTCTGACATCTGCTGAATGTAATCTGAGAGAAAATGATAATTGTCCTTCTTTAGCTCGGCCTCGCTTATCACGGCGTTTCTGCTGGGTTAGTAAATGCAGGACGCGGGCGGCGGCGTCGGGCTGGCGCTTGGAGGAGTGGCATCTCCCAGTGATGTGAACAATATGAATTATTCTGTTAATTACATGAAAAAAACACACCATCTTGATTTCACCACCTGCTTAAAGTCAGCAAGAGAACGTCAGCAAGTCAGCAAGTCAGCAAGAGAACGTCCCATCATTAGCTTTTTGCGTATCATTCCTCTTTGTCACTCTCTCGCTTATTTCATTTTCTTATATCTCAGTCTCCCATTTTCAGGTTTTTCACTGTTTTTGATCATTTCTGTAAACTAGCTGCACTTGTCCACACTTGCGTGTGCAAAGTTTGCCACTTTGTAGGCAGCTCTGGCTGTGATGGATGGATGAAGCACGTTGTCTCCCAGTCCCGTGTTAGCTGTTTGATACCGATCTCAGCCTGTCTTTGTACAAAAAGTCCATGAGCCCTAAAGTCCTCGCAGTGGTGGAAGAGATCCTCACATGTCAGCTGTGCTCCCGCTGGTGTGTGAATAGTGTGACATGTAAAAACGCCTGGAGACCGCTCGAGCGGACTGACATGCGATAAAGAAAGTCTTTTTCCCTTCCCTTCAGTCACTGTAAACCTCACCAGCAGAGAGTAGTCGTCTTTTTTTTCAGATTAGACAGATGGGAGAAGAGAAAAGTGAAGGTTAATGCTGAACGGTGTCCTTATCTACTGAAGCATTGCAGGTCCAGGATCTGCAGGACTGAGAAACAGGAGAACGTGGTATCATCTAGTTATTGAAACCAGGTTTTACATAAGATACAAGCCAGCTGTTGTGGTTTTGCATGAAGCCATTCACCATTCCACCATTGTATCAGGGTGTCCTTGGGCAGGACACTGAATCCAAGCTACTTTGAGTGCAGGCACACACCATAAGGAGTTCCTGCATCAGGGGATGCAGAGTGACTGAAGTACAATTATGTTCATAGGAGTCGACATCAAGAGGAAAAATCAATTATTTGTGTCCATTCAGGCTTTGTGTCCATTCAGACATCTGTAGGCCAAGCAGTGACTTCTCATCATCTTAACTTTTTGTGCCATCCACCGTGATTTATTTTTCCTTCCCTGTGGATTGGCTAAAAGCAAATTGGGCAGCAAAATCTGTCCTCCCTCCTTCATATATGGATGAATATTTCAGAGGAGCCTCCGTGGTGAACTTTGGCAGCTCTCGGCTGCTTTGCCAAGTGCAAAGTCATGCCTCAATATCACCTTCAAATGGCTGCGCAGCTAAAAGAAATATCGTGTCACTGAGGGCAGCATGAAGAGAGCAGGTCAGTCTTTTCAAGTTCAGGGCAAAAACATCTCCCCCACAAGAACCCCCCCCCCCCCCCTTCCCCACCGCCGCCTGTGTCTTCAAAGTCAACGCGTGATCCCCCCCTGACTTTAAAGGAGCACTTTTTTGTCCCCCCCCCACTTTTTTTTGGTGGTTGAACTCACAAAAATGTCCTCTGAGTGTGACATCCCATTACTCCCCTGCCAGTCATGAACCAAAGAGACCCAGCAGGTGGCCAAACAGCTAACAACAAAAAGCCCCCCGCAGAGAAGATTAGCGCCGCTGTCACGGAGAGCGGCGACAAGAGATGAAAACAGTAAAACAAAACTCTCGTGTACGGCAGGTTAAAGGCAGACGCCGCTTTGTTTCTGGTATCAACAAACTCAATGTCGCTGTCACGTTTCCGGAAGGGTGGAAGCATTTTCAACGCAGGGGGTGGGGGTGCGGGGGGGGTGCTGAGTGATAGGGAAGAAGGAGAGGGAGGTTCGGCGGAGGGACTTTGACCACCACATCAGAATGAGAAATGGCCCTTTTCAAGCAGCAGGGGGAGAAAATGGGGGGAGAGAGGAGGGGTGGGGGCACTTCCTATGTATTTGGCCACTCGATGCAAATGTGATTGGGCAGCTCTGAAGCCTCCATCAGACAGCCCAGAGTAATTAGGTTTAGAATGATCATGCAGTGCTACGAGATAGACCTTGAAGGAAAGGGAGTAGTGTGGAGGCCAGTGTGTGTATGTGTGTGTGTAAGAGAGAGAGAGAGAGAGAGAGAAAGAGAGAGAGAGAGAAAGTGTGTGCGTGTGAGGTGGTGTTGCACGATGGAGTTAATTGAATCTGAAATCTTGTCGGCCTGAAATGAGATCCAGCGATGTCTGGCACGCTGCACCTCCTGCAGAGGGCTGCAAACATGACTGAATTCATAAAGTGTGTTATTAAAGGGCTCAAATTAAGTGTAGCAGTGCACCCCTCCGTACCCCACCAGGCCTATGACTACTAATGATCCAACCCCGGTGGAATCTCAGCCAGACGCACCGAAAGGAAACCCAAGACTCCCCCGTCTCCCTCCACTCCTCATGGCCTCCCCTCTCAGTGCAGGGGAGACGGGGTGCACAGTTCCACAGTTCCAGGCTCCCTCCCTCCACCTTCACTCCTCACACTATGTTTTTTTTTTGTTCGTTTTTTTTTAACTTCCTCCCTCCTGGATGGATATTTGTTTTGTTTTTTTTTCACACTTTGAGACCCGTTGATTCCACTTTGAAGTCTTTTTATTTTCCGCCCGCGCTCCGGATCGCTTTGATCAATCAGAGAGAGGCTGTTCAATGCGAGCGAGTCGACTCTCTGAGGACCTGTGCATTTGAAAATAATGAGAAAACGTTAAAAAAACACATATATGGATCTGAGAAACGGCACAATCCTATTTTGTCTTTTTTAAATAGAACAAATGAGCCTCTAATATCATGTCCCAACTTGTAATAAACCACGTCAAATGTATGTTTTTGTCTGAGAAAGGAGGGGAAAAAAAAGCATAGAATGAATTAGAAATGCAGAGCATGTTTGATATTACAGAGACAGAGGTGAGAAATGCACATGGGAGAATCTATTTATTTCCCCCTATGTGCTATGCAAATGAGGCGGGCCGCAGCGCTACAGTAGGAGTCATTACTAGTCCGCTCAGCCATCCAGCAGGCTTAGCATGTAATGAAACAGAGGCCTTTGGCTGAAATGACCTTTCCCATTCGCCGCGCTCCCACCCGCTGACGCGCGCGCGCGCACACACCTCGACGTGTTAGCGAGAGGATGGCTGACGGTGGAGAGACAATCAGCGGCAAGACAAGAGAGAAAGGAGCGCCGGGAAAATTGCTTTTGAATCACAAAGGTAATATCAATCGATGTTGAATTACACTTCTGATTTCCATCAAAGGCAGCCAATTAAAGCCTGGAACCATATTCTTCATGTTCTTCCCAGCGCCTCAACATGTGTTCGGCATGTAAAGAGAGCCTGTTTTTCCTCTACATTTCTTTCTTTTTTTTTTTCATATAGATTTTCCTCCCCCTTGTCTCACCCTGCCTCTCTTCCCCCCTCCTTGTTTTCTGCCGAGTGCGAAATTCAGATTCTCTTCATTCTTAGATCAGGATTTCGTTCCTCCCTGCATTTGTCATGAAAGAGTCCTAATTGGGTTCTCACTGCCACACCAAAATGTGTGGGCCCCAGCCCTCCCTCCCCCTCCTCAGTGTGCGAGAGTGAGGGTAAATATAAAGGTAGAGCGAGGAGGAGAGCGTATGTGATGCTGGATCAAACAGTTGGCAACCTCAGATAAAGGCCAGGTAATCCCACCACCCGCAGACCCGAATCATGTCAAGTTCAAGGCCCATTAAAAGTTAATTTTTGCAACTTTGATCCATCTCACCCGTGTCCCAAACCAGACAGTGGTGCATCAACATTTGATGATTTCTTTCCACTACTATCTGTTTATTCCCACTTCCCCTGATGTGAGTGTTGTGTTCTTTGTCTGTTGGAAAAGGCTGATTTTTGGATTTCCCGTCACACTTCTTTGCTTCACTTCCTACAAAACGTACAAACAAGTACTTAAATGAATCACATCCTGCATGTGTTCCAAACATGATTATATCTTACTGTGTTTACTAAAATATTAACAAGACTTCTTTTGTATTTGCCCTTTGTATTCAGTCTTATTCTGAAATAATCTCTACATATTTTACAGCTCATAGGTCAAATGCCAAGGTCAGTGTGACCCCACTAGTTCTTTAAAGACTTGATTTTCTGGAGTCAATCTGTGCACTTTAGCCTTTTCATAGCAACTATCTCCTGTGTCATCATTCAATTGATGCTAGAGAGCTATAAAATATATAAAAATAAGCATACATGTTAGATAAAATATGTGTTGATTCTTGAATCATCTCTCTGACATTATTCAATAGATTTTTCTTTCCAAAAAAAAGCTATTTTCCGCTTGTTTAATGTAATATACTGCACATTCGGTCAGCTCTTGGCAGTGTTTTTCCCCCCCAGCAGCTCCGCTGGGCCGTAGAAGAGGAGTGTCCAGGGTTATTTATCTAACCCCTCTTGTGATGTACAGTCACTTCTCCTGAGATTCCTCAGGATTCCTCCTCTTGCTCATCCTCACTTTATCCTCCATTACTGTCAATCCCTCCCTCATTTCAGCCCATGTATCCACACATACACCCCCCCACCCCCTTCTTCTCCGCCTTTCCCAGCTGCCCCGGAGATTCATCGCGGCATTGACAGAAAGACCTCTCCCGTCTTCCGATGAATGCTGGGAGGGATGTATATCACGGATCAGCAGTTCTGCTCTCTCCGTCCCCCCCCGTGGACTCCAGCGCTCGGCTCGGGCCGGTGTGCGTCCACGCCTGTATTTCGAAGTCTGACGTTTATGAGACTCGAAGAGCCCGTATCCCCCTCCCTCCCCCCCCCACCCCGCCTCCCCGCCTCCCCGCCTGTCTGTTGGTCGAGCATCTCAGGAAGTCGACCGCTCTCAGCGTCACAAACACATCTGTCTCCAGACTAATCAGCATGCAAATTAGTTGGTAAACAATCGTGAGAAGCACGGATAATCAAAACAGAATAGACAAGAGGCCCGACGAACAAAATTAATTTGATGTAGTCTCGTATCATGACAGTAATTGTAAGCTGTGTTTTTTTTTTCCTTTTTTTCTCACCTACTCATCCTAATGGCTGTGAGCTTTAGAAAGTGGCAGCGCCTGTAAATACATCACCAAACCAGTTTTTCAGCAGCATTCTGGGACTACCGCGAGCTTTTGTGCACATCTGTAATAGTTTACACCACTCTTCCCAAATTCTGCTGTCTCTCGTTTTTGGGGTTCTTTTTTTTTTTTTGTTTGTTTTTAGCTGCAGCGCTTCCACAGTCGGCATCATCACCGCGCGGCGCCGAAATGCTGGTGTGGGAGGCGCGTGGCGGCAGCAGAGCTGAGGACACGCGGAGTGGCAGTGATCAAAATGGCCCATTAGCGATGCACTGTGGCGTACTGTATCTAGGTCACAGCCTGAGCCAC
>JAUESE010000002.1:13642719-13658875 GCA_032274725.1 Malacoctenus triangulatus
CCCCCCCCCCCCCCCCCAGACGGCGCTCACAGAGCTCAGTGGTGCAAAGCCCTTCAAGTCCCCGGCAACTCAGCGGCTCTGAAAGAGTCTGGCAAGCAGGCGGCAACCAGAGGCGACGAAATCCTCACCTAAAGAAACACTCGCTGCGGCGCGCTTCGCTTTATTTATTTATTTCGTTTCCCCGCGTTTACTCTCACTCTGCACTGATACTCAGTCAGAAACCTCAGAAAATTGGATTATGAAGCAGCTAATGCATTCTCAGCAGCCAATTGAAAGGTCGGGCTTTTCATCTGCACAGAAAGTTTTGGGAAGACTTCTCAAAAAAAAAAAAAAAAAATGCACAGGTGAGGAAACAAGACAGCGTCGTCCCTCCATGTGCAGATCCAACCCCCCCCCTCCACCCCCCACTCCTTCCACCCCAGCTGCTGTGTAATCAGCCACTCTCACAAGTGCTCATTGTGCTTTTTTTTCTTTATTATCACCCCCCCATCATGGGTTTTGGATGAGAACCCATAACAGTCACATTCCAATGGAGACACATAATCACCGCGGTTGTATTATGAGCCGCATCGTCTGAATGGACCACTGGATGACTCCATTACAGTAATGCAGATGGAGAGAGTGAGTTCTGTCTGAAAAAAGGCGCGAGGCTCCTCCTCAGTCAGACGATCGGCGAGCTATTCTGAAGTAATCACTTTTTTATTGTTTACCGTCTCTTATTCGCCGCCTGTAATTAACTCTGCAATCAACAATCAGTCTCCGTGATTTTTATTGTCCATATTTTCATTTAGACGCAATCAAAGGCAGATTAACAGCACTTTCGGACCGCAACATCTGTAGCTTTGATTAAATCCTACCTCTCAATAATTCATTGGTAAGCAAATGAATCTTTTACGACCCCTACATCTGCGTTAAGACTTTAATAACAGCTCGTAAGTCCCTAATAACGTTTTTCTTGGCACTCCCGAGGGAGTAAAATTGATATGTCGAGCATCAAGGAACAAGCTTGCTGTAATGAGACTCATACATTAGCGATAACTAATTACATTTTACCAACTCTTGGGCCTCTTTATTAGCGGAGGGCGTTTTTGTCCGAAGCCCCCTGGTTTTTTCTCTCACCTCTCGCTGGTTCGAATGTTCCGCACAACCTGAGGAGTCAAACGCTGACTGGATCATATTGTGTTGGCTCCATCTCGGAGGCCTGTTTTGTTTTGTGTCTGACATCTGTCAGCGTTTTCACATTATTCCCTCCGAGGGTCCCGGCGTGGGTGTAAAATTAGCGCCACAGTACCTGTGTGAAGTACTGCTGTAATTAAGAGTAGCAAAGAAGGACTGACAACGTTAGGAGGGAGTTCATCTAGAGTATAAGCTCCTGTTGAGATAAATTGCATTTTGAGAAGGAGCATTTTTTTTTCGCAAATTAAAAGTAAAACCAGCTGTGTGTTGCAGATCAGAAGTTGCCGAAGTCTTGGCCTGAGCTGCAGGTTCGAGCTGCTGCTTTAGTGAGAGACTGCTGGTTTTAGAGCAGTAACGTGTCACCTGATGTCAGCCTGGCACAGATTAACCTCGGATGGACTCTTTCTCCAAGCACAGTAGCAGCTTGCCAGATAATGAAACGGGTGTCAAATTGCTGTTGACCGTTGAGAGAGAAGCAAAGACTCGATGTGACGGAACCGTAGCGTCACTGACTCCTTTCCTGGAATAAAAGAAGAGACAGGTTGTGTTTAAACAACCAGCATGAATTAGAAAAAAAACATCATTTAAAATAATTTAAATGAAAATTTGGACTTGTTGAATTCATGATTGTCCAATAAAGTTGCACAATATGTCCTTTCAACACACACACACACACACACACACACACACACACACACACACACACACACACACACACACGCACACACACACACACACACACACACACACACACACACACTGCATTCGTGGGGTAGGTTAGTGCGCTGACTCCTGCCCTTCCCTGTGTGTCTGCACTGTGCTACAGTGATAGTGTAGGAGGCCTTAATGCACTAAATGCACATCAGCCTTATCGCAGCAGCTTCTACACAGATACCAACGTGTATCTTGCAGGCAAAGCAGGAGAATTATTTTTTCCCGCTCTGTTCTTTCCACCTCTCTCTCTCGCTCTCTCTCTCTCTCTCTCTCTCTCTCTCCTGAAAAGGGCCCTGTGGGATGGATGTGATGAGATGGAGCGCATAGAAGGCAATTTATCCTCCGTTTGTACCATTACATTCATTTAAGAAAGCAAACAGCCTGAAAGCAGATTGAGAGAGCGAGAGAGAGTAAATGGGAGCATGAGGAAGAGAGAGAGAGCCAGGAAGAAGAGAGAGAGAGAGAGAGAGAGAGAGAGTGAGAGAGAGATCTACCTCGGCTCCAACTCTACATCAAGTGGATCAGGCTGATTAAGGTTGCAGTACAGTATTTTATCAGCGTCCTTCAGAGCCTGGAAGACATGCATACAGTACCTAATGAATTTCCACCAGAAGATGAAAGGAAAGAGGGGAGTGTGCCATTTAGGGCAGACGTGGCCTGGCAGACCGAACGCGCCGCAAATACGGGAGGGCGATGGAGGTTTGAACATGGCCGACGGCCGGCGAAGCCTCGGTTGTTGATCAGCACCGCGGGGCATCCCATCCCCGACAATCAGCGGCTGCAAATAGACACTTAATCCCCCCCCCTCCTCCCTCCCCCTTCCCTCCCTCCACCCTCTCTGACGGCGGGCGACGCCTGACAGCCCCAACTCACAAAAGGAGGGGATTCACGTGCCAGGCCTTGGCAAGTTTCCTCTACAATTTCGAGACGAATGCGATGATTTGTTTTGAAAATGTCACAGCGGCTAATTGGGAGGAAGCACACAGAGAACACGCTGTTAGCAAATGTTGGAAAACTCCTCTCTGGAGGAGCGAGAAATCCTTTTTCTTTTCGATTCGAATAGCGCACGCTGTTTTTTTTTTTTTTTCACGCTGGCTCCCGCAAAACACGAGCCGCCTGTGCGAGGAATAACCGCTTTTCACATGATAGATAACCCAATTTGGTAAACTAATCACGGGGCTCCTCCCTTTCATCCCCGCGCCGCCACTCGTCGTCGTCACGCAGCCTCTCCAGAAATAGACCGGGGGGGGGGAACGTGATTGAGAGGCAGGTGACTGCAGGGGCGCGGGGTTTTGTACCACGAACCGTGTCAGCGAGCAGATGACTCTCACACCTCTTACCCCCCCCCCCCCCACATCAACTCCCTTTCATCTCACGCTTCAACCACAGCACATAAACACACGGTTACACATGAGTAGTGACCTCAGAGCGGGCATCCCTGACTGCTGCTGCCTCTCAAGCCCCCCCCCCCTCCGCACTTAGATGTTTGTGGCTGCTGAAGTGAGGCCACGGATGTCATTGTTTACCGTGGGAAGAGGGCTGGTGGAGGCACCAGGGAGTGTTTACTGCTTTTTTTTTTTGCTCTTACTGTAAATACGACTCCTGCAAGACAGGACGGCATGAAATGCTGGAGAGTGTAAAAAAAACTCACACTGTCAAAACAGGCTGTTTCCTGTTCCTCCTCATTTCAGAGGTTAAAGACTAGAAATGGTTTGTTTTTATTTAGTGTTTTAAGTAATGATTCATCAACATCAATCATCAACATATTATTTTACCTCCGTCTTTTTTGTTTCACCTCATACCTTCATCTGAGTCATATTTGATCATACAGCAACTTTATTTGTGTGAGAGCATGAGTAATGATTGGTTGATTTTAAGAGAAAACAATGAATTGTGAATCGCAGGTGGAGCAATCGTCTCTTAATCCAAAGGTCGACGGCTGGACGCACGCTCCACCACCTGCAGCAGCAGCAGCTCCGCCCCCACCAAGTGACTGAATGACTTTCGAAAACTTTACAGGCTCCCTTCCATCTGCGCCCATTCACTCGCCGCAGTGTTTTTTTTTTTTGTTTTTTTTTTCCAGCAGTTAATCATCGGAGTTTGAGCGTGCAGGATGATGTATGTGTGGCCATTTTCAAAGCAGAAGGTTGTTTTTACATTCATCAGCTGCTGAGGGAGTGTTTTTCTCCGTAGTCTGATTTGGAGGGGCGTGGCCAAGAGATGAATCAAAGTCATCGCTTTTCTTCCTGGTACGAGCGACTCCGCAGACGTCCAGAAATACTCGCGGCAGGTTTAGTTACCGTCCACGTGGAAAGCAGCAGACTGTGTCTGGAACACAAAGCAGTCACTGGGGACGAAGGAGTGAGTTCCTTCTAATCGAAAGCCAGCCAATGTGTACGGGGCACGTAATTAAATTTACCTTTGCCCACGTCGGAGCCGGCGAGCCTGTGCACTCAACGCAGAGCGGCATTAGTTCCCTCTATTTTAAGAGCAGTATCCATATTCCTTTGTCAGACGGCGCCATTGTCGCGGCAATCCCCGTGTCTTCACCAAAGCTCCCGGTGGCAAATCGGATCTCGGCGAAAGCCTTTGTAATTACAAGGAGCTGAATGGGTGAATACGTCCCAAATCCATAAGACCAGCCAGCGACACATTCCATCTGTCTTAAGCCTCCTTCCAATATTTCCGATTGACTCGTGAGCAAGTGCCGAAATCATACACTCGACTGACATTTCTCAGCAGTCTGTGTGATAATAGAGTTAAATCTCGAGGAAGTTTGGAAACCGAATTTGTCAGCAACATGTACTGGAAAAAAGGGAGAACATTTCACCTCTGCCCTGTGTAAATCATCAAATTGGGTTTAACTCAGGGTTGTGGAGCAGTGTGTTTGATGGTGAAATGTGAGGGTGAAAACGTACCATCATAAAAATGCCTTTTCTAACACAAAAAAACCACGAATCCTCTCACGTTCTCCTCACTGAAATGCTCCGATTGTTTTTTCTCACCTCTGGCTCTGGATTGTTGGACAGCTCCAACCTTTTCCCCAGCCCGAGTGTCAGACAGCCACACATGTCAGCAAAGCGTATCACCCGTGGTCATACAGTGAACATAGGGCTCATTTCCGGACTATTACTCCATCATCCCGCGCGGGCAGAACACAATTCGACCTGCGTACAGCGGGGACGGCCCCGAGGCTTCCGTCTCTCTCTCCGTGCTTCGATTCCACCGCGGCTCTGCCCGGGCCCAGACTCGACTTTTAGGGCCCCTCCAGCGAAAGCAGGACAAGTGATTCGTTAAAGTCACCTGATTCGGAGCTGTTGGAGCCTAGTGAAACCCTGGTGGAGGCCACCAGACATTTCTAATGCCATCAGCATGTTAAAAAAAAGGGCTCTCAGTCCTTTGAGACGGAGTAATAGCAGCGCATGGCCTCGTTGGTCGGCTGTAATGGGCCAATGATGTCATCGCCGATCACTGTGGAGCCAAAGGTCCTGGAGCCTGGCGTTTTTTCAATGGAGAGGCGATTCATGCCGCGGAATCGCATTAGCATCTCTACGTTTTCATTGTATTCACTGTGATTGGTGTGGCTTGTTTATGCCAGAAGGAATTACTGTGGGAGTTAATAACCGAGGCATTTTAACTCAGTAAGACTTATTGAATTGGTTCAATGATGTTTCAAAACCATGTTTCTTTCTTTTTTTTTTTTTCTGTAAACAACTCTGCTTCTTTTCTGTGACCGCTCCATGAACGCGCAGCTTAACACTCACATTAGCTGCTCTCGGTGCTTGGAGCAGATGAATTGAACCAAATTGATTATAAATTAAACAGAGAATGAAATTGATGCCAACACTTGTAGCGTTTTAGCTTGTGTGCATGCTCAGTTCGTCTCTGAATGGAACCTTCATGTTGCGGTGCTGATAGTGTGGTCCATTTGTGGCCGTGTCAATAAACACTGAGCCAAAGAAGGAAGCAAAGTCTCCAAGATAAACAGTTTGTAGCCCGCTGTTACACGGACTTTAGCTCTTTTTTGGCACAAGACTTTTTTATTCAACAATGGGATTTATCACATTAACCTTTTTGGTTGACAGTATATAATTTTTTAAAAGCATGTAGCATTAATCACTTTTATAGCATAAACAATATTGATTATAGCTTTATTTTTGAGTTTTGAAGAATTGAGCTTGATACAAGTTGAAAGCTTGATTTGGCTGAGGTGCATTTTAGTTTTGTTCAGCTTTATATTGGAAGGATTCACAGTTCAACATTAGTATGAGGGTGATGTATGTTGTGTTGTATACTAGACATAATGATAGCTGTTTCACATACCTGTCAAAAAGTGTTTGTTTCCATGTTTTTTCCTGAGAGAAACCTGTCAGCGCCAAATCAAAGTTAAGTAATTTTACTGTTTTCTGGATGAGAAATAACTGTGAATGCGTTCTGGGACCAAAGCTCCATAAAAGAGATGGAGAGGACATTTTTCTTTAACTCCAAATTGGTATGTGTGAAGATGTAATATTGTGTTTGTGCCAGTCGGTCTCATAACTGGGATACCGAACGCCGACTCCTCCCGCCCCAGCATCGTTTGACTCCACCGTCGCCGCGGTGATGGTCGGTAAGAGTCCCACCGAGGGTCGTCGTCCGAGAAGCGCTCGTCTTCTCCGCCGCGACGAAACATAAAGAATAATCACCATCCTGTAGTTATATGGCCGTCATTAAAGACTCGCTGCCGGGCCGACCCCGCAGCCGCTTTCAGTCGGGATAATGGCCGTGTTTTAGTGGTAGTCGGGGATGTCAATTAAAATCCACAGCTTTTTTTTTATGACCTTTTGTCGGAAGAGGTGATTTATCCGTCACCGACGAGGTCGGCAGTTTACGGTTTTTGTGTTTGCGAGCTGAGCGCCGGCGCTTGTGTTTGCGTGGCGGCGCGAACGTGTGTATTCACCGGTTGCCGCTCCTCCTTCGCACAGGCGTGTCAGTGCTCGTGATTTATTAATAATGTATCCGACTCGGAGATGATTGTGCAGAATCACCTTAATAGAGTGCTTGATGGTGGATGTGGGAGTTCTGACTGGAAATAGAGTGGCTCTCAGACGATAAAAGCCGAGTGTGTCAGGAGGAAAAGGAAACCTGCTGCGAAAGCCACAGAGCTCCTTCTTTGAATTATGTACCTAATGTGTACTTGTGCTCCGTAGGTTGGAGCCGTCCACGGGGGGGGTCAGAGGTCAGGGTCAGCTGCAGAGAGAGAGAAAAAAAAAAGACTTCGCAGCAGAACAATTCCTCTGATGCCGGTCAATTTGTAGTTGTTGTTGTTGCAGTCCACCAGAGGTTGTGTAACTTCATTTTTTTTTCCCCACTCCCCAGACAAATTGCTCATGCTCTGCATTCCTGATGTCTGCAGATTTTATAAAGTGTACCAGATGTTTCAGATAAAGTCCCTCCCAGGCAGCAATTCTTTTCATGCTCGTTTGATTAAAAATTGACTGCGCGGGGCTCGAAGTTTGTTTGCTTTGCTCGTGGTGCCGCTTGTTTATTCAGTGTGTTTGTGAGCAGGATTGATGGAAAAAGTAGCAGCAAGGTTTTCATAAAACTTAGACACATTTTATGATTTTTTCCCCCATAAAAATCCTGTTTGAACTTTGCTTCTTCTTTTTTTTTCCCTTCATTCTGACATGAGGTGTCAGAAGCCTTTCCAGGTGAACATCACGCCTTGATCATTAGTCGGGAAAACATCAGCATATCACAATGCAGATTCTGACTCTATTACCAGTCAGACGACAACGACAGCAGCTTTTCAACATATATGAGCTGCAAAAAGTGACGGTGCTCCTGAGCTCTGTGTACATTGTCTAAACTCCGTGCTCATATTTCACTCATTGAGACTGTTGCGGCTTCAAGTGCCACTCAACCTTTAACGACAATGTGTTGTTTTCTGTTGCTCTTTGAACAGCCTCGTTGGAAATAACCTTGGAGCTAAACATGGAGTTTATTTGAAAGGGATGATGACCAAACAGGAAGCTTGGTTTTAGTGTTGAACACCTGAAAAAATCTCTTTTACATCCATGTTGTGAACACTCACACACAGCAGCAGATGCAACGTGTGGGTTTTCATGCTTTTTTCCTGCAGCTTTGTAAGCGAACACATAGGTCTAAATCTCCCCATGTAGAGTCTTACGGTGTCTTACCACATGACAGCCCGTGCTCTAAAGTTAGTCCGTCTGGGGACGCGTCGCGAGAGAATGTATCTGTCGCCGGATCACACACAAACTGCCGTTCTGCCTATTGTTTCGCCGCGTATCTACATAATCACAGTAAATCTCGCCAGGCATCTGTTTCTCGGCGCAACCGCGCACGCCGCGCATTTCATCAGGGCTGCGGAATCTATTCGCACCGCCCTGCGAGAGCGTAAATCGCGAGATGAAGAGGTTACACGTTTGTCGGCGGCCCGAAGGATTCCCTGAAGTTTTTTTGCCGTCTCCAACGGGAGACCAAACTGATCGTCTACGAGCTCTCTCTTTCTATTATTCATAAAACCACTCTGTTCTTTAGAGCTGCACGACATTTCTGTTATCGATAACACCTCGAATGCTTTTCTATAATTTCCATTCGTCATAAAAACTCCTCACATTCTCCACCAGAGCTCGAACACGACAAATTGATGGGAACGTCTCCAACCCTGAAGCGGTTTATAAAGACGATTCAGGACAAGTGCGTGTGTTTCTTGGAAATGACACGTCTCAGATACGATCATAATGGAGAGAACGTGTGGGGGAAGAAATGATGTTCGGCATTAGTTGTGATGTGGAGACCTGAAACGACGCCTGCTCGTCTCATCGGACCTCCATCGTGGGAGCTGTTCTGCTTCATTAGCGCCCCTCTCTCCCTCAGCCTCATTCATTCTTTTCTTCTCTTCTCTTTTCCCCAACTCAGACTCTTTTTTTTCTTTCTGTTTTGCTCCTGTTGCACCCTTTTCACTCCCCACCCGACATCTCCTCCTCCCTGCCTCCCTTTATCTGTCCTTCTATCCCCCATTTTGCAGCCAGTGCCCGGGATACTGAACAAGCCCCAGTTATCAAGGCGTAATGAGCGTGTTCACTAAAGCACTGATTCATCAGAACAAAGGGAGGCTGGGGAAGCGAGGGAGAAGGATGGATGACAAGGGAGAGAGAGATGCTGGAGTGTAGCACTGAATGGCTTTAGACTGTAAACCCCTACAGCCCCCCCCCCCCCCCTTCTCTCCCTGCATTTTTCCTAATAGCCTCTCGGGCTATTTCTGGGTTTCTTTTTAAATGGGAGGAGGGCGGGAGTGAATAGTGTGTGTGTGTGTGTGTGTGTGTGTGTGTGTGTGTGTGTAGAGGGGATATTTGGCCCCGCTGAGGCAGTGAATAAGCACTCTGACTCGCAGCAGGATCAGCCGGCGTGGTGGTGGTGGTGGGCTCGCGAGCGCATGGGGACTCTCTGTTGCCACTGGAGACGAAAGGGAAGAGATGCGTGCGCGAACACACGTACTGTACACACGCGCGCGCACACACACCAACCCTGAATGTGGAACCTCCAAAGCTGATTAGTCAAACTTGTGATTTCCAATTTCAAACCGGCGACACAAATCCCACACTTAATATTCATGCAGTCAGGGCTCCTCGCTGTCCCGTTGCCGCCGTAGGGCTGAGGGTTAGGTGGTGGGTGAGTGGAGGAGGAGGACGAGGAGGTGGTGATGGTGGTGGGGGGGTTTCCTTTTAATCAGCTTAGTTAAGAAAAGGGAGATGAGGGAGAAAAAGGAGGATGACAAGGAAAGACAAAGTGATGTTTTTGTGACGAGAGTAAAGTAGGTGGCCCATTCGTGAAAGCAGCGCACACACACACATACACACACACACACATTGAACTTCCTAACTAGGGGCTGCTTTTGACAGGATGAACTCCACTCCACCCACCTCCCCTCCACATCTTGTCTCTTTCAGTTAGATGGCCCCGAGGTGACCAATGCAAGCAGACAGCAACACGTCCCCCAAAATGAAACTGTTTACAGCAACATCTTTCATTGCTTTCTGTTGTGTGTGTGTGAGATTTTTTAGTGTGGGGGGGGTAGCCCCCCTCCCTGTTTTGTCAGGGAGCACACTCATCACAAACAGGATTACAGCCGCATCTGACGGATGCCATTTCTGCTTTAGCCCGGTTTGAGTCCCCGCCGCTGCCACTGTTTGTTCCACTCCTCCGTCTGCGTCTTTTAACCTTGTAATCAGGATGGCGTGCTGTGTCATCGTCACTTCCACGCACAGGCAGAGGCAGCCGCAGGCAGAGTGGCGATGAATGAAGTGCGAGGGGGGATAAACGAGCTCCCGATGCAGACATGCACGAGAAAAAAGTTTAGTTGAAACTATTCGTTCTCGCTGGACGAGCCGCACTGATTCTGTCAGCGTTGATGTGACGAATGTGTTTCGCATCTCAAGTTGTAACTACAATCGAAAGGGAAAGCTTTATTATGCATCAAACACTCACAGGTTCCTAATTTTAGCCCTGCAAACTGTGTTTTCGTGAACGTTCTGTCTCGAAGCAAGATTACTGTCAGTTCAGCGGCCTGAAAGATGAGCTTTGTATCAACCTCAGACCTCCTGAAGCTGACGGTTAACAGATGGCACTTTGTACCTACTTTTTTTTATTCACCGAGGAACCTACGAAAGCAAGTGGGTGGGAGTGAAAGGGAGAATAATGCGAAGACACGGCTGGAGAGACACAAACAGAGTTGATGAATGAGAGTAATTTGTTAGGAAAATAAGAGCCTGGAGGTTTTAGGAAAAAAAAAAAAAAGGCACGGCAGCAAATAAAGAGGGAAGCAGTGAACTGAGCGTAGGCAGACAAACAGACAAGGATTAACCTGCTGAAATGAATCAGAGGGCGACGATTGGACCCCCGCCTCCAAGAGAACAGGAGGGATTGCTGGCGAGGAGCAGCTCACCCTCTCGCACCTCCCTGTCGAGGCCACGGCGGTGGACTCCAGCCCATCATTCATCCGGCCAACAGCGGAGCGGTGCAAGGTGTTTCCAGTCTCCACCACGCTCCATAACTCAGCCCCCCCCCCCTCCCCAGTTTTCCACGGAGACGCTCCTTAAACACCCGCATCTCTCCTCCACGGGCGCTCATCACTCCCACCGGCCCGTCTCTCTAAAACAACTGTCAGAGATATGAGGAGCAGCAGCCTGCGACCCCCCCCCTTCACCGGAGCTCTCCACGTATCTGGCAGCCGGGTCCCCGCAGGCCTGGGGGGGAGAAGAATGTGGCAGACATGTGGCTGGTGTTGCTCCTCAGGGAGACTTTAGGAGAAATGGCTGCAATAGAGTCTACAGGGGCTATAAGTCACCGGGCCGGCTCCATGATGCTGTGACACAGTTATTAGCCATATAAACTACAGCTGTCACCGCGTCATTATTGCTCACACTCACGTGAGACCGTCCCCCTTTCTTATATTTACTTATTTCTCTTTAACAAGCTCTGGCCTCTGCTGATCATCATCCTGTTTTTTCCTCCTTTTCGTCGCCGATGTCGATTGACGCCTCCGGCCAAAATACTTTCGCTTCCCTTTTGTCGTCGCCGTGCTTTTGTTTCCCCGCTTTCAGACTGAGCATTAGAAAAAAAAACCCCACAACAACACACACTTTGGCACATTCACAGGACATGGATGTTAATTAGGTGGCTGCGTGCCTTGCGGTGTGTTGACAGGAGGAAAAACGCAGCTCAGGAGCTTTCATGTGTCGAACTGTGTTTCCTCCAGGTTTGCTTTGTGAAACCGTTCATGGGATAGTTTTTCGCAAGCTGCAAAAGTGCCCAGCTGAATAATAATCAGCACACGGACCAATAAACATACCTCTGATAGTCCCGAGCAAAATGTTTGGGATTATTTGTTTGGTTTTGAACACCTTCAGTCGAGGGACCAATGTCGATGACATTTCTTCTTTTAAAAAAGCTGTGAAATCATTGTTGAAAAGACGCGGAGATGAGTCTCTTGTAGGTCCTGTCAATTCAGCGAGCAAATAAGTCAAGTTTACAGCCCGTCTGTTCACAGAGGATCCTTCTCTGCTTCAATGTTTTCTTTCCATCCCCCCTGTTTCCCTCGGATGTGTCGTATCGTGACAGAATCTAAATACCGAGCATCAGGTAGGAGTCCTGCCCGCAGGTTAGGGAGTGTGTTTTATGAGCCCACGAGCAGTGAGGTCATGAGCTCTGCAGCTCGAGAGATAAATAGACTGTTAGTCGGTGTTTACTCCTGGCTCCGAGTGATATATGTCCCCCCCTCCGATTTAAGGGGGGGCATAAAGATCTCATCCGGCTATCTTTGTCCACCAGTCAAACATCACAGGCCAGCGGTCTGTGATGGGAGTTACGGCCTGCAGGCTTGATGTATGCCCCAACAGCAAGCAGGAGGAGACGGGAGATTTATAAAGAGGCGCGATGCGAGATTTAAGGCAGCAGGTTGCGTTCGGGCATCGCTCCTTGTCAAATTTCAACTTTGGATGGGGTGAAATATTCCAGCACCCTTGGCGGCGAAACGCCGGTCAACAAGCCAACTGCTGGAGAGCTCCATTCATCCCGGCATCTTCATTAGGAAGTACTCTTGATATATCGTGTAGTTTTGATGGTAATCGCAAACAATTACAGCGCAGAGTGCATACTGATCACCGGTGTGTCACAGCGCTGCCATGGAGACAGACAATCACTGTTTTCTCTTCTCGATCCAGACGCTCTTCAACCAGAATGTCCGATTAAAAAACAGAAAAGTTGAAAGAAAGAAAGTTCTTTCAAAAAACTAAAAAAATCCGACAACAGATGTTGGATCATGCACCAGCAACACTCTCTACTTAATGACATCAAATCACGTCAGTCACCAGAATAAGCACGAGAGAGATGTCGATGTACCAAAATACATTGCAACAAAAATGAAACTCATTTTCAGTCAGGTATTATTTTTGTAAGCTTTGATTTGATATAATTCCAGTAATTACGCTAATTGCAGTTTGAACACTTGTTTCCGTCATTGTGCTCATTGAGCTCATTGTGATGAAACCCCATAGCATCAAACCAAAGGTGGTATTTAACTGTGCCTGGGAGTGTTTTTTTGTTTGTGGATACGGTGAACATGCGTCACGCGTGTTAAACATGCACAGTTTCATCACGACCTCCGTGAGCTCGGCAGGCTTCTTCCGTTCGTCCGGTCAGCAGCTCGCCGCGACACTTTTTTTTCGAGGGCAGCCGTCAAGCAGCGGGAAGCAACGCGGTCAGTCCGACATCGCTGCGCCGAAAAACGGGCAACACATGACCGCACACGCGCACACGCATGACTGCCCGTGCCAAATTAGCCTGTCTGGTAAACACGTTGAGTCGGGACGATTTTTGACGCGCGAGCCTCGCTTCTGATTCTGCATGAAATTACCCACAATTACCTTCTCGGGTCCTCTTCTGCTTTTTTTCCCTCCTTCATCAACAGCCCTGCTGTCACCCCCTCCCTTCTTGTTTCACCTTCCTTTTCTTTCTCCAGCTCCCTCCTTCACACACATGCTAAGGTGCCCCGAGGAGTCGCTGTCAATCACCCATCAGGCTCCTCGGGTCAATTTGCCATGCTGCCAAACGTGTCGTCTGAGTGTGCTCCCCGGTGTCAAGAGCCCTCATTATAGGCCAAAGGCTAAACCAAGGAAGTGAATGAGGCCTTCCTCTTCATTATTCCCAGTCCCTGCTGTGACCCCGTGGCCTCCCCAGCGCTCTCTGCACCTCCGAGCTGCTTCATCCACCCCCCCCCCCCCCCACTGCACCTGGCTGCCACAGCCCCCTTTAACAAAGCGTGTCCCTGTTTACCTGCAGGCCACGGCCCCCTCTGCCTCCTCCTGTGAATCCACTCCCAGCTCCCTCTGCCTCAAACCCTCCTTTTTCCTTTCTTTCTCCCCCCCCTTCCACCGCCTTTCTTTCTCCATTCTGTTCCTCTTCCAAGCGCCCCGAGGAGCCTGTGAAAAGGAAAGTGTTTGACAAGAAGGCCTCAGAGTCCCGTTTCCCCACAGTGCACGCTGCGCGGCGCCCACTGCTTCCTGTCTTTAATTGTCAAGGCAGACAGCGAGAACAAACCAGCAGTGCTTTAGACATTTAATGTGAAAGTAGCAGCGTCACCGAACACCCCGGCAAAGTAACGATTCATCAAGCACTTGATTTTCTACCTGAGTTTTTTCCATCTCACTATCAGTCCGGTGAGTAAACCCAACCCCGCGGCGTGCGAGCGCGGGAAAAAAAAGCCGATTCTCTCCCCGCGACCTCGATTATTAATTCACATATCAATTAGCTGTCATTGCAGCACGTGTCTGATGAATGGCTTGTAATTAGCCCGCAGGTGTAACAGAGCCGTCCTCCGTTATCTGGCTCCCGCCCGCGCCGTCGGTCGGGCCGGCCCGGTGTCGGCTCAGATGGCTTTTCCCGCGTATTAGCCTAACACAATTAAACTAATTATTGATTTTTGTTTCGCCTCAGTGCAATTCACAGCCCCAGATAGCACTTCGTTTAAAAAAAAAAAAGAAAAGAAAGCCCCTCTGAGTGGGTGGATTAACGGGCAATTCCTGAAGGACAGCGTTAACTTCAGACACCGTTTATTTTTTTCAGTTTTTGAACCGCGCAAGGCCGCGAGGGGGCCGCTGAGTTTCATATTATATGGGACGTACATACAGAGAGTAAACAAGGTTATCTGCAGACCTTGATGGCTTCACCTCACCAACACAAAGGCTCCGCTGTTTGTTTTGCAGTCCGTCTTATCAGAAAGCAAATGAATCACAAACGGCATCTGTGTATGTGTGTGTGTATGCGCGCGTGTGTGTGTTGAATGCCGTCCTTGGCGCAGGTTTTAGTAGCAACGGAGAACACAGGCCGCAGTAAACACAATTCATGGTGCGTGTCATTTCCTGGCTCAAACGCAGCACTCGGCGCGCTCTGAGTGCAAAGCTGCACCGTCATGTTCCCAATAGAAACATTACAAGCGCAGGCCAATAAAACATGACTCAGCTGTAGATTTTCTGCATGAATACATGAATCACTGTGGCACTTTGTATTGAAACGCTGCGATATGACTCAGGCTCTATATAAAGCATTTTACAACGAACTGTTGCATCACCTATACAAAAATAAGATCTCCTCTGGAATATATATATATATTATTTTTTTTTACATTTGGTGAATTTAAATTGGGTTTCCTTGGTAACTGTGCATGAGGTTCCATCTGCAATGGATTTGTCATTTTCTGAAGGTTTTGTATCGAATGGTCTTTTTTTATGTTATGAAAAGCCACACAAAGGTTCATGAATGCATTTTCTGTACCACTTTTTTTTCCGTTCCAAGAGCTGTGGGGGGGACATTGTTTGAAAAATTACGTTTCTTTGTATCAGTATTGCTCTGTTGTTGTCTGTCCTGATGTTACCTGGTAACGGCTGTTCAGTCGTATACATGAACGCAAAAGTGCTCAAGCAGCATTGGGAACAAGTTGAAGTTCAGTGTTTTGCCCAAACACATTTCAGCACACAGACGCCTGTCGGCCTTACAGCTGAAGAAGAAGACGCAGTTGACGCAGCTCCATTCAAAGCGGTGCCAGAGCAGCAGCAGCAGCAGGGCAACCTGAGCTGAAAAAAAAAAGCTTATTTTGTCCTGAATGTTTACGTTTGGGTCATTTCACATCAAACCAGCAGATTTCAGGCCATTTTTCATGCACCCTTTAAGATTTCCCTTCATTTTTCACCCCGATGATATAAAAGATCCACATCAGCTCCTGGAAGCTTTTTTCACCGACTCTCTCAAATATGAAGGATTCAATGGTCTGCAAAATGCAAGCCATTACTGTCGGGCCGATCCTCCCTCGTGTGATTTCTGTGCTCTCTGACACATTTTTGGTAGAAATGTAGCAGGTCCACGGTTGCACATGTAACCCCATTATTATTTTGGGTTAATATAACAAAGCTTTTATTCTGAAATGGGTTTTACTGTTAACAGTTATAAAAGAAAAGATATAAAGTAAAGGGTTATTGTTTGTGATTTCTGTAAATGGTTACATGTATGGTGAAAAAAGAAATTATTTGGTTTGCACTGCATATAGAGTTATATTTTTACCCTTGGGTTTATTTTTCTATGTTACTGTGTTTTATTTTGAAGTGTCTCTGTGATTGTTTCTGTTTACTTCATGCTATTCTGCAGTAGAAGAAGAGTGTTAGCCAATCGCAGAGTGAGAGGGCGGTCATGTGACCGGGAGGAAAAAAAA
>JAUESE010000002.1:13688134-13704335 GCA_032274725.1 Malacoctenus triangulatus
CCTTTCCCCAGAGGGTCAAACAGCGAAATTTACGAGGCCGTTTGTTTGGCGCGAGCTTCGTCCTCTCTTTCTGACCAGCCTTGGGGATTAAGCTAATTGCATGCTGTGGACTTCACAGATCTATTCACGCTGCGGTCTCGTCAAACCACGAAAAACCACGCGTCGGCTGACGCACGTATGTTACAGTACATGTGAGGAGAAAATTGTTCAGAATTGCAAATGGGTGTTTCTTATTTTATCTACTTCAGCTGCTTGTTGTTTGTGTTTCGTCTCACGTATATGTTTGTGAAACATCTGTAGGAAAATAAGTCCACCTCTGGACACTGAAATGCTTCAATCACAACAAACATATCATCCAAAACACATGTGTTTGGGGTCACATGTTGGTTTTCTAAAAAGACGACATAAACTGCACAAGCAATATCTATTTCATGCATTAGGGGCAATGGTGAGTCATTTTGTTTTGCATTTTATCATTTTGGGCTTTAATTATTTTGTAAGGATGAAATCTTTTTTAACAACTCTGTCTCAAGTCCTGTTTATTTTTGTCCCTTTTCTGCTTAAGGTTAATAAGAACTTAAAAGATGCTAAAAAAAAAAAAAGACTCCCCGCACCACCTTGTGGTAGATATTGGTATTAAAGGCAAGAGAGTCCGAAGTTAATTTGGTTACTGTCTCTTCCTACAGCATTCTGGTAAATATTTTTTTCTAAGTTACTATGGAAAAGCATAATGGTATGTCCATAATGGAAACGCATAAAAAAATTAAAAAATGACATAAAAGTCAGTTATGGTAACAAATACTATTTTGTTCCATTCTGCCAAAGTATATCAACACTAGTTCTAACCTAAATGTGTTACTGAGGAGAAGACATGTAAGACAATCCATCTATACGATTGTTAACTCTCGACTACAATTGAGTGATTTGACTTCGGCAATATTAAATTTGCTATTGAAGCAACCTTAAGCGAATAGAAGAGAGACCATTGATTTTGTAATGAACAGTAATAAAAAGACCGCACCGTCGCCCAGCGCCCTAAAAGCATACGCTAACTCACACCCCGGTGAGCCACTTAATTACCCACATCCACATAAAAAGCCTAATGTATGCTCCCTGCACTCCCCCGCACATAAAGCTATAGGAATCAAATGGAGGATAACTAATACAATTGATTTTGATCACGCAGTACGAATAACACGATAACCGCGCCTCGCCAAAGTGCTGCTCGGGGGCCGCGTGCTTCTGCCGCGGTCCGGGCGTCTCTTTTACGAGCTGCCATTTATTGTGCTTTTAATGAAGCTTGATTGGCAGCGCGTCCTCGTGCCCATTATCATCAGGAGGATGTGCTCCTTCTAATCTGCAATTATCGCCCGTAATTGCGCTCGGAGTCCTCCGGGTCCCAAATAAGCGATCGTCCCCGCCGACGGCGCGCCCACCTGTGAGCGCATGGCGACGGGGCAGCCGGTCCTGGTGTCAATGGTCTGTTTCCATGTGCCCCCCCGCCTCCCATCTTCCCGGCTCTGCTTCGTCCTGCCTGACTTTGCTCCGTCCCCCTCACATGCTCCTGATTAACCTTTTTGCACTCCACGAGAACCACCCTCCTACCTTTATCTGCCGCTCTCTCTCTCTCTCTTTCTCTCTCTCTCTCTCTCTCTCTCTCTCTCTCTCTCTCTCTCTCTCTCTCTCTCTCTCTCTCTGTCTCTCTCTCTCTCCTCTCTCCCCCCTATCCCCCTCCCCTTGCAACAAATTCCTAACCTTTGGGCACTTTCATCCCTGTGGCATGCATAAATGCAGGCCTATTATCAAGCCGGTTTGTCTCATCATAATTATGCGTTTTGTCATGTGCCGCCTCTGTAGCCGGTGATAAAAGGAGAGGCTGATTAAGCTGAGGGAAGGCTATTGATTCCTATTGACAGCCCCCTCAAAGACCCTTAATGAAGGGGATGTAAATGAGGGTTTTCCGCAGTGTTTAATGACTGCACTCCATAAAGGGCCGGCGTTCCCGCGCAGCCTAAAAGGGCCATGCATCACTCGCAACGGGGCACTAGGGACACTATCAGTTCTGGGGACGATCGAGAGCGAGCCTCAGTGTATGTTTGAGTTTGTGTGTGTGTGTGGGTCAGTGGTAAGAACACCAATATGGAGGTGTCGGTCAAACGTGCAAAGAAAAGTCAACACGTTCAGAGCGAAGGATTCGATACAGAGTGAATTTTTCAGTATGACAGCTGTTGCTTCCAGAGTTTGGCCTTGATGGAGGACCACATGATCAGCAAATCACACCCTCACACACTCTATCTCTTCCCCTCTCTCTCTTTTTCCCAGCAGTCAGATGGCTCCCAGCAACCACGACCGGATACAGCGGCTCAGGCACGAGTTCCAGCAGGCCCGGCAGGAGGAGGACCTGGAGGACCACCAGCGCACCTACAGCTTCGACCAAACATGGGTGAGTGTCTCGTCGGGCGTTCGCGGCGTCACGTTACACAAGTCACTGCGAATCTGCATCACAACAAAGAGAAACAGCTATTTGGGGTTTTCCCTCATTAAACACAACTCAGCGCCTGTTCATTTGATCAAATATGCAGGAACTATAAATACAGCGATTGAAAATGAGGATTCGCTGCTTGTGGGGAAACATATTTAGTGATATACAGTAAATCTGCACAGTGAAATTAAGAAGTGCTGTGTATTTCTGCACCCCGGGGACTGACAGTAATAACAATCTTTCCTCTAAGCGAAGTTGTAATTGATGTGACACAGTGTGAAGCCGCGTTCAGCGTCAACATTCAGATCCTCATTTCAGTCTGGCGCTGTCATTCCAAAGTGGAAGCTCCGCCCCCCCGACGGACTCTCTGACTCATGCTGCTGAAACTTCCCCGCTTTATTTCCCCAACCGCTGCCAAAATTCTTGGACTCATTTCCTAATATGCGGGTCCGACCTTCGACCTGGAGCTAATTGCCACTCGCTCATCTCTGTCCCGGCCTTTTCAGGCCTGGAAGAGTGGCACCATTATAGAAGCGAGTGTGAGAGAATGGGGGAGGAACGGGGGGGAGATTTCGATGCCAGGCGACCGTAGGGAAGTGGGAGCCAATCGGAGAGGGAGGGGGGAGACAGTGAGCCAGCCGCACTCTTCAATTTCATTTCCATTAGACTTGATTAAAGGGATTTTTTAAATTAACAGTTTTTAATTTAAAATTTGAGATGAGTTTATTTAAGCCGTGCTTTTCCCTCCATGATTGATCTGTAACAACAATGGGATTTATTCATCATAATTGGAAAAAAAGTCATCAAGTTAATTCCAAAGCTAATTCATTCCGACTTGATCGCACATCCGTCCCCGCCGCACATTAAAGTTCGGCTGCATCTGCAGCCACAGGCGCAGGGGACTAATTTATTACACTTCTCCAGGTACACAATGATACCTATCAGCAAGTTGTTACGCAACAAAATGCCACGAGCGAAGTGTCCTTAAAAATGTATTGAAATATTGATGTCCAGAATCAAAATAAACCAAGTTAAAAGTCACTTGATCAAAACAAATCTTGCACAAAATGTGTTGGAATTAAATGTGGACTTTGAGATAAAGACGGAGAACGAATTCATGAAAAATAAACAAGATGAATGTTTTGGGGAAAATCTAAATATTGACATGGTTCAAATGGTTTAAAAAGGGACACAATAAACTGACACAATTAGGTTTAGATTGTTAGGAGAATGCAAAAAATAACGAGGAACTTTCAATAAAAATGAGAAAATCTATCAAAATTTCAGTGAAAGTTTGAATTTTTCAAAGTGGGCAAAATAAAAAAAGCAGAAACGTAAACAAGAGAGTTGTGTAATAGAGGAAAAATTTAAATTCAAACTGTAAAACATCAGAAATCACCCTTCTGCTTTCTCTCCCTCTGATTTAACTGGAAGTGGCATCTGAAGCAACTTTCTACTGTCCCCCTTCCGAGCTTTTTCTGTTTATTCTTCGTCGTCTGTAAATCAGAACATGTGCGGCCCTTTTTCTCTCCAGAACACACTGTTGCTCATCTGACTCCTGGCAGAGTCGAGTCGCGTGACATCTCGGGGCCCCGACGCAGAGCGGAGGCGACTCGCTGCGGAGCCCCTTCCCTAAGCATCAGGTCGCCGGGTCGGACCCCGAAGGTTTCGCATAACGGAGGGTGTAATTCTGTCTGTCAGTTCAGTGGCTTCAGACTGGCAGATCACATCTTCCCTGTGTTTGTTTTCCCCCCCTCTCCGCTGTCTAAATGAGTTTGGATAAAGCGGAGCAGCCCACTTCCCACCACGTCCTCCCACAGAGGAAGGCAGACTTTATTTGATCTGGATTTGCCTCAGTGTTTGTCCTGTTGATGGCTGCAAGAGAAAAACAGTGAGCCAGACATCTTTCCTGGCTTTCTTAATCCCTCATCTCCCTCTCTCTCTCTTCCTCCCTCTCTCTGAGATGGTAACTGTTTGTTCAGCACTAAAGCAGTCGTCTTCTCTCTGCCTCTCGGCTCCTAATTGCTTGTGATTGTTGACATTGTTGGGCACACCGCCGCTAAGACGATGGAAGGCCGGCCCCTCCGCCGCTCCAGTCGCTTTTTCTTCCTCCTCTTTCATGTTTTTCTGGTCGTGTGAAGGAGTATTCTGGATGGCAGAGCTTGTTAGGAGAGAGAGAGAGAGAGAGAGAGAGAGAGAGAGAGAGAGAGAGAGAGAGAGAGAGACGGATGGTTGTGTTTTACACTGACACTGATTAGGAGGGAGGACTGGAATCAGGGGGGGACACGCGGCCTGTCCTGTTGCACAGCCGCCAACCACACCAAGCGTAGTCTGACTGTATTCAGGGAAGGAGGGAGGGAGGTAAGAGACAGGAAAGAAAGAGAAAGGGACAAAGAAACAAAGAAAACAGTGATGGAACAAAGAGAAAAGACAGAGAAAGGCAGAAAACATCTGAAAATGATGCGAAAAAAAGGTGAGAGAGAAGAATGACAAGAGAAAGGTGGCAAAAGTCAAAAAGTGTTTATACAATGACGAATTTTGTGTCGCGGCTTAAAGGAATAGTTCACCCAAATTTACAACTGTTTAGGCTCTAAAAACATTCTAAATGATTCTAAATGATTTGGTTTTGAGTAAATTATGGACTTTACCCACTCAGGACGCTTGGATTACATTGGACGAGCAGTATGGAGGAATATTGACAAGTTTTGGTGGACTTTTATGGACGTTTTTGGCTCGGGCGCCATTGACCTCCATTATTTGAACGTGGGCAGATAACAAGAAACCTCCCAGATCTCCAGCTGCATTTGAGATATCAAAAAAGTGCTTCAGAGTGTTGTTCAGCATGGGGGGGAGTAGAAAATGAAGGCACATCATTCTTTGGGTGAACTACTCCTTTAACATGATCGGCCGTGAGGAGGAGTGAGGACAACTTTGTGACCTCCGCTCTCCACCACACCCACGTTTGTGAAGCGGCATTCTCATGCGCGTCCCCCCCCCCTCAGCTCCCAAGGTCGCTCTATCCCCGATTATCCGGACCAACCACGGGGGCCAGAACAGGAGCAGCTGTGAGCACCTCGGAGTCCACCGCTCCGTCGTAATATCAATACTCCTCACCTCTTTAAAAGAAACAACAAACGACACCCGCTCGACCCGGCTTAATCACTTATCTAGACATCGCTCCTCGACATGCTATCGGCAGCTGGCGCAGATCGCATCAAATGATCCGCGCTGGGTTTTTTTTTCTCCCTAGACGTCACGGAAAAAGAAAAAAGCCGCGAGCTCCTTTCCAAGTTGGCTCAAACATTTAGCGGGGACGTCCATTTTTAACTCGGCAAACAGCCAACGGCTCCACAATGTCACCTCCTAGTCCCCTCGGGAGCCGTCCTCGTGCTTTTTGATGTTATCTCCGATTTCTTTCGTCAGTTGATGATCAGATTTGAAAAAGAGAGGGATGTGAAATAAAAGCTCGGTTAAAAATATGGTTTGAAGCTGTCGGGCAGTTGGCTGAAGACAGGTGAACATTTATTGACTTAGTAACACGCGTTAATCCAATGCAAAGTCACCGAATGTCACCGACCAATCGCCAGCAGGCCTGTCCGTCACATGTCCCAGCAGTCAGTCGGTGGGTTTTTCTCTCCCTGCTGCTCTCAGTGAGGGCACTTCCAGATGTTCATCATAAAGCGCTGCATTTTCATCAGAGCTGCTTTTTTTTCCCTCTCTGTCTCACCTCTTCTGCAATAAAATCGATTTGCAATGTTTGACCGCAAATCAGTGTGACCACACGGAGGAGTGTGGCTGGTTCTCTGGATCCAACACGGCAACGTTCACTCGTAAATCCCTCGTTTATGTCAATTCTTTGAAATTCATCATCGCTTCGTCTCGCCCTACCAGGACAAACAAGCGTTTGTTGTGTTTGTGCTTTTGTGTTGAAAAGCTGTTTAAATAGCCCGCTACTTCCTATGCGACCGTGTCAAGCAGTGGTCCTAACAAAGTTCATCAAAGTCCCCCTTAATGTTACAGTGAAGCCAATTGCTGACAAGGACAAACACTCTCTCCAGAAAAAGCACCAGAGAGTTTCCCAGGTCTGCTCTAGATTTGACAGAATCTTATTTCCATGGTTTCCATTAAACCACTGATGGGATGAATACTGGGACACTTTCCAACCACATCCACTTGACCAAGCTGGAGCTTCTGATGAGGCTCAAACAGCCTGTGTGCGAGTCTTTGGTTGTAGCCAATCACAGAATCGACAGGACATCCGGTGCACTCCTCTTCCTCATCATTTCCATCCAGTCATACGGTTCATAACTGCAGCGTTTCTCACGGATGTTATGACTCATAAAATGCCTTGTTAACATCTACCGACACAATAATTGAAAGTAGAGTGAAGATGTGCTTCCCTCACAGGACCGTCGCCTCCTGTGCAAAAAGCAGCAGGGAATTCCAATAACTGAAGTTGTATATTTGTGAGGTTACTTTTATTAGAGCTTTGGGGATTTCGGGGGGTTTTGCGTGTTGGACACATGGAGATCATTCCCGGCTACCATCCACCGGATCACCGAGAGGAACTTCGGGGCATGTGTGCACTTGGCAGGTTCAGTTCAATTAAACGCAGCTATGCTGCCGTCCCTCTGTTAAGCGAGTTTATTTGCGGAAGCATGACTGCTGCCAGTCAAACCGTGCTGTGCAACAAAAACCCATGAAAAAAAATGGCTTCCAAGGAAACCTCAGCGCAGTTCGACTGAAGTTCGACCGCAACACGGGCGCACGGCGTCCAGTGGGCCAATCGCAGGAAGCCTGGGCATTATAACCATCCTCGTTGGTGCTTTGGTGTGTGCAGCAGGGAAGTTCCTGCCGCTGTTTAACTTCTTTATATAATTTGCAGGCCGTCGTGAACACACAGTAAGTAAATGCCACCACAATAGTCCCACAAGTGCATTCAGACCGACACACAGCTGGGCCAAACAGATGTTGTGAAGGACTGTGCTGCATGACAGACCTTGTAAAAGTGTCCAATGTGGAGTCTGCGCACATCTCTGCTCCAGTGTTAAAAATACCAACTCGAAGGCCAATCGAATCGCACAGAATAGAACCGCTTGGTATGGAATCAGGGTGGCAAAGAGGAAGAGCGGTTTGCACTGTGGCCTCACAACACGCAACAAACTGAGTTCAGCGTTTGTTTGCTTCAGTGTTCCTATGCGAAGATCCCAGGTAGAGATGTTCCACAGTCACGAGCACGATGGAACTACTGCACATGCATGCGTGTGTGTGTGTCCTGTTCGGGTGGTCCAGCTTACTCGCACTATCAAAATAAATGTTTATTGACCTGTTGACTAGAACTACCCACAGTTCTGCATGAGTGCAGGTGTAATTGTGTTCAGCTTTATTTCAGGGACCCACCACAAAAAACACACACACACACACACACACACACACACACACACAAATGCGCACACACGCACACACGCACACACACACACACAAAGGCACGAATGTATCATCAAGTCGTCAACTTTACCATCTGATAAACGACAAATTCGTTGAAATAAAAAGGCACAATGTGGTGTTTCATGACTTCAGCCTTCACCAATAACAGGATTATCACTTATATTCAAGCAATCCTTGTCAACATCACAGTCACAAGGTGATTCGGCTCGTTTGGGAATCTCAAATCGACTTTGTTCTGCTGTTTATCTACACTGGCAGCTTGGATAAACAGCACAACAATAAAAAAAAAGTCACAGATCAAAAATACACATCTGCACGCAGATGTAAGTGTGACACCCAGAGCCAGCATTTGTATTGCTTTTCATTCTGTGTACCGATAAGAAGGAAGGCACAGACAGGAGCAGCACCTCAGTTTCTCAGTGTAGTGTCTTTCAACCTCGTCAGCTTGGACTCAAACTTTTTATTTCGTCTTTTGTGTTTCTGATGTGAAGTGGTGGCAACAACCCAAACTTCCCCGTTCGTCACGGTTACCGGGGCCAGGGACCGCAGCGCGCGGCCTCAGATGGCCACGCCGGCCCTGGAGCTGCACGCCCCGGGCGACCACAAACAGACCTGGAACCTCCGTGTGCGACGAATTGGCGAGCTCGGGCCTCGACGCGGTTCCTCTAGGAGCGGGGAATCATTATCCGATTGTTTTTTTTTTTTTTCTGTCAGGATGTGGCATTTCACTGCCGTTCTCTCGCTCTCTCCCCTTCTTGTTCTGTCCTCCCATTAGCAACGTAAATGCCTTCCATATGTGTGTTTTGTGTACAGCGCCGCTTTTCCACTCCTAAAGCTGCTTCCCGTGCACCGCGGCCGGGAGGAGGCGCGTGGGCGGTCGGGGGCCATATGTTCGCACTGACCCCGTCGCAGCAGCTCGCCGCTCGGACATCTGAAAGGGCTTTTTTTTTTTTTTTCTTAACTTTTCGCCTTTGAACTGAGAAATATTACACCTTGGCTGTCGTCCTTTCGTTTTGAACTTTCGGAGCTCCGCTCCCATCCAGCTGTTTTTCCCGTCACAGATTTTTGATAGCTGCAAATAATTTCCCTAATTATGCCCCCGCCTCCTCCTCCTCCCTCGACTCCTCTGTTTGAACAGGTGGAGATTCTCTCTCTCTCTCTCTTTCTTCTTTTTTTTCCCCTTCTTTCCCCACTTTGTTTGTCACGCCACCAAAAAAACCATGGGGGGAGGTGGAGATAAAAGCGTGCCGTATTGACATCATTTTTTCACATTATTGGATAAAAACAAACGCGGTCGTCTCCGTGATTTGATTCCGACAAATGTCATGTTTTTTATGTGGCGTTGTATTCCAGGCCTCACATGGAATAATCTGATTCGCCTTCCCTGGATAATGCCATTACGCTGACTGATTCCTCTCTCCTGGCTATTTCTCATGCAACTCTCCTGGCGCGGGCGTCACCGCTCTCCAGCCGTCGGCCCCCCGCTCGAAAAAAAACCGGGTCGTCGAGACGCAACGAAATCGCGTCGGGAACTTTTTCCCCCCCTCGCCGTGCGTTGCCTAATTATTTTCCCTCCGCCAAGTTCGGGTTCCAGCACGATCCTTTTCTCCTTTTTCCACCTCTCTGACTTTTTTTTTTTTCTGCGCCCGGCGCTTTTCAGCACCAGGGAGGAACTGGCGTTGTTGCAGAGTTGGAAAAACCTGAAACACATGAGTCCAATTCACTTCACCCACGTGGAAAGCTATTATGTTTTTTAGGACTTTGGAGAGGAGGGACTCGGTATTGACGCTGAGTGAAATGTAATTGCGCTGTTATTACAGCTGTCCGAGGGAGAGGGAAAGCAGCCATTTCACCGCGAGAGGGTTCCCGAGGAGATGGGATTGCTGACAGCCTGTCATCCCCCGCCGTCGCACCTTTACCTCCATCAATCTATCCGGTCATGTGCCGTTACCCCCCCCACTCCCACCCATACGCGCAGGGCTATTCGAATCGCAGATGGGCGATATTAATTTTAGTTCCCAAATCATTGAGACTCCTGTTTAATACTTGGCGCGAACAGACGCACAGCAGCCCAGCTGTCCGAGCCCCGAGCCTCATGAAAGGCTGACACCCGGTCAAGCAGCGCGCGCGATGCCTCCTCGGCTCGTCCGTTTAATTGGCTTGTCATGTCCTTTTCATCGGCCCGCTCGTTAGCGCCGCGCCGGCGTTGAGGGAGACGGCGTCACCATGTCGACCGCGTAGATGATCACACAACAAACGCGCTTTACACGGCGGCGGCGGCGCGCAGTCGCACCTGCGTGAGCGAGGATTTGGCGAGACACGTGTCTTCGATGTCGGCTTCAAACTGATGCAACCTGGACTTAGTTCCACTCACACTCCTCTTAAAACAGGCAAAAATTTGTGGCATCACTTTGAAATGCGTAACATACACAACAAATAGAATATCCTAACCTGAAAGGAGTTTTAAGGGTGATCCAGAACAGTGTTGAAGCATTTTTTGTGTTTAGTTTTATCCTCTGCCGTTCTGCTTTTTGTTTTGTTTCAGGCAATCCTCCCTAAACCTCACTTTCTCCTGCCTGGCCAGCTAAAGACCAAACACTGTGATAACTTATATGACAAAAAAATATATACGCGATAAAAAGAATAACAGGTGTCCTTTGGCCGCAGCTTTATCAGAACAATCCTGTGAGAGTTTCTGTTCTGCTTCCCAGGCATAACTAATCAGACCCCGAGTCCTTTGAAACATGAAATAGTTTAATTAAAGGAGGGACATAAATCCCACGTTTTTTTTTTATTGCTTGTCCAGATTTATTTGCAGGTGGAGCTAATTTTTCATTAGTCACACACTCACGCCCTCTTTTATCTGCAGTGAAACTGGTTTAACATGATTCTCTCTGGACGTTTGTGTTTTTTTTTTTCAGACTGGGCAGGCAGCTTTTCTCTCTTGGCTCTCCCTCCTATTTGATCGGCTTCATCAAACAAAAACACATACATGAACTGTAAACGTGTCGTTTTTTTTTTCCCTTTTTATTACCTGCTTTTTTTTTTTGATGAAATGCTTCTCTGAAATGAAAGGATGGTTTTGTGCTGGAGTGTCTTTTTTCCGGGGGGGGCTCCATCCTGCATTTCTCAGCCCCACGATCCTCATGAAATCACACCTACTAACTAGCTTTTCCCCTGAGGACGGCTCCAATTCACCAGAGGCTTCACACTGTCAAACCACCTGCTGTGCTCGGGGAAATATGTTTCACAACATGACTTTGTGTGCCAGTCTCCAAACAGGCTTTCTATAAATTGACTAACCGCTGGGCGTGAAAGGAAAAAACACCAATATACATTCATATTACCATATTATTATGATGCGTTGGTCTGTTTGTCCTTAAAAGATGTCCACATTTCACTGAGTTATCGCTTGTTCATTGAGCAAAACCGTGGTTGGAGTGAACGTCCGTGATGTGACTTGTGTCGCAGGTCAGCAATGGGACGGAGACGCCGAGCGGACGGCACTCTGTGACGGTGGACGCTCAGACGCAGCAGCAGGACGACCAGGACGGCTTCCAGCAAGCACAGAGGCAGTACAACTCCCTGCCGCGGTGAGACGGCTCTTCCTCACTGTCTATCTCGCCTTCCTCCTCCTCCTCCTCCTCCTCCTGCTGCCCTTTCCTAACCCCCTTTTGTCTGACTTTTTTCGATTTTTCCATCCATTTCCTCTCCACACGTTTCCCCTTCGTCTCCATTTATTTTTCTTCTTCTTCTCTTTGTGTCCGTATCTCTGTCTACCCCCCACAAAGCTCCCCTTTTTTTTTCAACTCATCTTGCAGACATTCAAATGATTCTTCATCCGAAATCATTTAATGTGATCGCTCGCTTACTTGACTGATATCCAACTTCATTAAGTCGACGCTGACCCCGAGGAAGCGGCGACTTTGTCCTCCGACCTCAAACATTTGCCTCCTAATCACCGACGACTCGGATATCAAGACTTTGGCGACGTCTCACCTCCCGCAGCTCGCGCAGCACTTCATCGTTCCCCGATGAAACGCCAATAAAGCTCACGTCTGTGGGCTTCAGAGAGAGAGAGAGAGAGAGCGAGAGAGTATCACCGTTTGCTCTGAAGCTCTCACCTCCCCGTTTTCAGACGGCGCAAAAAAATTTGCAAAGCCAAACCGTCGCCGCAGGAACATTTCCACGTCGGAGGCTTTACATACTTAAAGAGAAAAGTCCCTTGGGCAAACTAATTCCATCCATTCAGTGACTGACAGAGGGATTTAAAGTTGGCTTTAAAATAAACATTATTGTTAAATATTTCCACAGCGAAAACAATCCTCCGTCGTGTTATGAAACCCACGATATGTCCTGAAACCCTAAAGTGAGGCCTGATTTATTTAAGTCTCGCTCGTTGCCAGTTTAAACAAAGAGAGAACACTTAATGTGTGTGTGTATATATTGCATTTGGACGTGTGTGTGTGTGTGGTCCTCTACTTTTGGCTGGCGTCTCACGCCGCGTTCCTTTCCCGTGTTTCAGGGCTCTCGCTGCACAAACAGCACTCACTCCCTCCCGGCCTCCCACCTCCTCCCCCCTCCCTCTTTCTCCTCCTCCTCCCTCTTTCTCCCACCAGTCGATTAAAACATGTTCCTGTCCATCGCTATGGATTCGGCGCTCCGCATGGACACAAAATCAATGCGCTGCGTATGAGGCGGGCTGATCCATGCGCTCGCCTTCGTGAGGTGTTATCGCCCGTCGTTCACATGCAACGTGACAGTTGCCCCCCCCCCCCCCCCTCCTCTTTGGGAAAGTTCGGCAGAGAGAAAAGCGCGGCGAGGACGCCCTTTGATATGCATTCCTCTCGTAATCTCGCCGCGTCTTCGGGCGAACCCCGTCGCACGAGCTCGCGCTGGAAGCTTGACCCCCCTGCTCAGGCTTCCCACAGTCTCAACCACGACTCCTTAAAAAAAAAGGCCTCGTCCCCCCCCCGATTAATAACTGCAATTGCCTTAAAAAACCCCAGCAAGCTCCTTCACCCAAACAGGAAGTCTGAGTGGCCAGAAGAAAACACAGTCGAACCTAAAGAGGTTCCAGAAGTAAGCCATGGTAGCTGGTTATCTGATGACAGCCGGGCTTAGCTGGCCGTCTGATATGTGAGGATTGGAAAAAAAAAAAGCACTAATGAAGGCTTGTTGTCGGAGCGGGATTAGTGGTGACAGGCGGCGGAGAAGGGGGCGCCGGGAGAGGGGCCGAGTGTTTTAGGAGGGAGGAGAGACCGCTGATTAGCTTGAAAGAGTCACCCTCGCACACACACGCGCGCGCACACGCACAAATACCATCAAGATAAGCTTCGTCCTGCCAGTAGCTCTTCCATCCACTCGGTGCATGTGTGTGTATTCCTCCTCCACACTGTAAGAAAACATTATTCCAGGTTTTTTAGACAGTTTATTTCCCACAACATAGTAGCCATTGTTTCGTTGCCCATCGGATGCATTCGGGGCTTTTCCCTGATCAGCCAGTGCGTGTGTGTGCGTGCGTATGCGTGTGTGTGAGCTTTCTCTCCTCCTTCTCATAAACCCTGATTCTTCCCAGCTGTTTTTAAAGAAACACACAGCGGCCGCAGATTTCTCCGCGAGCCAACTTCCTGGCTTTGTTTGTTATTTTCTGTCATTCTAAATTTACCCCGGTGCTCTGGCATGATGTATTTTTCCCATCCCCTCCCTTTCTGTGAATGTAACTAATCCACTTTGTGACATATTCTGGCTGCGGGAGCAGAGGTGATAAGCGAACTCGATCTCCCCCTCCGAAGCATCAATCACGATTACATTCCTGTGGAACAATGCCGCGTCCGCTCGCTTCCTCCTCCGCAACCCAAGACTCTTTCCTCCCCCTTTTTTTTTTTTTTGTCTCAAAAAAAAAAAAAAAGAGCCGTAAAAGGTCGCCGTGGAACCGCAGATCGCGGCTCCGTGCAACAGGCGTCCCCCGGCTCCTAAACGAGTGGCTCCCTGGCGAGCGGCGCTGGCCAGGCGCGGCCGGCCAAGCCGGGGTGTAAACGCGTGGCGGCTCGCCCAGACAGCCAGAGCCCAGATACGGAGCATGTGGTGGGGCTCTCTCTGCAGTCTGTCCCCACATCTGCCCCTCCACTTACCCCCCCTCTACGCAGCCTGCATGCACACAGCAGAACGAGCCTGCTCGTGTCGCGCTGGCCGGGGCACATTAAACCCAATCACATTTGTCCACACATGCATAAATGTCGGCCTAACCTGATTAGTGCTCCATGTGCTTTTCTCCGGCCCTAAAATAGACATCGCAGACCACAGCGTGAGGTTGGAAACGTGGGATTCTCATCACAAAGCCGCACTGCGATTAGAAACAAAACGGATGATGTTTAACAAGGGAAAGCTGGTTTCTTAACCAAAAAGATAGGTTGGATTATTCCACCACACGAGGGCTTGAACTTGTTGAAGGAGCTGCTTTCACCTGTTGCTACGGCGAACTTGGACTGGGATTGTTTTCCACAGTGACCGTGTTTCCTCTTTCCTTCTGTTTTTGCGCAGCAGTCGTGTATTATTCATCAGAGGTCACGACCTTCGCAACCTTTCGCCTTTTTGTGTTTCCTGAACACGCGGCCGGTGCAGCGCGGAACACTGCGTGTCACTTGTTTGGTACAAGGAGCACAAAAATTGCAGGCTCCGGTCTGCGAAAGACAAAAAGCAGCTGCACACGGCAAGAGTTGTGTGACCCTGAGTGGCTCCAGAGCTGCAACACAAGCTGTGATGTCCAACAGGGAAACAGGAGGTTGCTACATGTGATCCAAGTGCAACAACTGAACACGTCCAACCGTAGGATGTTTTTAAGACATCACAGCAGCAACAGTCCAAACTCATGAATCTAGTCTTAATGTCAGGTCAGCGTTGACTCATCCCGACTTTGAGGAATATCAGAGGAATGTACAATCCTCTCTCTTGAGTCCATCTGAACATGTTTAGAAGTTGTTTTTAAAATATCGAGGACCAGTAAAATACACAAACTTCGCAGAGAGATTCGTGGGAAAACAATGAAGCATTTGAGCATCCAGCTCTGAATGAAGACACACAACACTTGTGTAGAACAGAAGTGCTGCCTGAGGTCTTGATGCCTTGGAAGACAGATGTGTTTGTGTCTTTGCATGTTGCTTTTTCAGGAGGGCAGATGTGCCAGGCACTAGAAAAGATGGCTTTCTGCTGCAGACGTTGATCCAATTATGAAGGCAATGACTGTTACAAAGCTCAGAAAAGACGATCAGAAAAAAGACAAATAAACTGACTGTGTGAGAGTTCATGGAGGGTGTTTACCTGCATGAGGGACCACAGGTGTGCAGGTCGAGTCTTCCATGACATAATTTGCTATATGTTCACGATTCATGTAATCAGGAGGTGTTTCCACCACACATACAAAACGAGGTCAGATCACTTTCACTCATTCTGAGGTCAAAGAGAACAATCGCCCACTTGTGTCTCCCGTCTGCTTCACTGAGCCTCTGTGGAACGAAACTTAGGCTGACAAGATGTTGCAGGTGTTTGGGCCTAAAAGCGTGTTGCGACTCCCCCCCCCCCCCCTCTCTTCTGCAGTCTTGTGCTGCGAACTCGAAAGCCTTTTAAGCACACAGCGGGTCAGTGAGGTGTGAATGGGATTTCTCTTAGCACCCCGGATGCAAAGGACACTGTCACAGGTCTTCCATCGCACGTCGGCGCTAATGGATCCTAATAATGGAGGAGCCGATTTAACACTTTAGGCAAACACCCGGCAGGTTGTTTTTTGTTTTTTTTTTCCAGCGACGGTTTTTCCAAAGAGGGGGCCAATTTTCTGGGAAAGACGAGCACGCGTGGTGGGAAGCGCGCCCGCACGTCAGCCTTGTTTTTTTGTTTTTTGTTTTTTTGTCTCGTCTCCTTTTTTTGGTGCGTCTTCGCCTGTCCTGCCAGTGTCGGGGGGGAGGGGGGGGCGGGGGGGCTGGCAGGCAGGCTGGAGATGCATCGGAGGTGGGCGGCGCTGCAGGGTCTGCCATTACTCTGTCTGTTCTGTAAGTGCGCCCGTCTGCGGCTCCGAAAAAGGGAGTTAAACGCATGAAAGCAGCCATTTTTCTCCAAGAGGTTTTAACATTTGTGTTTGTTTACAACGTGGAACTAATAGTCCCGTGGGCGGTTCTGGCTTCCACCGTTTGTTTCCTGTCTTTTTTTTCATGTCTCCGTCTTTATGTCGCCGCATTCAGTGTAATCGTGCAGCAGGCTTAACCGGATTCCCCCTCT
>JAUESE010000002.1:13718432-13731513 GCA_032274725.1 Malacoctenus triangulatus
CCCCCCCCCCCCCCCCCTTCCCCCCCCTGATCAATGCAAACACTCGCCACAGTTTAAGAAGCCTAATTGTGGCCGTTTTTTTCCATTACACAAAATCGTACGCGCGAGTGTTTGGGTAAGTGTCTTTGCAGGAGCAGCAGATTGTTTTGGGGGCGCTGTAAAGAACAGAGTTGTTTACCCACGAAGCATCGGTAAAGTGCGGTGTCCCCTTTTAATAACCCTATTCCTCTCGACGCTCCCCGCAGATTCAAAGACGTAACGCGTCGTTGTCGGGTTAAAGAAAGCAAAGAGGGAAAAAAAGTAAAGAAACAACTTCTGTCCCCTGACGGCACAGCAAAATTAATTTCCACTCATTTGATCGATGTTTCTGTCGCTAAGACAACAACAGTTAATTGCGTTTAATTTTTTTCTTCCTTTTTTTAGGCAATGTTGTGGGTTTGTTTTCCAGCATGTATTCCGTTTGGAAGCTTCTTCCCTTGTGTGCTTTTTTCCCCCTGCGACTGGCAGGAGACGACAGGTCACGTAACTTTGCGTTTGGCCTCCTTCGCCATATTTTTGCGATACCTGTTCTGTGAGTCACGCGGACACTCATGCTGACGCTCACACACACTCACAACCGTCCTATTATTTCACCGCACGTACTACTCGAGACCCGTCTCGTTACGAGACAGACGCTGGGTTGTTAGCAGGTTCGGAGCAGGTGTCCTGCATGCTTGAGTGGTGATGTAAACACGCTGAAGACCGACGCTGAATGCCAACTCCTGCCTGGTCAGTGGGGCGTCGCGTTCGCTGCTCGGAAAGCTGAGAGTGCAGGACACCTTTATCACAGGTCTTCATCCTTGAGGTTCGAGCACAAAATGATACATGTGAATAAAAACTGTTACGAAAGCCGATTCACCTTCCAGGCAGATGAAAGCCCACCACTGGTCCTGATGAGAGGTTGCCATAGCGTCGCCTCTCCTCTCCAGTATGTTCTATTCAGGCAGTCCTGTGACACCAGGAGACAAACAACGAGCAGAGACGTGCGACCTCCGGTGGGACTCACCTCAGCACACCCAAACAGCCTTTTTTTTTTTGTCCACAGTTGCAGCGACACTGCAGCAGACAAATAAATAACAGCGAGTTAAGTCATACCCGACCTCTGAGCCCAGGGCTGAGGTATGTTGTTGTGAGGAAGGCGGTCGGGGGGGTTGTGCTGGTGTAGTAAATGAGAAAAAGAACAGCGGCGAGGGGTTGTCTGAATGAGAACATGCTGCACCGTGACCCCGGGACGGCCTCTCTCCGTCTCCGGAGCTCCGGGGCAGGCGGGCTGGGAGATTGGAAGCCGGCGGGGACTCCTTTGATTGGCAGCGGCGCTGTGTTGATCCGACCACCGCGCAGTTTTTTCTACGGAGCGCTACCACAACGCGGGCGCCCGCCCTGTCCGTTAATATGCAGCCGATTGGAAATGCGTCGGCTGGGAGCTGCGCGTGTGAAAGTTGCAGCAGCAGAGAGAGACGGACACACTCGGGGAGGACGGAGGGGGGAGAGGGAGAGCCGCCCCGTGTCTCCGACTTATTGTGCCGGAATAATTACACAATCATGTTGTCATGTGTAAGTACAAGCCCGCACGCTCCGCCAAGGTCCATTAAAACTATTCAAAGAGCTGCACCTCCTAGTAATTACGTGGCAAAACAACAGATCAATAAAAGCATTTATTTGGAATGGCTTTTAGAGAGGAGCTCATCCATGCATTTTTTTTTTTTCTAAATATCAACGACTGAAAGTGAGGCGTGAGATGTGATGATTGTTGCTGTGTGAGATGTGTAATGATGATGAACCCTTGGTCAGCTCTATCTGCACTTAATGGGCACGCGACGTCGTCCTCAGACATCGGAGCAGGCATGTTTGAGGCGCAGTCTGCTGGAGGACGATGATCGAATCGGTTAAAAACAACGTTCTGGGATCATTTGTGGCGATGTTTTAGGATTAGGAGTGCAAAATGACACACTGGACACTTGGACCAGTTGATTGGAGTCAATGTGGAGGGAGGCCTCCAGAGACCAACAACAGCACAGTGACTGGTGATGGTTTATCTGCTGTATGTTGGCAAATAGGAGGCAGTGACGATGCTTGTTTGTTGTTTCAAACCTGCTCAACAGATCCACTGCTGCGCCAATGACATCTGACTCTGCGTTCCTGCAAAATTCATTCCACCTTTTGCACCCTCAAAAAGTGTTTGACCTGAAGCCAAGATATGGTTGTCAGCAAAGTCCCAAAAACATCACTGTGTTAGGTTTGGCCACAAATCTTATTTGGTTCTGCTCAGAATTTCACTGTAACTTTATCTGGACCCTCCTGTTATTGTTGGCAGCACTCTTTCTTGTCAGTCTAACAGAATACTTAAATTATTCGCATTATTCTCTCACTTATATCAAAAAAGTATCTTTGATTTTAGTCCAGCTCCTCTGACAGTGCTGGATTGTGAGGGAATGTGTTTGCCAGGGACCTGATGGAGGCGGGAACAAGGGGGTGGAAGGAGGGTAAGGGTGGGGTGGGGGTAAAGGAAGGAGAATGATTGTGCATCTCTCCACTCTGCTTATCTCTGTTAATAATCACTCCTGCGTGGATGCATGAATATGTTCCCTTCGAGTGCCAGAAACATCTATCAGCATGTCTAATGGAGTCTGCGGTCAGTGGCTGATTCAGAAGGGGGGGGGGGGGCAAAACAGAAGGCGCCCAATGATTCATACTGGGAGCAGTGAGAGGAAGAGGAAGCAGAGCAGCCTCTCGTTTTTTATATTCAGATGGAACTAACTGATGGTACTTTGTGGCTCTAATTGTGGGTTATTCACAAGAAGGCCAACGTGAGCAAACAGCTCACAGGACAAACTAAAGGTCGATGGGCGGAAGCATAGACTGTTAATCATCCACCATGTGATGATATCTTTTATCTCCTCTGGAGCCCAGCGTCCCCTCTGGCTCTCAAAGTTGCCTGACAATGCTAAGCTAAGGCTAACATTTACATTCATGAGCTAGCTTTGCAGCTTCAATGAGGAAAATAGCATGTTAATTGTTGCTAGGTGAAAGGACTTTAAAGCTGTTATGGTTGCTGTTACGACCAGGTGTAAAGAGATCACGCCAGAGGCAGGTGGAGCTACTTCTTTTTCACTGTCACATTACAGCAACATAGTTCCACCTCATTCTCAACTGACCCAAAACATATTTGTTATGACTCATAATAACACGAACAAACAACGGGACTGCAGTAAGAACTGAACTTTTGACTCTGCATCAATCGCTTATTAATTCTGTGGTGTTGCTCCTGATGTAAGGTGATCGGATGTGTCTGTGTGTGTGTGCGGCAGCCAGCTTTCGCCGACAGGAAGCGAGAAAAAATGTGGAGCGAATAAACAAAAGAGACCATGACAACAAAACAAGTGCAGTGGGACATCGAGCCGCGCGACTTCATCTCCATGAAAAGCAAACGGGGAGCTTTGCCACTTCAAAACACATGAGTCAGATACATCTTTTGTTTGCTCTCCGCCGCCTGTTCCTCTCATTGCTGTTTAGATCCTCCTGCTGTGTGAAAGCGTATCCGTCTGACATTACAATTCTTACTGCTTCTTTTTTTTTTTCCTCCTCTGTATCACAGTCAATCCACAGCTGCACGTACAGACAGTGAGGAGGTACACAGCTAGCAACGCTTGGGCTAATTTATCCAATTTAGAGTTTGTTAGCTTCTGTAGTCACCTATTGATCGCGTGGGATTTATCTCTGACCCGGTGCTCAAGGGCTGCAAGCAATTTGCATTGGAGATTTTCTCTCATTTTCATTCTGTCCTCCAAGTTGATGCTGTATGAGGTCTCGGAGACGAGAGCTGTGAAATCCGAGGCCGATGAAAGCAACACGGCATCGTGGAAAAAGTCTTGCAGGTTCCAAAAAAGGCCAGAAAATTAGGAGGTCCTATAGAACACTCTAAGTAAACTGATGACAGGTCAGTAAAACCACCGAACATAAAAGTAATTCAGAAATGGCGATTTTTTAAATTTGAAGGGTGGGCTTTTACTTTAAATCTAATCAATGCTAAAGATCGAGTTTGGTCATCACATCAAGCTTCTTGCTGACCGTCACGTTCCTCCACCCGCTCCTCAAAGAAAATTGTATTGTCTGCTCCGAATGGCTCGAGTTACAATAACTCAATAATTGAATGAGGGACGGCCTCATGACTCAGCTAACAGTTTGAAATAAGCGAACATAGATTGTCTTAATGGCCGCCGGGCTGTCACGGCAGTGGGCGAGTCGGTTTTTGAAGCAGGAAATACCTCTGAAAGATCATAGAGACCTTGTGTCGACATGACAAGAAAGTTCCAAGTGTCCTCTGACGGTTCTCAATGTCCAGCAGCTCCACAAAGCAGGACACGTGACCTCCTGTCAGCCAATCCTGAGAGCCCGTGAGACCATGAGCTGAACTTCAGATACAATCAAATAGTTCTGCCGTCAGAAGTGATAAACCTAAAAACTGGCTGTGGGCTGGAGCATCAATCCTGGCGAGACACTTCAATAAAATGAAATGTGCCGAGCAGTAAAGGCCATAATTATTCCAATAATCATTAAACTAACATTACTATGATAAAAAGTTCATGTGTCCTCTGCTGCAACTGATGAACAAGCTAATGGCCGGTGGCTTTTAAAGCCGGATGAGCATTAGCACGGGCATCTGTCGCCCTCGCTGGGTTATCCAGCGACGGGTAAAGGAGATCCGATGACATCACTTGGCCAGAGTAATCCACTTCCCGCGTCGCTCATAATAATTTCAGGCAGGTAATCAGCGATTTCCAATGGATTATCCTTCCGCGGTAACCCCGGCAACCCTGTTAATCTATTACCATTCACCCTGGTGTAATTTCATATTAAACTTGGGTGACAATTCATTAGGGTGGGCCCAGGGAGCTCTTGAGTGCCCGACGTGGTGCAATTACAGCCCGGAGTGGAGGGCGCCTGACCCCCACGATGGGCCCGCGGTCACAGGAGCGTTAATGGAAAGAGAGGAGCCAAAGGTGGGGGTGGGGGGTTGGTGGGGACAGGGGGCAAGATAGCTGTCCTAGTCAAAGCAGAGAGCTTGACAGTGGTGACAGGTGAGGTGGTGGGCTTGGTGTAATTATTTAGCGAGGGCGGAGGGCGTGGAACATCCGGTACACGCAGAGGAAGTGCAGATGACATGAGCGGTTACCTGAAGTGACAACAAGTGTGTGTTGTTGCACACACAAACACATTCACACACCCCAATATTGACCAAGACTTCATGCCAGCAATGATGAGTGGACCTGAAAATGCAGGAAAACAACTGAGCCGGAGATAACAGATGCATCCACGCCTCCCTCTTAGGCCACACCCCCACCACTCAGCCTGCTACTCAATAAGGAGGAGTGAAACCAGCAGTAAAGCACCCAAGGCATCTGAGGAATCGTGGCTGTCATACTTAAGCACGTCGCACCTTCCTTTTCATGTGGCGTTTTAGTCATAAGCACGGAAATATTCCACTGAGCTGACACAACAAAGGCTTCCTAAGTGGATTGCTGCCTTTAATTTCAAGCTCTCGCTTTCTTATCCTCTGTTTTCTCAGCTGCGCGGCCACGGCTTCGTGTTTCGCAAAATGAAACGGGATCAATGTTTTGGCGGAGCAGGATTCGGCTCCTCAGTGATTAATCGGTCGCGAGCAGGAGGCGTACGGAAACTCACGGGCGCAGGAATCTTCGGAGGATCCCCGAAGCTTGGCCAGATCTGTGTGTGTTTTCATTAGCATGGCGTGTGATTTTTACAGTGATTCCTCCTCCTCCTCCTGAGACTGAACACCCATACGCAGACAGACAGACAGAGAGAGAGAGAGACGCAGATGTTTTTCCAAGACTGGGCACTAAGGCAACGAGATGCTAAACGGCGAGAGCTGGAGCTGCGCAGTCTGTTGTTGCGCCTCTTGAGTGGAATGCAGATGACATCCTTGGCAGCGCTCCAACGATATAACTGAGTCAGACATAAGGAACCCCGCTGATGTGGGAGGAAATAGCTGCGCGCGGGCCTTCCAGGCCGCTCTCTGCATCATCACTGTGATGTGGAGGCACGCTCTCGCGCTCGCTCTCTTTTCCTCGTTGCCAAGATGATCAGCTGGTCTCGTCTCTTCTATAAATAATGCGATTAACAGTTAGGCGGCCTTCTCGCTGCTACAAACAGTTAGTTCGCGAAAGGCGAAACCGAGATCAGGATGAACAGAGAAAAAGATGAGAAAAGGCATCAATAAAGATGAGTTGAAACATACAATAAGACATTGAGATTCGAATACAAGAAAATAACAAGATCACTTAATTAGAAAGAAATGATACCAGAACGAAAGAAACAGTTTGCTGCTGTCGATTTTGGACGTTTGATTGATTTGGCGCAGCTGTAGCGTGCGACGACATCAGCTATTCTGCACAAATTGAAGCCATGCAGGTGTGGCGTGTTCCCCGCACGCGTGCTCGGGGGGAAATCGATACACAATCACTTCAGCTACACGCGACATTATTGCAGTTAAACAGAACGAACTCGCGTCACTTTGTCGTTGATGAGGAGGGTTAAAAAAAATAAATAGGGTTTCTTATGTAAGTAGAGCCTTTTTTATGAAGAAACAGATTAACAGTCTTTTTTGAAAGATATGGGGAAAATGGAGGTAACGGGTTTGTAATAAACTACTCAGATCATTACTGTAAAGAAGGTTGTTTGTTACTTCTGATTGCTTTCATGTGGCTGGTTGCGTTGTATTTCTGCTGTGACTCATAAACTGGCAGCACGATGCCTCTAATGACAGAGTCACTCATAGAGTCCATTTATACCCGTAAGTGGGAGGAAGATGATCTATGATCTGAATGTGATCAAAAGGACAGTTGAGATAAACTACAAACATTGAGTCTGAGAGCTCCTTTTAGTATTTACAATCTAACGTTTATCCTGGGCTGCTAATGCATCACAGCTCCTGTGGAAACAGGCTCACGCTAATGATACTCACAGCCATTAAGTTCATGGTGGAAAAAACTTGAAAGAGTTTATTGGAATAGTAACAGAACCTGTCTTTACTGAGTCACAATCGCACACACAAACACCTAAGGTAATGCTTGAGATTCTGCGAAAGGTAAAAGTCGGGGGACAGAGAGACAGCAGCTCTGCAACTCTCCAATGTTTTCCATGTAAACCAGCAACAAGTAACAAGCCTGAAACTCTAATTCAGAAACTTATTAAATAATCATAATAGTTATCAATTATATAGCTGTCACTGCAGGTTTTTTAGCCTATGCCACAGAAATGTGCATTGTGTCTCTTTTTATAGTTGAGGCAAAAAATAGACGAAATTGCTCTGGTATTGAGTTATTAGAAACGCAACTGTGAGAAGTGTCACGTTGCAATATCAAGAGAATGGCAAGAGAACAAGGGAGCAGACTTCAGTCACATCGCTGATGGCAGCAGTTACTGACACAAGTTTAGTTTCCACCAAAGTTTAATTATACTCATGCCGGCACCCAATGGGAGAGACGTGTCACACCACCTCAGGGGGTGTTAAATCTTGCAGGTTAAACATAGAGCGAGAAGCGTGGGCCGAAAATCCACCTGCTATTCTCCGTTACAGTCAGCAGAATGCATCAGAGGGAGAAAGAGGGAAGAGGGAGAGATGGGGGGGGCAATGCACAGACACTAAACAGACACAGACAAGCAAGTGTGCGCACACAAACATTTACATAGACATAGGAAGAAAAGGGACTGTGTCTGGAAAGAGGTGGGAGGCTGACTTTCATTCCACTCCAGGGTTCCGGGGAGTGGGGGGGGGCTTAGCATCCGGCGATGGGAACGGTGGCATGTAATTGTCTCCACCGCAGATACTCCCGGACCCCTGACGGCTGTCATGGCCGCAACGTTTACCGTGGCGCGGGAGCGGAGAAATTGGAAGGTGGAAGAGAAACGCGGTGTGACAGAGACGGTGACAGTGACACAGATAAGACACAGCACAGCCATGTTTCCATCTGCTGTCAGGCAGATGTGATTTTTGCGCAAACAAACCCCCCCCCCACCCCCCCAAGAATAAAAAAAAATGAAACGTAAAGTCTCCAGAACTCGGCAGTGTTGTGACATCGCCATCACTGTATATCACCATCAGCATGTTGGTTGGAGTTTACTCTCTCATCTCAGTGCCAAACAAACTGCACCTGGAATGTCACCATGGCGCCGAGGAAGATACGAGACGCCTTCAGACGAAGGTTTGCTGGGAGTGAACTGACCGGTGCTGCTGTCGGGGAGCTCAGTTCGACTTCAGAGGACAAGCTGGAGTTCGTCACCGTGTCTGTAACAAGGACTTCAGCCCCTTTGACGATGGATTTTTCCTGCTCGCTGCCATGTTTTTTAGACAAGCTGAACAGCAGAGTGGAACCTGATGGGACCAAAGTAAAACAATGGGCCTCAATCGAGGTTAAAGGCTCCAAACATTGAGATTTTAGGGTCTTGAGCTTTATTAAATATGTGATTTGTTATGATACTATGATACTACTATACAGTGTTAGTGTGCAGCAACAATACACCTGCAGTCATTAGTGAGTTTAACTTAGTCATTTTTTGTTTTTTTTGCCTACTTTGTTTTCCTCCAACTTCATGCAATATGGACTGCTCAGTTGTTTTTATTTTATTTTAAAGGTCCCTGTTTCTGTATTTTCCCAAAAAGTGGGTGTGTCCGTTAGTCTTTGGCTTTACTGTAATGCTTTGGCGTACCATAAAGAAAAAGTTAAGACATCATCAGTCGCTCTTGCTCTTTTCCTGTTAGCCTCACCAGGAAATTAAAGGAAACAGTGACATCACCCTCAAAATTACGGCAGACAGCAGGAAGTAACTACCGTAACTGGATTCACTTTGGCCTCTGGATGCAGATGGGCTGCCTGTGTCGCCCTCGTAACAAGTCGGTGATGGAATCCCAGCCAGTGGGAGGGACAGCTGTCAGCGAGTCACATTTCCTTCCACCACCTCGGACTGCGTGGGCAGACAGCGCTCAGGTAGCTCTCAAAATGCACGAAAACGCAGCCTGATCTTTGCCGGAAGGGGACAGTGGAGAAGGAGGCAGCGACTGGAAGCAACCCAACAGGCGAGCGCGTCGATTTCTGAGCCGGTGGCGAGTCTGACAAAATGAGCTGAGATATCCATGTTGCGTGGTTGATTTTCAGCCATTTTTTTTCTACCCTAAAATTCTTATACATCACGAGGAATGCTACAAAGTCCATCACGCTCTTAATCTCATGAGACAGAGAGAAGCTGAAACTGAAAGCAGGAGACGTCAGATTCAAAGAGAAACTCCTGCAAGCACTGATGCTGAGCCCCACTAGGTCCAGACTGGGACTCACGCGGGGAGCTTAAAGTCGGATGCTGCTGCAGCTGCTAAGCTTCCATCTCAGTGGAAGAGCAACAAGACAGCTGCATGGAAGAAGTACGGAGAGAGAGTAGGAGGGAGGGGTGTGTGTGCTGGGAGTGAGGCAGGATTAGGAAGATGGATTTGGATACTGGCGAGGGGGTGGCCAAACGGAGAGCGTTAAGTAAGAACAGCAAGCTGGACGGCTGATCAAGGCGGGTGGGATTGGACGCGGTCATCTGATGGATGCTGCACAGTGAGGAAAAAAAAACCCTGCTGCTACTCAGACCCAGAGACCCGGAAATGACCTTCAAACCCACACAACATGCCCCGATAACCTTTAGAACCGCCTCCGCGTTGCAGCATTTCATGTTACATCGATAATCGATTCTAAAGGCGCCCTCGATGAACATGACCAAATTATAAAAGACAAGCTGACATCAGCTGATTTCCTGGAACGGCCCAGCAAACTGCGGCGTTGAATAAGACGGGAGTGGAGTCAAATTACAAGAACTGGACGCACAGGAGCTTGCTGATCAGAAGAAAATTGCAACTGATTCTTTATTTGAATTAAACTTGAGAACGCCTACGAATTTAACTTGAGTTGAGAGAAAACTAAGCGATGATCCAAACATCTATATCACCAGCATCCCAGAGCGCTTCCAGTCTTCCTTCTCTTTGGTTCAATCCCTATGGAGAGCATGTTTGTTTTTGCTCCACAACCCAAATTAAAAGCCGAAAAAAAAAGTCCCAGCGTATGCGTTTGTATGCGCAGATATACATCAGCCGACTGGAGCTCCGTTCAGCGCGCGGCTCCAGACTGACAGGCCTCCTCGGACTTGACGAGAGCTTTGCTTGAATTTTTCCAGAAACTGCCGTCAATCTCCGGGTATTAGTGTCAGGGCGGCACGATGCGGAACACTGACCCATTCTTCCCCCTTCGGCATAACAATACGGCAAAAAGAGGAGGAGGGAGGGGGGGAGGGGTCCTCAAACATGCAGGATTTGTCTCATTTCAATATCCAGCACACACCCCGCTTCCTCGGTGGCAAATGCCAAAGCGCCCGTTTTTCCATAAATCAACCGAGTGTGGAGGAGAAATGATCCGTGGCTGTGTTTTTTTGTTTGGGAATCACCATAATACCACTTTAGGATGCGGGCTGTTTGCCGAAGCCCCGATAAAACACCCCGAATATTTGTTTCCACTTTGGCTCACTCGTTTAACCGTCGAGGAGTTCTGTCGTCAAGAAGTTCGGAGAGGGGGGGTGGGGGGACTTGGACGTCATTTGAATATCAAAGGTTAGTAACTGACACGGGCTGTCAGACGTATCACTGCACACATGCAAACTAGCTTGTCTTGCTAAACGAGCTTTAATTTGCACCTCGCTTTGCTTTTCTTTTTTTTTAAGTTTCTAACAAATAAAGAGTGTTGGCTAATACCTGCAGGCACGCGCGGCAGAATAATTTACACAAGTGAGATGAGAAGGGTGTCGGAGAATTAATTACGGCATTAAAGGTGCAGATAGCAACAGTCGCAACGCCTGTGAGAGAGGGAAACCAGAGATGAAGAAGAAGAAGAAGAAAGCGGGAGATCCGTGTGTCGAAAGTTATCTTCCCCCTGCAGCATAATGGGAGTGTTAAACACAGTTAAAGACTTCAAAGTGTGAGCCGGTGCAGGAAGAGGGGCTCGGTGGAACGACCTGCATGTGAGCGGGGTTATAGATCACCTTCTCCCTCCCCCCTCCCTCCCTCCTTCTCCTCCTCCTCCTCCTCCTCGCTTTCGTCTCAACTTCGGCAGATGTTGCAGCGTCGGAGCCCTCGTTCCTCCTCTGCATGCGCAAGTAAACAGGACGACAGCGCGCGCGCGCTTTCATCTCCAGCTGATTGCCGGCACGTCATTGCTTTGACTGAGGGTGACAGTTGCTGTCACGGCTGTCAAATGGCTCGGGCCTGCGGCACATCAAACCGCAGGTTATGGTGTGACTGGTGACATGCTCAATCAGCCATTAAAGAGAAATCACTGTCGGCGCTACATGGCGGCTGACAATCAGTCATCACTGGGGAGGGGGGGGTGGAGGCGGCGGCGTGCAGGCGCAAAGGTGATTGCGGGGAAAGTTTTGTGGTGCAACAAATGAGTTTTTATTCTGTCTGATGAGTCTATACCAACCAATCATGCGGCGCCCCCTCCGAAACACGATGAAGGGTCCTTTTATGGCCTCTGACAGCCGTCACTGCCCACAGATCATTGTTCGTGTTCCCTGGAGGCTCCTCGCACTTAAAAATAAAAAATCGTTGTGCAACGCAGTGAACTTTTATAAAACCATCACGTTTGAGCACCGCTGTAACAGATTATCCTTCACACTCATCTACAATCACCACTCCAAAGAACGCAAGCAACCATGTTCCACGTGATAACATCGATTACATTATCTCCAACATTATCAGCAAACAAACAGATGTATCACAAACACACTCCACACCCAGCCTTCATCAGGTTTGCAATTTATCTCTACGCGACAGCAACAGAGAGGAAGAAATGCAAAACAGTAAAGAAAACATTGGAACATTAATTAGCTCTGTGTATCAATTAAACGCCTCTTTTATCATCCCGTTACACTTATGGAGGAAAATATCGAGGTTCCCATCATGCTGCATGCGATATTGATGCTGCCACCTTTGAGTGTGTTGAGTTGTTGTGTTTATCTCCGTTTGTGTTGGGAACAACATGGCAACTCGGTCGAATGGTTGGTGACTGAGTTCGTGAACACTGCTGTGCTTTATACAGCTGATCTGGAGGTGACTGTTGAGTCAACATCAATTGCGTTTTGCATGTCCACCTTTTGCAGCTGAGCAATCGCACGGTTTTCCGAGCATGTCAATATAAAACCCAGACTGGCTTTTGATGAGGGACCCTCGGTAATGCTGCTGTCTGGGACGGACCTTAAAAAAAACATCATTCACCACTTCCTGCTTTTTTTCCTTCCTTCAACGTGTTCAACTTCGAACACCGAAGTCAACTTTCCCATAAACCTTTTTTTTTTTTTCAATCAAAGTTCTATATAAAAGCAGAGGTGACCACATTTTCGAGGAGGAGTCACACAAAATCGAAAACTGCATCGCACAAGACTGATGTAAGAGACGGAAACAGCCCGCGGAGAAAGAAATACCTTCAAATGCCAAGAGCTGTAGCCTGAGATTGGCTCCAGGTCCGTCCACCGCAGAATATTACAGTTACGCTGCGACGCCGCAAACGGGGCCACGCTCCCTATAAAACATCAGTCGGAGCTTTCCCCCGGCTCGCCCCGATAGGTCAAGTGTAAACTGCACGAGATGGGCCTTTGAAATTGAGGGTTTCGGGTGTTTCAATTTGGGCCCCGGACGGAGCCGGAGCTCGTCCGACATAAAGGGAAAAAAAAAAAAAAAGGCCGGTATTATTGTCTGGCTACGATGCAACAACGCGGGAACAAAAGGTAACAGGCACAAGGACAAAGCACGAGGCGGCCATGATGAAACAGGAGAGCTGGAAACGGACCCTGAGGGAAGGAGGAGGGCGGGAGAGAGAGGGAATACGAGGTGTCTGTCAAACATATTGGAAGGCTCATAAAAGCTGATTCCAGGGGTTAACTGCTGGCCGGGGAAAGGGGGGGGGGGGTCAGTAGGGCCGTCGTGCCACCTTCAATCCTCTGT
>JAUESE010000002.1:13731613-13744414 GCA_032274725.1 Malacoctenus triangulatus
CCGCGCCCCCCCCCCCCCCCTTCCCCTCCCTCTCTGCGATGCATCTGTGAGCCGTGATAAGGCGGACAAACGTTACCTTTACCGGGCCATTAAAACCGTTTTCCCCCCGCAGTTTTGAAATGATTATCGCCTCAGGCACGCGGCTACAGGTGAGCTGATAGCTGGCCTCCACCTGCCTGTATCGGGGAAAAGTGGGGGGGGGACTCTTTGAGGCTTAGGGCTGGCTGGGTGGTTGAAGATTATATGCGTCGCCTAAAACTGCTTGAATACCACGGGGACGGGCAGGCAAAGGTGGGAAAGCAGTTGGGGAGGGGGAGTGGGGGGAGGATGCATGAAAAAAAAAAAGGGGGGTGGAAGGAATGAAAAGAGCAGGAGTCCTGACATCCACAATGCTGTGGCAGACGATAAGGGATGTGGTGACAGCTCTGCCTCCCTCCGTCTGGGCCCCGGGCTGACTTTATGTGGGACATATTGTCAGGTAAAGGGCAGTCTTGAAGGAAGGCGGGTGATCTTTTTTGGCTTTTAGAGGGGTTTCTTTTTCTCTTTTTTTTGCATTGTTCAGCTCTTTGAACAGCCACATGCAAATGCACAGTGATAAGAAGCATTCCCGCTTTTTGGCCCGTGTTCGTCATAAAAAAAAAAAAAGCAGCCATTCTGCATTCGAGTCACAACTGAAGAAAGATAAAACCTTCATTTCATTTAGGGTTTAGAAACCGTGACATCTAATCAATCAACCGAGATTCAAATTTAGTTATAAAAAAACAGCGCTCCAACGATTAAAGTTTACAACTCCAATAAAACACTAATTTTGGCTTCCTCACAAACTATAAATTCAAGAGGACGGTTTGATTCGTCTCTGACTGAAAAAAAGACGATCATTTGAAGCTTTAGTCAGTCCAATTAGCCAAGTGTGCAGCTGAACGGACCCTCAAGCAGACAATGTTGAGGGTCGATTCTGCAGCACATATGAACACCTGTTTGAGGTAACTAATTTCACAAAAAAACAAGTATTTGGATTACATCAACCTAATTCAATCTATTACTAACTTATTACAAATCAAATGATACGATTGCATTTGGTATCAGGCACTTTTTGACTTACACTACATTATACCATCAGTTATTGCAGCTGGCATCGTGTTTAAACCCTTGCGTGTAAATTGATCCTGACTCTCCATCGGATATCAATTAAAAACCATTTGTGGCAGCAATTGTTACTCCTTCTTTTTTTCTTTTCCTTTTTAATCGCGCAACATTCAAAGAGAATTCCTCCAAAGACCGAGGCGGTGTCATTTACAAACACTTAAAAATCGCTTACACCAGACATCTGTTAGCTGCTGAGACAGCTCCCGGTCTCCTGCCCTCCAGTGTGAGATGCCTCCTGCCAGCCAGCGCCGTCTCCCAAATCCTCTCAAGCATCGCGCCTGCTCCATAGAGATATCGCCCCGCCGACCGACGCCAGCCACCGCCGGCTCCCCCCCCCCCCCTCCCCCATTACCTGCTCCTCACTTATCTGTCTGCCGCTGATGGATGGTCCTCTTTATTTCCTTCCCATTTCCTGTCCCCCCCCCCTCTTCCCCGTTAGGACATGTCACTTATTGGCACTCAATCTGGGTCAAATTTGATCTTCCTTTTTTTTCCTTCTTCTTCCTCCCCCCCACCTCTACTAACATCAGACACGGAGCTCAAAAAGACGAGGTGAGCGACAACGTTCCTTCGAGCAATCAGGTAGAGAATGCTGAGGGACCGACTCGGAGCTGAAGTGTTCATTAACTCCGCGAAGGTGGAGACGGCCCCTCGTCGAGCCTCCCCGAAACTCCTACTAACACAATAATCTGACAGCCGAGGGCCCTAATTGAGGAACCGACGAATATATATTAACATTAATTTAATTGCACTTGGAGATGTTTTTCCTTTTTTTTTGCTTCCTCTTTTCAATTGACCTCCCCGCCTCCCCCCACCCACCCCCTTTTTACGGCATAATTACAAACGCCGTCACATTCGCTCAGCAGCCAGACGCATCCTGTAAGGTCGGCGACCCCGCAATCTGCATGAGGAATTAAAACAGGTGATAAAGCGGGACTTACAAGAGCCTAATGACGAATTATCAGCCCGGCAGAACCTGCAAATTCATTTTTAATGCGAACCCTGATAACAAGTCATGCGGGAGCCCGTAAGCGCGCGGTTAATAGGACCAACTGGGAGGCATAAAGGTTACTGGAATAAAAACCAGCTGCTTTTTTTTTTTTTTTCCTTGCTTGGACGGCAGTCACTCACACACGTTCGGTCGGGCTGGAACCATCAACAGGCGAAGCAGACAGGTTTAATGGTCGGAGCGAAATGCCAGGACCACTTGTTTTTTTTTCTGCTGTTTTCGGGGCCCAATTTGAGCAAACCTGTCGGGGGGGAGGGGGGGGTGTGTGTTTGGGGGGGGTGTTCACGGTTTGTGATCAAGTCTGCAACTGTAAAAATGAGAGAGAGACAAAGAAATCAGTCACTGACTTGTGATTCGATACAAAGACAAAGAAAATAGCTGAGCTGGATAAACGATTGTTTCACTGGTCCAACTTTGAGACTCAAAATGTTTGTACAGAGTGACGTCATTCACAATTTTCAACGGCAGCTCATTTTCAACAGGTCACACCCAATAGTCCCCATGAGGCCCTCTGGTGCCGTCCCCGATCTGCTTCGCCTGAAGACCCAAAAAGCAAAGATTTGGCTGCTGTTCATCCTCCATTATCTTTTATTTTGAAAGCAACACCACGAACCGAGTCACCTGCACATGCGCAGGATTACTTGAAATCCTCCAAAGTGTGTTAAAACATCCCTTTTTCTATCCCCACCACCGAAGTGTTGTTTTTGCTGCAGCGCTGTTATGAGGAACATTTTCTATTGAGGAAGCATGAAACAAAGAAAAAAGAGGAAAACGAACAACAACAATAACAGCAGCGCTAACACTCGCCCGCAGCCCCCCCCCTTCCCCTCCCCTTCCCAGAACATGGCTCGAGTGATGCCTCTCAATAATGGAGTTCACTATTAATCATCTCCCCTCACATGTCGGCCATGTTTCCTTTCCATTTGGTTTCGAGTTGCCATTCTTCTCTGGCAGAATGGGAACCCCCTCCAACGCCGCCGCTATTCAAGTAATTCTCCCCCCTTTTCCTGCGGCGTAATAAGGGATTATTGGCAAATGTATCTCTGCCCTGACGGTGAATGCCTTGAATACACCGAGTCCATCATCAATTAAACGCCAGCGTGGCACTGAATGGCTCGGCAGCCGAGCGCTGATGCTCGCCTTGATACAATTATTTCATTTTGAGGAACAGATGCAATTAGATTTGGACGAGGGGGTTTTCATGAAAATGGGAGAAATCAATGGCCGGGGCCAAATGTGGGCTCTGCCGCCGCTTTCATACGTCTTCATGGACGTGACATTAAAACCCGTGTTTTCAAAGGAGACCAGCAGAATTAGCGGCGAATGTTAAGTAGGGGGGGCGGGGGGGGACGTAAAAATCGCAGGAGGGGCTTTTTACATTAAAAGGGGGAGCACAATGCTGGAACACGACGACACTCCGACTTTAATTGTTTAAAGGGGTTTTGGATGGATTTTAGGCTGAAAAAGTGGAAGAGTGAGGAGAATGGGTGTTATCAATTCGAATGCACTAATGCACCGGCCATCTCCTCTAATCTAATCTAAACTCACGTTTCAGATGTGACCACTTATAATATGTCAAAGTGGATTTTAGTGTGGATTAGATGTAATTTGAGTTCTCACAGCCCAGCGTCCCTTTGAATAATATGGCCTTGACTTAAATCTGCCATCACATGCAGCGCAGTGACTCGCTCGAGTACTAAACAGAATATTGAATAAAAGCAAGTTTTTGGGTCACTTGTTCAGAAAAATACATCTTTGCTGGTCGAGCACGTCGTCGTTCCTTTTGAAACAGAATTTAACTTTTGGATTTCTTTTATTTTGACAGAAAATGAATCAAAACAACAAAGAATTCCCCGCGTTTGTTACCTCACAAGTGTCACCTGGGTCCCGCCTGTGCCAGAACAGCCCCCCCCCCCGTGTTGCAGGCTGAGTGAGCCTGTGCCAACACGTCCTGGTCATCATGACTTATTTACACTGTTTACACTCGGTGTGCCCCAGAGGGGGGAGGGGGTGGCCGTGTGGGGGCAACAGTGGTGTCGGGGAAGGTGAAGGGGGGTGGAGGTGTTCAAAGACACAGGTCTCAGCAGAGGGGGGTGTGCTGGAACATGCCAATGTTTTTACATATTTATCAAGTGGGAGGTGTCTGGTGTTGCTTCGCGCATGCCTCGCTCCCCCCCAACAAGCAGCTCTGGCAAGGAAGCCCACCTGTAAGGGAGGCTGCTTCATGACTGTGGAAAGCCTGCTCTCGTTGAAGTCACTATCGTTTGTTCGGGGGGTGGGGTGGGGGGGGGGGGGGGGTAGGCTCCCATGATGGGGAAAAAAAAACAAGGCTTTTGGCGCGAGTGGAAGCCACATTTGTGCTGCCAAGAAAACAATCGTGTGAGCGTTGTGCTAACATTTCGGAGTGATACAGCAGCTTCGCATATGTTCTCTGTGTGTTCAGTGCGTGCCCACAGTCAGCGGAGCTATTTCCTGTAATTCCGGGGCCCCTGGTGAGCAGATGAAGGACGCCAGGGCGGCAGGCTTGAGAACGGAATGAGGGGTGGGTGAGGGGGGGGGGGGGAGCAACTCACAACATCCTCGCCACTGCTGATGAGGAGCACATTTTTCTAGGGAAGGGAGGGCGACTCGGGATCAAACGTTCGCCTCCATCATAATTCGGGAATGAGGACGTTATGCATTTAAGGATTTCGGAGTGATATATGTCTGGTGAATGTGTCTATCTGATCAGCGGCCAAAAAACTGGATTTCATCAGTGGCGACTGAAGCGATTCGGTGGGAGACGCAAGCTCGGGGTCCTCCGGTCGCTTCAGCTGGCCGTGGGTGGGTGGAGGGTGGGAAGAGGGTGGGTGGGGGTGTGTGGAGGATTGTTGAGGCCTCTGAATGCTGCTTTCCCAGCCTTTAAAAACACAAAGAAATGAACCCGCAGTTCTCCGTCTTTTCAGTGAGATCACTTCAATTCCCTCTTAAATGACTTACAGTGCCCACGCTTATAGAAGCGCTCCGCGTTTGGAGCCAGTAAGCGACCCTGGGTTTTATCAGCTGATGTCAGTCGACACTGGTGTGTGTTGTGGCAATTCATTACGTGTTTAAAAGAGGGTTTTTATGCCGGGTTTTTCTTTACAGTGTATCGTAAACCTCGTCTGCGAGGCACTTTGTTTATAGGGAGGGGGAGCAAAAAAAAAGCGTTTGAATGAAATTTGGACTTTTGTTTCGGTGAGCGTGACGACATCGCAAGGTTATTACCGAGCTTCCAAGGAGGCGACTCGAGGAGCCCTTTCCAGATGAAGGTCTCGTTCAGATCGTATTACCTAATTATCCAGACGTACTCCAGACTACACGGTGCTAATCAGCAGCGGAGAGGGAGAACGAGGGGAAGGGGAGGAGAGGGGGGGGAACGCTCACCTTCTTAACCGAAGGTTTATTCTCAGCCCGTCGGTTGCCGTGGCGAGGCGGGGTCCCGCTGCTCGCTCCGAAGCGCGCGACGCCGTCGGTTCAGCGGGCTTTTGGGGGATGCGGCGGCTTCATGCGGAGCTTCGATGGGCGTTGCAGATGGCTCCGGCGAGGCCCGCGCGGAGCTACCGTAGCACTAAATAAAACTAAAGGGTGAAAAAATAAAAGGGAAAAAAAAAAGATTCCCTCCCAGGATGCGACAGAACAAAGTGGGGCTACCTTGCCACCTGCAACGTCTGGCACCTCGTCCGCCTCTCTGCCAATTAAAAGACTGGAAAAATAGCCAAGCCTCCGGGCTCAGTTTTGCATAATAACATTTGCATAAAATGAGACCATCTGTTTTGAAACCTTTAATTTTTTCTTTTTTTTTTTTTTTTGATGCTGACTTTAATGTGTTAATGCTCTAAGCTCTGATTTGCTACACCATTGATTTCCTTGTGGGCAAGACTACTGGGTGGAAATGAAAAAAAAAAGGAGAATGGGGGGGTCCCGGGTCCCGATTAAACACAACACAGCCGGAGCCGCGGACCTGCTTTGCAACAGCATGACAGTTTGGCACGTAATCCTAATAAGACACTGACCCCGGTTGCTTGTATGCAAATCAGGTTTGTCAATATTGGCTGAGGGAAAAATGACATGCGAGAGACGAGATAATACGTCCCGTTTTTAATTGGCTGTGGCCTTTTCCGAAGGCGCTGACGAGATGGCGCGATCGCTGCCACCTGTCAGAAAGTGAAAGAAGTGGAACAGAGCATACCAAGGCGCTCACACTGTTTGGATTTGGAGCCTTTTTTAACTTAAATATGAACGTGACTCCTAAATATGCAGCGCACGAGGGATACGTGAATGACAATGTGTGAGTAACAAAGACGTGGCCAGATTATATATTTGTGCGGGGGAAAAAACGGGTGTACAAAGGTAAAGGTTGGACCCCTTTGTTCACCAAACGATCAATTATTCACAAATATCTGAATGCAAGATCATTTGCATGCCATTCTTTGATGTTTTACTAATGAGCTGATCTGGGGCTCGGCTGATTATGCCGTCGTTCTTCACTTTGGGAGCACACTTTTACGCCATCTGGGGCAAAAACGGAAAAAAAAAGAAACGTCCAACGGACCTTCTCTCACGAGGCTTGAAAATGCACCGAAACACTCTCTCACAAACTCACACACTCTCACACACTTCTGCTTAAAATCTAGATAAAATGTGCAAAATAACATCAGTCTTTCCAAACTGTTTTGCTTTCTTTGTAATTTCTCAGTCTTAATTGTTTGTTTTTTTTTCTCTTAGAAGCTCTCTGCAGGGATGTATTCAGTGTCCTGCAGTGTGTCAGAGCAGTGTACAGTCACTTTGTTTTTTGCCGCCGCTGCAATACGAAACCAGAGCTGAAACTTCAAAGCCAGCGCTGGATTGTGAACGCATCCCGGTTCCCTTTCAAACATCCTCGTCTTTTTTTTTTTTGAAGTGAAGTAGGGGTGTCCAGGTTCAAACTGAGGCTTGATTTTTCACGAGAAAGCGATGTCTGGCGCAACAGTGTCTCCCGTCTTGGCTCGCCTCTCTTTAGCAACGTCCAGGACTTGACTAGTGACTTCAAATCATGCAGTTACAAGTGGGACTGAAGTCGCAAATAAACTAGGATGATCATTTGTTTGCAGCGGCATTGACACAAAAAAAAGAAAAGACGGTCAGTTCGCCAACTGCGGTTTGAGCTCTCTGTCCAAATACTGACTCAGCTTTGGCATGGTGTCGCCCCTGCATATTGTGTTTGTTGTCTTTGGCATCCATACGTCCACAGTGCCACAGTGCCTCTGCTGTGTCCTCAGCTTGGCACGGCGGCAGCGGCGTGTTTAGGACCAGCCCCCGCGAGCTGACGATGCAAACTTCACGACGGATTTACGACAAATTAGACAGTCGGCAGAGCGTGAGGTCCGGCTTTTTTTTTTTTTACAGCAACAAGCTTTAGCTTTGATCGGTCTGTGTGAACAGCATCTGCTGCGTGTAATTTGACACCAGCATTGAGTCTCTTTGCTGCACCTGGAAAGAGCTCTGACTTGAGGCGAATGAAACATTCAAAACTTTTTGTCAATGGAGGGGTTTTTTTTTGGCACTCCATCAAAATTTAAATGCATTCAGCTTTTTATGGGGTGTACTCAACACATTGGTTGAATTCAATATGAACCTCCAACAATGTTTTATAATTCAAAGAGGAAAGTGTCAGATTCAGGGTTTCTAGGAACTATGCAACAAAAAAAATGTGATCTTTGCCCCGCCCCTATCATTATGGTACCACAGCCTCAATTGAGATCCACTGCAAAAAAAATACAGTTGAGGGAAAAAAAAACAGTAGCTGCTCTTTAAAGGCAACCTCAAGCTTGACCTTGAGGACCCTGCATGCGTCTCACCTCCGGCTGCTGCCGTCAGTGCAGCGAGCGGCTCAGGTTGATTCGAGAGGCTCAGTTGATTAGGAAGAGATGTGGAAGGCCTGGGGGGAGTCGGGGGAAGGGGGGGGTGGTTGGGGGTTTGTCTTGTCTTCATGCTGACTGGCTTCCTGGTGACACAAAGCTTGTTTGGAGATATTTTTTTTCCCTTTCCCCTCCCTCACATTCATTTTTCCATCACAACAAAGGCTCAAGTTAAGCTCTTTACTCAAGAAGAGGCGCGATTTAAAATAGCTGGCAGTCAGTTGTCATTACCGCATTTCCACATCTGCGATCAGTTTCCCGTTATCTTTCATAGGATGATGCGTCCCATATGGGATTATGGCACCATATATTTGGCTTGTATGGAGTCTGTCATTGAGATATGTTTTATCTCATTCCCCCGGATGCCTCCACCTTTTGTGCAAATAGCTTTTCCTGTCTGTTTAATGGGTCCAGCCTCGCAGCCACTGAATGCTCCTCAGTTTGTGAGCATAATGACTATAATTAGGAAATCAGGGGGGCTGAACAGTAAAGTCCAGCGTCGTCTTTCACCAGCCCTGAACTCCCGATCTCAACTTTATTAAGGGGGACATCTAATTTTATTCATCCATTTTTAAACATCGCCAGTTGCAACTTAGCCTTTTCACATTTGACATTGAAAAAAAAGAATGGAGAGAAAAAAGAAACCATGAGGATGAAAATGTTTAAGCTTTAAAACCCGATATCATGTGGGGTGAAACAGAAAGGAGGGAGGACAGATAAAAGAAGAAACAGAAAGTTATTGACGAGCAATAGTTACTTGTAAAACTGTAGTGTTGTAGTACAAATGCCAGGCCTCTAGGTGGTGCATGTACACAGAACTGCACTGATGAAAGACAAACAAAATGGAGGAAAAGCTAGAGTTGCCGAATCAAAAAGAAGCAAGAGAAGCAAAGACTCTCCAGGAAGGAACGAGGACAAAGTGGACTCAACACACTCACTCAAACACCAACAGGGGAAAGTTGCGACATGCTAATCAGAGCAATTTGGGCTTCAGTCAGTGTCCTGTTTAAGGTTTGACAGTTCACAGACATGAGGAATCGAACCACTGACCTCGGAGATGGACGACCAGCCAACCTGGCGGCCAACTCAAAGCAGCCCTAACGTACGAATGAAACCTGATCAGGTGAGGAGAGAAACTGAATGAGGTCCTCAAACCTACAGCAGCTTACCTCAGAAAACGGTCCCGTGGGACCTGAGCAGTCTTAACCAATCAGCCTGATCCCGAAGGACGAGTCGGTGTTGATGTCTCAGACCAGACTGGGAACTGGTCCCACCGTGGAACGACCTGACAGCTGTAAGCTGTGTCTGTTCTCTTCTACTGAGGATACACAGTTACAGCTCTTGTCAATCTCGAACTAAATTAAATCAAATAAAATCAACCTCACCTCATTTTTCCTTTTCCCTTTTCTTACAGTATCTCTAAATAAACGACACAAAAACAATTGTTACCATTCGGGTAATTACAATAACAACAATTAGACGTGGGCTTACTGGGCGGAAAATAGGGACGCAATGCCGAGACTTCATCAAATATTCTGAATATGAGATTGACTTATCAGGTGGCCTGTTGGGTGCAATTCAATTATCTCTTTGTTTTGCTGCAGGGGAATGAAGGGGAGGAGATGGAAATGCAACACACAGTGAAATAGCAGGAGACTGCTGGTACCGATAAAAGGTCAATAAAAGCACCAGCGTGAAAGAGAAAAGTGATTAGCAGTAAAACTAATAGATTGTGGAATATTGTACTGAGGGAGCCGTTTTAGTTGTTTTGTTTGAGTTGAAATGGGACTTTTTAGGGTTTTTTTTTTCTTCTTCTTCTTTGTACTAATGTTGTTTTTGGAAACAATTCTTTTCATTTCTAATGGAAAAAATGTGATTTCCCTCGCCGTGTTTTGTTTTTCCCACACTGTGACGCTCCAGATCACGTCTGCTTTTTTGCTTTTATTCGAGATGATCAGAAGTGAGGCAAAAAAAAAAAAAAAAAAAGAGGGGAATCGTCGACGCTAAATCTGATTTATTTGTCTTCAGCGTACAGTAACAGGCATGAAAATCCCATTTCAGACGTCTGAAGTCAGATGAGTGGAAGTTATTAGAAAACAGACAGAGGAGGAGCTCCTCGTCATTCTCCCCGCGCACTTCCCAGAACCCAGGTCATCTTCCAAGAACCCCTCTGATGTTATCCGAATCCACTCTCCGAATGCAGATCTCATTCAATCACCCTGTGATCATCCCCCCCCCCCTCCCCCCCTCTCCCTCCTTATCTCGCAGAGCTTTTTTCTCTTAGGGAACGCGCAGCCGCCGACTGCACGCCACTCGCTGTGATAACGGGGGGGGTGTACAAGGGAGTCAGAAGAGGGATGCAGGAGGGGGTGGGGGGGGGGCTGAGTTTCTGCATTGGGCGCATTCCAGTTCACGCTTTGTCTGAGAGTGGAAACAGAGGGGCATATGGGACAACCTCCTCAGCAATGCAATATTCAAAGACATCTTACATAATTCATCTTTTTTTTTTCTCTCTCTCTCTCTTTTTCCTCTGTTTTTTTGTGGAGAGCCATCCTCAAAGTGTCACTGGCAGACCCTTTTAATTTGACAAGCCTGTGAAGCCGGAGTGCATGAAAAAAAAAAAGAAAAAATCCCGACTGCTGCTTGGCTTTGCGGCTCCTCGTGGGACGGGCTTGATATCGGGATGATAATGAGGCAGCCGTTTTCAAAAGAATGGATGAATTAATAACCAGTCATCGGTCTGGGAGGAATAGTTCAAAGGCCGTCATAAACCGGTGGCTGATGGAGCACCGCTTCGAAATGAGGAGGGGGGGGGGGCATGATTTATTTAGGTCAGAGACGGGCTGTTAGCGAACGAGTGTTGGTTCTCTCTCGCGGCGTGGAAACAAACTGACGGGGCTCAGAGGGGAATCGGCTGCGATTCTGTACGATTAAGGTGGCGACGTGTTTATGTGGTCTGAGAAACTTTCCTTTGTTGGGAGAAATGTCCTTCTGAGAGAAGGTTCATGAACGGATGAGTTCATCTCTCACCACAGTGCTTCCTGACCTTGAGGGGTCATACGTGGATACTGAGGTTTTGCTTTGTTTTGAGATTGTCAAAAGAAAACCAGACAAAAGTGTTTTCAGGCCTGCACAATAGCCCCCCAGGTGTTTTATTTTGAAGGCTCCTGTTCCTGTATGTTGGCGAGGTGAAGTGTGCCCACTGGACAAGGGATCCGTTGTCCTATTTTTGAAAAAATAAGATGGAGGTACCATCATGCTATTGGGCTGCCCAGCTAAACAGACGATGGAAGCTGGCAGTTTGCTAATATAGAGCTAACACCACAAACATATAGAAAAACCTCGCTGCTCCTTTGCTGCCAAAGAATTTAATTTACTGGACTCTTTCACAGTAAACCGGCATCTTGCTAATTTCAGTCCAAGCTCCCTGAGTATAAGGAAGTTAGCCACGGTGCTGCCATCATCGCCTGCAGATTATTTGTCCCTCTCGATAATCTCGGGATGTTTTATCTCTCTCTCTCTCTCTCTCTCTCTCTCTCTCTCTCACTCTCTCTCTTATTTTCACAGAAACGTACTAGTTATCATTCTCATTTCCATCATACGCAGACTCCCTGCCTTCTCCCTCACAGCCCCCCCCCACCCCACCCCCCAACAGACATAATTTCTGGGTCACTTTGTGGCAAATCACTTGCGGCTGGAGCAAATGTATTTTCAACTCGCCTGTAACTTTTCAATCATGCGTCCCCCGCGATGGAGCCGGCTCGGCACACCGAGGATATATTGCACGTCTGTTAGACGACGCCCAGCTGGATCCTGGAGCTTCCAGAGCGCTCCAAAAATTAATTTGTCGTGGCCAAATTGAGTGCTGGGGAAAAGGTTGGGGGTGGGGGGGGCTGTTGTCTGGATGCTGCTGTCCCAACGTGAGCCACCTCGATTTGTCTCAGCACCCCCACACATCTGCAGCTCGCACAGCTGGGAGAGAGGGAGGGGCCATTAGCGGGGAGTCTCTCACTGACACCCCCTCCCCTCCAAAAAACAACTTCCTCCAAGCTGTCCAAATGGGCTGTTTTTGTTTTACTTCAAACTACAGCTCAGGCTGTCACAATATCAGACCTTGACATCATGAAATGATTACGAGATCAAACATTGATACTGTCAATCATCTCTCAAATTCATCTTTAGGTATCTAAATTGTGTATTATGTCCACTTTCACTTGTTTTTATGGACTCTCTCTAACTTTAGCTTAAGTGATTGGCTGTTTTCATATTCAATAAAAGGATACTGTGGCAGCCTTTCTGCCAACACATGGCAGAACTACATTATACGCATTGTTTTTGAGGTCAAGAGGTTCAAAGGCACAAAAGACTCAACACACACGCTGGGTGTAAAAGGATTTTGTCCATAATCCCACTTGGAGTTGCTTCATCTGGACAAAAGACACACTGAGGGACTTTTTTCAAAGCTTGAGGAAGAATGGCTTCTTCGTTATAAGAGCGTTTTTAACAATTTAGCAGCAAACAATGAGCCAAAAATAAACAGCCCAATAGGGAGGAGCCAAAGTATTCTTCCCACTAAGCCGTCATTCAATCCATCATAATTGAATATCAGCGCTATCAAGTGCATTCATCCCGTAGCCTCATTGTTGACTTATTGTGAAACTCGGTGAATGAATGTTGTTGATGCTGCTGAATTTTAATTTGAGGGGGGGGGGGGGGGGGGGGCCCGGT
>JAUESE010000002.1:13761771-13776122 GCA_032274725.1 Malacoctenus triangulatus
CACATATCCAAGTGGCCTGGGTCGCATTTGAAAAAATCCGATCTGTGTCGTTCAGACTGACATGAAAAGATCAGATAGGGGTCGCATAGGTGCCAAAAAATCGGATTTGTGTCACTTCAGCCTGCAGTGTGAACGGGGCCAAAGTGTCAGAGACTGTGTCAAGAATGCTGAACCCAGAACAATTTTAATGATCATAATGTTAAATAAATAGTAAAACCTTTGAGTTCAGAGCAGTTTGACATTTTGATTGCAACATTGCTACAAAAGTATATGTGTGGTCTGTTCTGCTATGTTAAATATTTGTTTAAATCATAGAAAAAAAAACGGAAGTGTTTGCTTGTTAAAGCCAAATTGGACACCAGTGTAATGCACACATATTGTATGTATATACACATGTCTATAAATGCAGTGCAGCGTCTCTGCTCTCCTAACCACATCACTGTGTTTTTCTCTCCCTAATGACATTTTCCTGAGGAGGAAAAAAAAAGAAAAAAAAACCCAAACTGTCCAGAGTAAATCTCTGTGCCATATGGGTGGACTGATAGATGCTGCGATGCTAAGTGGCTCTGCTCAAGCCATGCTGGCACCAAAATAATTATAATTTATGAGGCCAAAGCGTCCGATTCATCACGGACCGGGCTTTTTCTTTCAGGCAGCCGCGACACGTCATTATCGGGTATCGTCTTTCCCTCTCATCGGCTCGCAAATCCAATAGAGCCGCTGTTTCGAACGGACCCTCCCTTTTACACGTGCAATTGTCTTTGGCTCTCCCTGATGGGTCGATGGCCTTGGAATGTTGACTTGTTGGGGGGGGGGCAGGTAATGGGGGTCCACTCCACCCGGGGGAGACGTCAGTTGGGCGTGTCCCGGCGGTGAACTGCCACTGTTGTGAGGTGCAATCAGGTGTCAGTGTGCGTTCAGAAAAACCAAAACAGTTGCCAGATGCTATTAAAAAAGAGGCACTGAACCAGAAGTCAGGTGTATGAGTTACACTGGAAAGAGTTTTTCTCTTCGACACAAGTGACCCTCTGCGTTTCTCTTACTTTGCCCTCTTTTTAATGCTGCTTCATTAAAAGAATATGATCCAATTTGCAGCCTAATCAGTTCCAATTTAAAGGAGTACGCGTCAAATCTGAGGCCACGAAATGAAGCGAGCAGTACTCCGTCGGTGCCGAGAGGCAACGATGTGGCCGTCTGCCGCCACAACAATAGGAAGCGCTCCGGTGGCTTGTGAAACTTTGCCTCTCGCCCGTTCATCATTCATCATGCGGCGGCAGGGAGGAGTAAAAAACTTTGACGGTCGTAACTTTGTTCGACGGGCGGAGCATTCCGAGGCGACCCAAAGCAACTGTCTTCATTAGAAAAATGAGCCCGCTGCAGGATTAGTGCGGGGTGCGAGAGGAGCTCGGCTAAACACTGGAGTGAGAACATTGATTTGTAATTTGGATCTGGCTTCAGGGTGAAGTTTTAGCTCCAAAACAGCTTTGGCCGGCAAATGAATATAGAAGGCCAGAAATCTTTGCAGCTGGATAAGCACTCATTAAGTTATTGGTATTCAGCAGAGCCATCAGATCGCAGTACGCACTTTCTATTGTGGCTCTGCTTTTGTTTGAAGCCATGCTCTCTGCCACAGATAGAGTTCGGGGTCAATGAAAATGCCAAGCTCCGATGAACCCCATGTGCCGAGGGTTGGTGCACCGCCACGCGCCGCCCAGGATTCCCGATATAGCCGGGCAAACGGAGGGCACGTCAACGCTCGCCACTGACGAGTCGCTGTAGCGTGCCACCGGCTGTCACCTTACGGAGAGCGCAGGTGCTCTGACGCGCCCGTTTGCCACTTCGCCCCGAGCCTCCGAGCAGGTGTCCCCGGGACGGAAATAAACCTCGCTTGGCAGGATATGTGTGTCGCGCAACCGACCTGCTGACCTCCTGAGCCCGACCGAGGCGATGCCGTGGGGGGGGGGACTTCCTTTTTCGACTCCGACCTTCGTCGACTCTCAGTTACTTGGATAAGTTTTTTATTTCGAGGCTGCGGGACACTTGAAGTTTTCCTCGTCCTTGACCTGCCGGAATAAGGCCAGACTTCATCGAAAAAAGTGGCTGGAGTCCGACGGTGTTAAAGTCGAAAACCTTTTTGTCTTCCTGGCGTGCGCGTGTGTATCCGTCTCGCCGCCGTCGGGTTGAAATCTTATTATCTCAACACCCGGTTGTGTGTAATGTGCGGCAAAACACGTCGCCGGGGCGGCGAGGGCGCCGGGCTGTGACATCAGCGCTTGTGTCCAATTCCCATTCTCTGAGCTCGATTACGTGCAAAGCTCGCTTTCGTGTTGAAATCAGACTTTTAGTTGGAGGGGAGGAGGTTGGGGGAGGTGTCTAGGAGGAGAGGGGTGCAGGGGTTGGGGGGGGGAGGGCTTGTCAGCGACTCAGTGCGTTTTGTACAAAGGGCACGCTGCATCAATTTGATTGAAGAGCTGTGAAGGATGCTGAAGGCTCCGGCGTCCGGCAGCAGCAGCAGCAGCCCGCCTCTACGCTTCGGTACCTCCTCTATTGCTTCGCCACTGTGTTTTTAGCACTGATTACACGTTCCCACTAAAACATCAGCCAGAGAGAGAGAGAGAGAGAGACTAAAAGACGAGGACGGACCCAGACAGCCACTTTGGCCCCGGAGTTGATGTGTTGGCGCTAATCTTCCTGAAGGACACGGGGGTCGGTCGGAGATGAACCGTGAACAGCATACCCTCCCCCCACCCCCCACCCCCGTCCCACCCCAGCGCATGAAAAAAGGGGGTGCCTCTCCTTTTGGCATGACGGCAATATTTCCATGTTAGGGAGCACCTGTCTCCACGGTGCATTTATGAGGCGCTGCACAGCTGTTTCTGGGGTCCCGGCGCACACTCACGCACACGTTTTCTGTGTGATTCATGCCTTCAACACGCTTCCCTTTCACCCCTTTAAACAGACACCCCCCCCCCCTCCTTGCTTTTTTTTTTCTCTAACAGCATTAAAGTGCTTCTCTTTCACCAGATACAAACCGCAGCACTCCTTAGGACAACCAGCCGGGTGTTGCGCGACACCCTCCAGTAGCTGAATGAACGGAGTCGCATGTCGGACAAGAAGGGGAGGGAGGGGGGGGGTCAGAGGTGGAGCTCTGGTGATGGTCGTTTCAGGCTGGTGATGTCATGGTTGGAGGGCTTTCTCAGGAAACGCTGTTGGGCCCACTGCCCAGAATCTTTTGTTTCTGGAGCACACAACAGTGTTCTCTCAAACACTCTCTCTTAAACACCGTGCTGCCCTGAGTTTGGACTGCCAGGAGACGAGCCGTGGAAGGCTGAAGCCCACAGTAAAAGGTAAAAACCCTGAAGGAGTGCACTCATTAGAGACAACACAGCTTTGTTATTTCTCCCCGTGCCCGCTTCTGCAGTCCAAACGTGCGTTCGTAGGGAAACACACATTAGGGGCGGAATCGCCCGGGGCTCCGAAGCGTTCAACCTGCTGTGTGTATGTGTCGTTACATTTTGCATTTTTGTTACCTTCTGAGTAATGACTAAAGCTTTACATGGAATTGGATACACTCTATCATGTCATGTCATGGAGGGGGGGGTCTGCTGTTTTTCTTTCCCACTTTTCATTTGGTTCAATGTAAATGTGTCGGATGCCAAAAGGGCGAAACAAGAACGCCGTCTCTCTTTGTGACTGCTTCTACTGTGCTGCTGCCGTCTCCAATCACCCCCCCCACACACACACACACACACATTCACTCTCTCTCTCTCTCTCTCTCTCTCTCTCTCTCTCTCTCTCCCCCTGCTCCTTTCTCTCAGCTGTTTCGAGCTAATAGAAATTAGTTACCTCTGGTAATGCGTGGCCCACCAAATGAAGACTGATCGCCTTTATGGACGGACCACTCTCGGCCCAGGGGCAGCGTAGCTTATGATTTGAACCCCCACCCACCCTACCCCCACCCCCTCCGTTTCATTACACCCGGAGAGCTCTGTTTACTCCGGTCGGCCTTCGCAATCTACTTGTGGATATCTTTTCAGGGTTACATTAATGGGGTTGTGTTGTTGTGGCCGCACGCTTTGCTCTGCTTCATCTTGGAAATAGGCCTCATCAGAGGCCTGATGAGAACATACTAATACGGCAGATGTTCGGAGGGGAAATCAATAGAGGCTCGCTATTAGGAGGGAGAGGGATAAAAGGACACTCAGGGCCTGAAATAGCCCGGGCGCACGGAGGTAGAAGACTCTCGTGCGGTATTAGTGCGGCAGCTCCAGTTGTTTGACTAAAAACATTGATTTTATTTTATTTTTTTTATTTTTACATGTTGTTTTGTTACATCTCAAAACAGAAAGATGATAAAAATCACAGCAACTGTTCCAAAGACGTGAATGTAAATAAAAACAAGATAGAGGGACTTGTAATTGTCTTACATTCGTTAAAATTGATCATCACAACACACAATGTGGGTCAGAAAAATGGTCAGCAACATTTTGGTTTTAAGCTCAACTTACCTCTAAAACTGCCCCCCGCCCACCCCCAGCTGTGACTTGCCAAAACATTCCAGTGAAGCCAAACACTGTTGGACACCAACGCTGCTCTCACCAGCAAACAGAAAGAGGAGGAAACAAGAAAAAAATGGAAAAAGTGAGTGAAGCAACATTTAATTACTGAATTTAATTGTGCTCTCTGTCTCGTCTCGTTTGCAAGAACACTTTTAAAACAACTATCTTTGTTTGATTCTGACTTGCTGTCAGTTTGAAAGGTTTTTTTGTGGATTTGAAGGGTAAAATGAAGGCAAACAGTTCTGTTGTGTTTCAGCACTGAGATACACGAACACGAAGGCCAAACTGGACGAACACGCACATCGACCGGCGCCTCCGTCGGATTTCATAACAGCGGAGCGCGCGTGAGATGATGTTGGATTTCCTGTGCGAGCGGGGGACAAAAGGTAATCTTCTGAAACCAGATTCAGTGACTAATGGAAATGCCACCCAAAGTAATAAAAAAGGAGTGTAAGAGAGATCACGGGCGGTGATGACTTTACTGTCTCCCGAGGATCGGCGCCGCGCCGGAGCGTTTCCTTTTTATCCGGCAGCCTGCCGACGCCGAAGTCAGACATTTTTATTAGCTCGCTCGCTTTACTCGGAAAGCGGCGCACACACACGATGTACTGATGCTTTCTCGCCGTTCCATTTGTTTCCCATCAGTGCATCAATGTGAAACATTCTTCTTCTTTGGTGGTGAAAAATGTGAGCAAGGTGCTTGGATCCACCAGTTTAATTGGTAATTATTGTGAACATCGATGTGTCTTTGCTTGTTTGGGCGGCTGTAGTCTCTGAACCTACGTTCTCTAAAATAGTCTTGACACAGAAACCTGCGTAAACAAGACAGCTTGGGTTGTTTCTAAGGTTTGTTTATTTGCACGGTTGAAGCTCAGGCCCGTCGGCTCAACGCCGTCTCGACCCGGTGAAGTGGATCGCTGCCAGACATATTTAGGCAAAACTTTGCCACAAAGCGCCACAGAAACTTTTTCGCACCTGCGACGAAAAGCCAAATAAATCCACGACTGACCGGTTGAACAAAAACTCCTCGCAGGTTCACGCCGAGCCCTCACATCTCCGGTTTCAACCTTCAGAGGCCTCCCCGCGATTGATTCCTCCTCACCTCGTGCCCGAAAAAAAACCCTCCCGACTGGGTCCGCGGCCCCGAACAAAAGCATAACTCACCTCGGAGTGCTCCGGTCAAAATTCCTCCTGCCAACCATAATTGGAAGTTTTTAAGGTCACTCGTGGAGTGAAGAGAGCAACGTCTGCGATGTGTTAAAGTGAGGATCTTTGATAAAAAACCTGCCGAGAGTGATTTCCGCGGGTCCCTGCGGCAAATGGAACAAAATGCCATTTATATTTCGTAAAATTATGTTAAAAAAAAACAAAAAACGAATGAGACACTCAAGTCATTTCCTCCTTTTCTTCTTGCAAAGAGGTAATTTTGTCATTTAGAAGTTCTCAAAATCAGCTTTCGCGGCTGCACTCGGTTCCACTGCCACTCAAGATCCACCCCCTCTCCTCGCTTTTTTCGAAAAGTCATTTGGCTTTTAAATTCCCAAAGTAATTTGGTAATTAAATGATTGAATATTTGTTTTGGTGGAGGTAGCGTCGCTGATTTCAGGGTTGAGTGATGGAGATCAGTGTGAATCGGCGCTGAATGGTTCCTCTCTCTCCCACTTAAGAAAGCTTAAACTGCAATGCCGGCATTAAAAAAATTTTTTTTCTATTTTTCGTGCTCTGTTCTTGCTGAGTGGAACGTGCACTGATTACTGCTACGCATCACGGTCCATCTGAGATGCATTAAAGGCATCGATTGAGAGCCCACACTGCTTCTCCTGGCTGCGAATTCTCTGTACAAAGATGTTCTTCTTCTTCTCTTTTCTTTCCCGCATCGCTCTGCTTCCTTTGTTCGACTCACACATCCCGAGTGACCCCGCATCTCGGATATCCAGCCACCTTTCAGGATCCCACCAAACCACCCCCCGCTCCCCCCAAGAAAACCCTCTTTGATTATATCAGCGTGAGCTCGTAACATCTCGCTAACATGCCTGGTCATTAACATTTTCCTTTCAGAGGGCCTGTCAGCGCCCATTAGATCTGTCAGGAGACCTGAGAGCACCGGGGGGGTGAGGTGGGGGTACCTGGTGTCTGGTGTCGGACCCGTCAACTCTAACCGGCCCACCCACCCCCCGATGATTTGCCTCCGATCTTAATAAATGCAGACAACCTGGGCTTCAAGCCTCCCCCAAATCAATGGTGCATGTCAAGGTCAACATGCAGACAGCTACTCTCAGCTGCAAACTAATGGAAGGGGGCTGATGAGCTACTGGGCGTGGTGGGGGGGAAGCAGAGTGGAGGGTGGTGGTGAGGGGGGGGGGGTTAACATCCTGTAAGTCACCTATTACCACCTTCATGTACGGGGTCAGAGAGCAGCAGTATGACAAGGTCGGTGGGGTGGTTGATCATCGGAGCGGTGGGGTTCCAAGGAGGTGTTCAGATGGTGGTCCGGATATCCTCAGGTTGGGGACCACTGATCACCATAAAACAAGGGATTGGATGGATGAACAGTAACTGGCCGAAAGGACATCTGGACGCCTCTCCCTTCGCCCCCCCTCCTCGCTGGAGCTCCCCAACAGTGCCAGAGCGCACTGCCCCGAGGCAGGAGACGGTCGTCGTTCACCCCCAGCTTCCCAAACAGGCTCGGGGGAGAGATTGCAGCGTGCCATGGAGGCCCGTGGTGGCCATTTGTCATCTATCGTATGGAAACTTGATGGAAAAACATACAATGGCAGCATTGGAACATCTCATCATTTCAGCCTTCGCTGTGCAGAAAAAAAAAAGGCATCACATTGCACGCCGTATTGTGTGCCTCCACAAAAGATGAAAGGCGTTGCTCTGCGCTCAGGGGAGGCACACGCGGCGACGGCATTAATGGCGCCGCACAATGAGCCGCGCCTCGGTTCGTAACAGTTTCGACACCTCCGAGTCGCTCATGCAAATTGGCGATCGCCACAGTTAATACAGCCGCGCCGGGGGAGAAAACGGGCGCACCTGTTTAGGTGTCAAACGCGGCGCGATTTTTCAAAGGGAGTCCGACGCAAAAAGGGTGCGTTAAGATGTTTGTGCGCCGGCTGATTTGAAGTGAAATGGGTTTTCTTTCTTTTTTTTTTTTTTTTCGAATCGCCAGTGGGATCGCTTTGATGCCCGACGCGCCATTGTGCAGCGTGTTATTGTATGTAGGAGCTACAAAAGGAGGTTCATTTCAATCTGGGGTGGTGGTGGTGGGGGGTGGGTTCAGCGTTCATTCCGACAAGTGCGTTTGAGATACGGCTGGTGCGGTGACAGCTTCCGCGCTGCGTCGCGACACTCGCGCCGGGGATTTTCTATTTATTTATTTATTTATTTATAAATTAACCGCGGAAACCGAGAGTTCGGAGGCAAATTATTTATCGTCGGGGAGATGCGCCGCCGAAATCTAGGACTCGGCGTCCCATGACTGCGGCTGTCAGCAGAAGATTTGAATATGTATGGCGTCTCGTGAAGTCATCCGGAGTGTGTGCCGTTTGAATTTCTCCACTTTTGTTTATTTGGGACTAGAGAACGAAGAGGGATGGGGGGGGTGGGGGAGGAAGAGATGAGCCGTGATAAAGAAGGTGGGGGGGGGGGGGACAAACACGCAGGGCGCCTGTGTGAGACAACCGTGGGAATGGCAGCTGCGGCGGCAGAATACATCTGAATGCCGATGTGGGTCAATAAATAACTTTGGGAACCGCAGCACCTGGCCCCCCAGTCGCCGCGGCAGCCCAGTGTCACGGTTGGGCCCACAACGGAGGGAGGGGGGGCTGTTCGCCTGCATTGCTGTCGGGTGAAGCGCATCATCGCGCCGCCAACTGTGGTGGCAAATGCCGAGACAAATGGTCACTGAGGAGGTTTTTTCGCCTTTTGATTCGATGCTGATTTGAAAGAAAGTGGTTCTTAATTTTGGGTTCTTTTGGGTCACTGATTTGCTGAAACGAAACAATAAACACCAAACACAGACCTTCGCCTCTGCACCCGAGCAGGAGCCTTCAAAATAAAGGCGCTTGCGCAGTGTCCAGGTCCGTTTTTTGATTTTGACAACCTCTAACCACACAAAGCTTTGCCCCTCCCACTCCTCCTGTGATGGTGGCCCCCCATCCAAGAGGCTCCTGGACCCCCACCGCCCCACAGAACCAATGAGTCAGTAGATCCTGGGCACAAATTCTTCAGTGTGAGTTATAATGTCTTAATTATGTCTCGGAAATGAATCTAATCATGTGAAATCTTCCACCGTTCAACCAGCAAACTGTTCCATCCATATAGTGCTTAGAAATGTGGCTTTGGCATTAACTATGTAAATGCCTGCTAGCTCACAATTAACCTCACCCCCCCCCCCCACTGCACACAAACCTCTTTACCGACCTCACCTAATTTGTCCCACATTTCCTCGTCCTTCCTCACCCCCCCGACGATGTTGCCACTGTGCCCCATCGCCCTCCCCGGGCCGTGGCTCCTGCTCTGTGGGCTAAACGTGTGCCCCCCACCCCTCCCTCCGCTTGGAGCGACGGAAGCCCAGGGTTCCCCCCCATTACTGAAGTCATTTCCTGAAACAACGGGGTGCCCTAATGAGGTATTCTAATTCATATTGTAATTATTTTTATAATTGCCTCCGCTAAGTGATTCTGAAACAGGGCCACTCTTTAATGCTGCCTCAGCCGCGGATTGACGACAGAAGCCAAAGTTCAGACAACACCCCCCCCCCCGCACCCTCATCCCACCCCCCCATCCAACCCCCCAACATGTGACGATCGGGAGCGATTAGGAAGTCCTTTGATGATAAATAATGCCCTCACAACTCATTTAGCTTAAGCCTGCGTGACGTTCGACTCGGTTGCACTGATCGCCGTGCCTCAGGTTATGGACGGGGTGGGGGGTTGGGGGGGGGGTTGATGGCGGCACTGAATAAAAGGACTTAGTTTTGGGGTTTATTTTGTATTTACGGAGAGTTAAACGACCGGGGGAGGCTCAACGGGCCGGTTCAGCCAAATTAAAAGGAACACGTGTTCTCATTATCTCTAATGTTATCTGGCTGTGCAGATGGCGGCGTCGGAGGGCCCGGATCCGTCTGGATTTCGACACACACGCTTGCCGCGGAGGCTCTCGTGCGAGTCCGCTCTGATTTACAGTCGTGGGAGAAACGTCGACTGACTTTGAGCGCCGCTTCTTGAAATAGACTTTGTAAATCAAATTTTTAGAGGTGAAGTTTTCACTGTGGGCCCATCCAAACTAAAAGAAGAAACAGCCTGCGTATGTTTTGGCTTCTGCGATGACAGAAATATCAGAAAAAGAAACATTATTTTAATGATATTGTTTTTAGGCTCTATCGACAGAGTTTAGATGATTTACACAGATTCACAGATTCCAAAGTGGAGAAATCCTTCAACTTTAATCTTTAATCTGGTTTGTTTGCGTGGTCTTCTCGACCTCTGTTCTACTGGCTTGTTGCAGCCATACTCACAGACTGAGCAGGTATATCTCTACTTTCAAAGTATTTTGTCCAAAATAGTGAGAAAGATACCAAATTAAAGGTAATCTTTACACTTTATGTGGAGAAAGTGAGGATTCCTCACAGTCACTTTAATGCCTTTCATGCTCTGAAACATCCAGGTTTATTGCATTTCTTGTAAAAAACATGATATTAAAGATTCTTTGGAATTAAGTCAGCTTGTTTATTGACAATCACTGAACTCCCTGTTTGAATGAACGCTGCCAGTCCAACAAATCTTTCCTTTTCTTTTTCCCCTCCTGTGCACGTTGTCGATTACTCCGCACGCGAACAATCAAAATCACTTTTGATGACACTATTACCACCTTTTAAACTGGAGTGCTTGCTTATAAACAGCCCCTCCCTCCCCCCCTCTTATCCTTCCAGTTGAATCAAAACAATCAGCTCACCTTTGTTTCCCATTGACACACACTTTAATGAGACCGAGGGAGGTGTATTTTTCCCCGCACGGGCCTGCGGGGTCCTCGCACTCAGCCGGCTTGAATCGGGAGCTCCGTGGCATCAACGGCGATCGAGTTGATGTACGAAAACGCCATTAAAACAATATCCTGGAGTGGCGCGCTCCACCGCCGGAGCCCATTATTGCCGGCGCGCTTTTAAAAAAAAAGCAGCGCGCGCCGACCGGGATGTGAAAAATAATTAAAGAAACGAGCCCGGCATGTTACACCGCCGATCCGGCGCGTGTTTCTGTTTATCTGCCGCAGCCGCTATATGGAAGATGCTTTATCTGGTGTTGCCATGTGTGTGCCTGCTGATAAGACCAGTAGTCACAGAGGGTGGTGGTGGTGGTGGTGGTGGGGGGGGTACTTTGGAGAAACAGCCAAAGATCTGAAAACCACTTTAAATGTGATTGGTAATTTCTTTTTTTGCCTAAAGAGAAATGCAGCGCAGGCGCGCAATGTTCCAAACGTCGGCTGGCGGGGAATGACTGGCGGCTACGTCAGGAGACCCCCCCCTCCTTTTTCTGGTTCCTGTGACTGTCTTCCAGGCGTGGTGCCTCGGGAAGGGGGGTGGGTGGAGCGGCTGGGCTGCCAGACGAAGGCCTTTTGACCGATTCGACTGGACACGTCGGAGAGAAGCCGGAGACATCTCGACACCCAACCCCCCACTGTTGGGGGGGGGTGGAACATGATGACCAGGCTCAGATAGAAGGGGTGGGGAGGAGGGGGGGGGGCTATCCGACGCGCCGCTCGCCTGCAGGAGAAGATCAGATGAGATCAAAGGGGGGGGCGTATTTCAGACAGTCCTGGAGGGGTTGCACCATCAGCCTCATGCTGGATTCCTTTGTACTCTCCACTCCAAGCCGCTGGGAATAAATCCAATTTCTGCGTCGTATTCCCCCTTGCTTGTTTTTTTTTTTTTTGACCAGCGTGGTCGCGCGATGTTTACCGACGACTAATTTCACGCTCGTTCCTTTTGATTTCACACACTCCCCACTGCAAAACCCGGGGCTCCGGCTCTGGCCAGACGAGTGCGCTAATCGGCGAAAATGAAAAATAAAAATAAATAAATAAACGTGGAGATGTTGAAGACGTTCGGCTCGCCTGCTGTGATAATTCCTCGCGAGGGTGGAGGGGGGGGGTCGACTCCAGCCGTTGGCTCGGCAAACATTTCCCCGCAAAATCTTCAACCTAATACTCCTATTTTCTCATTTCAGCGAGTTCTCCCTGTATTTCTCACTTTTTGAGGGCATTTTATCTGGGAAACTGTGTGTCCTGTTTTTCAGGAGGCAAAAAAAAAAAGAAAAAAAAACTGTTTTGCATTCGTGAACATACACAGAGCATAAATATTGGATTAAGTAAACAAATCCGAGGGGCTCGCTCCTGAATGATATCAGTGGGTCGGCCTTTTGGAGCCGGCAGGAATGCCGCGGTCGCTGTCTTTTTTACCTGGGACTCAACACATGAGAAGAGAGAAAGAGAGAGAGAGAGAGAGGGAGAGGGAGAGAGAGAGAGTCAAATGGTGGTTTAATCCTCCCTGAGTGTTATCTCGCAGGTGTTTTGCAGACTGCGCTCTCTTTGGGAAACTTTGAAATCGGGCCAGGCTTTCATGTGCGGGGATAAGGCGCCGGAGTCTGTGCCTGGCTGTTTGTGGCCAATAAACAACAACACAACAGCGCGGGGACGCGGGGGCTCACAACTCCACTTAACACGTCCCCCCCCACCCCCACCACCCCCCACCAAAGCTCCTTGTCAGGCAACGGACCACGGTGTTAACTCAAAAAAACCAATCCCAACAGTTTTTGTTTTTTTTTTTTTGCTTTCTTTCCTTTTGAAAGGAAACAGAAATTGAGTGATGGCTGAGGAGGAGGAGGAGGAGGGAGGAAGGGGGGGGTGTGTGAAAATGGCATCCTTGACTGTTTCCCTCAAACAGGTAATCATGCCGCGTAATGAGTCATGCTGAAAGCTGCAAAGAGTTCTCTAAAGTCATTTGGATTGATGTCACTTTAACTCCAACAATTAGCTCGCAGCAGCGTCCTGCCGGTGCCGCCACTGCACGGGTCTCCGGTTACGTTCCCCACCGCTCGCCCGCGCTCGTGCTCCTCACTCGGTTAGAATCGAACCCCTGAAATTAGCCAGATTGTAAAAGTTGAGAGTAAAACCAAGACGCACCCCCCCCCAACCCCCTCCTTTCCCCCCCTCCATCCCCCTGCAGGCACTCAATTCAGCATCACATGTTGACGGCTTTTAATGGCCCAGTACATCACTGGGCTCTGGAGGCTAAACCTGGCAGCATTTTACCACACACACAACCACACACACACACACACACACACACACACACACACACACACACACACACACACACCCTTTCCCTTTTTTCTCCACTGATCCTGTTGTTTTATTGGCCTCCTCAGTGCTGAGCTGTCCTCCGTGCCAGTGTAATACAGGAGCCGGCGTCGCAGAGGGGGGAACGACCCCCCACCCCCGGGTATCCCGCGCCCTCCTCTTTTTTTCGCTGATTAATCGGTGGCGCATGTTTCCCGAGCGCTCGTGTTCCATATTTCCAAACGGTTATGGGCGCAGTCGTTTGGAGTGCTGCTGTGGGAGCCATCAGTCAGGACGCCGCATGGCTGAAGTGGGCCGAGGCGCACGGCTTTATCGAGCGCGCCGGGTGCACATGAGAGCACGTCTGGGCGAGCAGAAGGAAGAGGGATGTGGGGGGGGGGGGGGGGCTGAGACACGAGGAGGTGAAGAGATGCAGCGCGCTACAAATCCTGCATCGTGGATATATCGACCATTCATCAGAGTTGAGAGAGAGATATCGCTAATATAATGTAAAGCAAACATTAAAAGCGATTTACCAGCTGACAAATTGCAAAGTGCAAATCAGCTTGGCAGCGCTGGTCTGAGCCAACGTTTTCTGACAGTGGAGGTTTTTGCTGAAATATGACCAACAAACTGGCAACGCAAGGCAGGAAATGTTCAACTGACATGTTTCTTCAAGAAATCATGAGCCTTCAAATAAATAAGAATGTGAAATGTGGAGGAGACGCTCACAACTGGTGTTTTGTGATCCTTGAAAAGATGGCAAAGAAGAAGAAGGGAAGGAAAATCACCCGTTTGTCTGTTTAGCTCCTGATTTGTGTCGAATTTCTCTTTTCATGCTGCTTTTTATTTGGCTTTGAGTCAACGTGGGTTGCAGGAACGCTCCTACAGAGTAGACTGGACATTAAAACTCTGAAGGATCCTTCACTTTTATATTAGTGTCTATTTCTTACCTTGAATGGTCAGATATGTTCGATTTGTTCCACGTTTTCCTTCTATTTGGGTTCAAACTTGAAAAATATTGTCCAAAACAATAATTGGGATGCAAAACGACGCCGGTAACATTAATGGAATGGTGTTCTCACCTTGAAGCGAGTGCGTGTGTCGCTCTCTTCAATTCTTCCCCCCTCCAGCCGGATGAACATGTTCCAGGAAACCATTTTTTTTTCCTTTTTCCTGAGCCTCTCCTCTCCACTTACCTTCTGCAGCAAAGTGGCGTCTCGCACCTCTTGCCAGGTGAACAGCTGAGCCATTCTGACAACAGCGTGGGGGCACGCATTACATCCAGGGGAGAAAGGGGGCCATTCAGAGCACTTGACTCCCCGTGGCCGGGCATTATGGGAAATGGATGTGGCGGCCAAATGAGACGGGCCACTGTGAGGAGCACTACTGTTTTTTTTTGGGGGGGGGGGGGGGTGTTTTTTCCGGTGTGTTATAAATCCCACGGAGCCTTGG
>JAUESE010000002.1:13788999-13802996 GCA_032274725.1 Malacoctenus triangulatus
GGGGGCCCCCCCAGGAAAATGAAGAAAATCGTGTGAAGGGGAAATTACAGCACTGGGAAGGAACGTTTGATACACACTTGGGCTGTGGAGGTGGAGTGGAAAGCCAAATGTGTGTGTGTGTGTTTGCGATAAAACAGGTATGAGTCTTTCATCTGGAGGGGGGGGGGAGACGGACCGATCTTCCAATGCAAACAGGCTGTTTCACTCTTGTGTTTTCACGCGGAAGAGCCACAAACAACAATTTCTCCCGGTTCCCTTTAGCTGCCGCGTTCGTCTCCGTCCTTTGATAACATCATTTTGTTGGGAAGACAGTCCCTTTGATTTGCATTCTTTTGAAAAAAATAAATAAATAAATAAAGAAAAAAACCCTCATGAATTCATCGGAGGAAACAGGTGGCGGGGGAGGCTGGGGGAGGGAAAGGGGGGGTCCGTCTCTGTATGCTGGTTTCCTCGAGTCGATTCCCAGCCAGCGTTTAATTCAGCTATTGGGAGGCGATGGGCGAGCATTCAAACAAACGCCAGCTCCGCTTATCAGGGCGCTGCCTCATCCTTCGACGTGTCATTCCGTTGCCAAGTGGTTCACAGGCTGGTGGACGGGCAGGCGCCTGGGTCCTCCGGCCTGCTTTGTCGAGGAGGGGGGAGGGGGGGGCTGTATCGTTAGGCAGACAGCACAAGTCTCTGCGGACGTTTCTCGTTGCATTTTTAATGCGGCGATGAGCGCGGGTGGATTTGCACATTCAGCTTTACGTTCCGGTGGATGAGAAGGCGGCTTTGTAAAGAGAGAGCCGTGCAGAGAGATGTGCAAGTTTTGGTTGTCTTGTCATGTAGAGGAAGCAGCGCTTCACGTTCGGCCAAATTGTAGTAAGATCGTCGAGAATCTCCGCCCATTTTTCCCAGGTCATGAACTTGCTGTGGACTATTCACTGTCACATGTGAAGGGAGAAAAAAAACAGGGACTTTCTCCCAGGCAACTTTTTCCGGGGAGGAAAACTCATAATGCGGAGCTCAGTTGTGAACATCAAGGCGGCAGAAAAACGTCCGACAAAAGGGGGAGAAATTGAATCCCCGGCTTCTTTTGTCACCTCTGTTCAGCGGAGCGATCACCGCGGGGAGTGGGCGTGAGCTGAAGACCGTCCACGAGGGAAGGTGACCGGATGGCAAGGCCGTGCCTGAGAACTTCCTTCGACCTTTTTTTGGGGAAAAAAAAATCATTCTCTTTAAAAAACAACATTTGTGTTTGGAAAGAAAAATGGATTTGGAAGCTTTTCAACCGTCCCACGAAGGTCCACTCCATCAAAAAGCGAAGACGAGGCGTTTTGTGTTACTCCTTGCTGACGTGTTCGCCGGGGCCTTCGCGGGCGCTTTTGTGGGCTGGGAATTTTCCATTCGCACCTCCGTCCCTGTTTGTACTCGCAGCTATCAGACCTGCCATTGTCTGGCCGGCGCCCCTCGCCGATGAATCGGAGCTGATGGCGGACGCGTTGGCGAGGACTGCCTGAACGCTTCCTGGAATTTCATAACGGAGAGAAAAACCGTCGGCCTCGAGGCTTCTTCCTGTGGCGGTTGCTACAGGCGACGCGTTGGACGTTCACACATCTCCATAATCACTGAAATTCTTTTCACGAACCCAAAAGGTCATTGTTGTTACCTTTAGAACGCCAAGAATCTTTCTGTAATGGCTTGCTTTAATAACTTTTGCCTGTTGACAAACGGAAGGTAACTGTGACTAATATAGAAAAAAAGCTTCTCTGACTTTTTGAGTTTGGCAGTAAACAAAAACACAATACAAAGCCCTTCTGCGTTTCTTGCGCAGTTTCTTTTCTCACTGAAGTCTTTATTGGATTGCTCAGTGCATCAGTGGTGGGCTCTCTCTCTATTGGGCGGGGGGGGCACAGTCCTTAAATACTCCAACACACCTGCTTGTAATGAGCGGCTTGTCATCGGGTCCTCTCTGCGGAGCGTCACGAGGACTCGCTCATGAGCTTCAGGTGTGTTGGAGCTGGAAGACATTGAACACATCGACACACCAGTGCAGGTCAGGTCGAGTGGGTCATAACTGTGGTGAGCAGGTCATCAGGTGGATGTGAGGTCATGTTTAACTTAAGGTAAGGGTCTGTTTTGTTTTTCATTCTTACAGCTTGATTTTTCTTCTGTTTGGTTTCAGTTCCGTGCGATTGTGTCACCAAGTTTGCCTCTTCGTGTTGAGGTGACACCCACCTGTAAAGGAAAAACCAGCTCAATCAAAGCATAATGACGTAAAGTCATTGAAATTGTTTGTATTTATCCTCTCAAAGCTGTATATGTGCCTTTTTTCCCCCCTCCTCTGGAGGTGGACGTCGTGAGAATTCACTGCTTTTTAACCACGCAATCAGCACGAAGCGATCCACGCCACCGCTTGAGAATTTTTTACCGCTCTCTAACGATGGAGTTGCCTCCAGCTCGAAAAAAAAAGCTTCCCTTCCGAATCCAAACAGGTGAACGCAGGCACGGTTAAACATATGCACCGTCACGCCTCGGGTTTTGCGAAACGCGTGCGCTCGGAGCACGGTGGGAGCGACTTTGCCTGCGATGCCGACTGAGAGGTTTGGCTCGCCATTGTTGTTTGGTAATGTAAAACAGCAAACACTTGCCAGGCCGCCCTGCTGTTCGCTGTGCAGCGAGCCAAGGCCCCGACAAACATAAGGTACCAGCTGGTCAGCACCCACTTCCACAGAAGTAATTTGCAAACGGTAAACGCTTTCATCTTACTGCCTGATATGCACACACACACACACGCACACACATACATATACCAGAAGTATGAAAGCGCCCGAGGGTGCTGCAGCATATCCGCGCCGAAGAGAACAGTTTTGAAGTTCTGCAGGTTTGAGATGTTAATGTTTTCCAGGTTGAGCCCGGGTGGAGTGGGAAGGGAGGGGGCTCGCCTGGAGAACATTGCATGCTCGGGATGATTCTGTACCTGATCCAAAGGATTCTGGTGCTCGCGTTGGGACCCCGGGGGAGAGAGGGGGGATCAAGGGGAAGGAAGGGAAAGCGTGAAAGGAGGGAAGCTGGAGATGAATGAGCGCCGTCGAAGTTCGAGACATCCTCGCTTTTTACATGTTTGGCCAAAAAATGATTGGAGTTTTCACATCTTTATTGCTTCCACGCTTTTTGGAAACTAGTTTGACAGCAGCGGAGGAGGAACTTTGCTTAGCTGGGTGTGTGTGTGTGTGTGTGTGTCTGTGCGTGTGTGTGTGCGTTGGGGGAGGATTTCTAACTCTTATCCCACGAGTTTATCTACAGGTGCACGGTAGAAGTTGCACATTAACAGGCGAGACAATTGCTGACTGTTTATTGAGGGATTCAAACTGAGCTTTTAGGGGGGATGTAGTCTTTCATTAGAATGCTGATCCGTTGGAAACGCGAGGGGGGGGCAACGCAGAAACACGACTTGGTAAAGAAGGGGAAGGCCTGCCTTGTCAGGCGTTTACATTGATACGGCCAAGAAGAGGGCGAACCTCTCCTCCTTCGCCTTTTTTTTCTCTCCCTCCTCCTCTTTTCACCTCCTGTCTCTCATTGTTCTCCGTCCGCGCCTTCATCAGCACTTTCTCCCCATTTGAAGGCGAGGGATTATGCAAGAAAGGCAGCATCAGATGATAGGTAGCTCGCACCCCCCCCCCCACCTCCTTCCTCTTTTAGTTCCCACCCCCCACCCTCCCTTCTTGTCTTTAAGTCTCTCGACTGCTGAGCATGTAAATCTGCGGAGCCTGTAAAAAAAAACACAACTCAACAGTCAAGCCAGTCACTGACAGGCAGCGGTGTCAGCACACACACATACACACACTCGCGCACACACACACAAGCTGGTTTCTTCAAGTCAAGGTCGAGAACATGAAAACACACAGAGGCTCCTCGTAACATGCGAGCGTGGGCGAGCTGATAATGGCGCCGCAGAAGCCTACAGGGCGCGAATGTTAGAGGCGTTGTGAAACAGCGGCGTCGGATGCCATTGTGCGGTGAAGGTTCGATCCCGAGGTGGGGGGGGGGCGTTCAAAGCACCACGAGAGGTCGATTTCCACATCCTGAGTGCGCGGCGGTGGCAACGGAGCACTTTGTTGAATTTTTCTCTTTTTTTTTCTTTCTGTTTGTCATTGAAAGAAGTGAAGGAATTCAGCGTTGCTTCTAAAAGCTCATTATCCATCGCATTCACACCGACACGCTGCGTCAGTGGTTCGCCCGGCGCTCCCCGCAAACTCCTCCCGGAGAAAGAAAAATGGAAGAATCACGAACACAAACAGGAAGGACGTCAAGTCCACCTAAATCAGTGAAGATAGGCTGAATGAGAAAGGTGAAACGATGAAGCAGCGCCGCTCTCAGTGATTGGCAGCGGTGACGCTTCTCTCACCGGATTATCTGAGAGTAAATCAGGAAAAAAAACAAAAAAAAAACTGACTCTGGCATACTGTTCTTTATTGACCTCCATCAAAACCTGAAGTGAAGCCTTTTTTTTTCTCTTCTTTCTTTTAATGTTTTGTTTTTTTTATCGACGTCGCTGGATCTCGCGCCCGGTGCCCCGGAAACTCATCTGACGCCGCCGGACCGAGGCGCATCGATTATCGGGTGTCAGCGGGTGAACTGTCTCTGAACCTTCCGTGTCTCCTCGACGCCGTCCTCTCGAGTCACTGCGCAGCCCCCCCCTCCACCCCCGTCAGAACCTCGCGCTGTCCTTTGGAGTTGATGAAATGACGCCTTCCCTCTCCGGCCTTTGAGGGACCGCGTTCGATATCTCGAACTTTTTCTGATCCTGGGATTAAAGCTGGCTGCAGTCCCCCCCCCCCACCTTCCTCACTCACAGATCTAAAATAAACCCCCCACAATTTCTTTATATGCATGCATTTTTCATAAGCGCTTTAATAATTCATCCCAATAACACTCAGTTACTTTGCCATTGATCTTTTCCTGCATTACCGAATCGTCCGCCCAGACTTCCCATTACACAATCAAGGTTGGCTCTTTCCTGGCATCAGTGTCTTCTAATTAGTGACTTAAGACATTGAACCTATTTGTGAAACATATGCAGGACGTCCCCGTTCTATTGACAGACCTGTTGATTCTCTCCCCCCCTCTTCGGCGTGCCGGTAAAACCATCCCAGGCCTTGTTTTGTTTTGCACTCGGATCCCGTCTGGCACCAACACAGGAGGTCTTATATTTTGCTCTCGTTTTAATAATGCTATTAAACTTTACTGTGCAATGAAAAGGACTGCGCTCGCAGACATTAGCTGCAGCCGAGGAGCCCGAGTCAGGCCGTAATTTGCGCCGCATTATCGCCCCGGTTTACTGTTAATGTGACGACCCAAAGTGGTTGGACGGCTTGATACTGGCAGATTGGACGAGTTCAGAATTATTAAGAGTGGTTTTATACTCGCTGCCTGTAAATGCATCTGTCACACACGACGCACACACACACGCATGGACACAGGGGAACATCCTTCACTCTGAATAAGTCAGGATTTCACCACATTTCACCCCCCTGAAATATGGATAACACAGCCAGCTCGGGAGCGCATCCACTACACGCAGTGCCTGATGAATCTCCCCCCCCCACCACCCCATCCCAACTCCTGCACGGACCCCGGTGATGAAACACTACATCGCCCTGCCCGTGCGTGAGTGTCACCCCGCATTACGCCTCGGTGGCTGCACCGCATGCTCGCCCTGCTCCGTGCTTCGCGCCGCCGCCGGCCGATCTGCCCGGCAACATCTTATCCCAGGCATGACAGATAAGCGCGGTGAGCTGCTGCTGGTGAGTGGGGGGGTGGGGTGGGGGGGGGGGTGGAGCCGGGTGTCGGGTGTGTGGGAGGTCTTCGAGGCATGGACGTCAGGGTCATGGGGTGTGTGTGTGTGTGTGTGTGTGTGTGTGTGTGTTGGGCCTCATTTTCTCTATTTTAATGGGGTCCCAGTTGCACATTTATTTCAAATAAAGCAGACCTAAATTTAAGAGGCATAAACAGGTTATAAGAATATGGTTAGGTTTACATTAAGGTCAAGGGTTGAAATTATTAAAATACCCTGTGATGACAACTTTCTAAGACTCTTTAAGAGAGTATTAAACTGCAAGGGGGAAAATATGCAAAGCAGTTTCTCAGAAAAACTCCTCCTCATGCCTATTTTTGTATTTCTCGCACAATCCACCCTGCACATTCTGAGCCTTGACAATTAGGATCAACTACAGTTTTACTTGTACAGCACCAGTCGGATTATAGGATCTTCTGTTCTGGCTTTCTCGTGTTGCACATTTGCATAAATTTGCATGCCGACAATAACAAAATAACAACAAAAAAAGAGGCGTTCTCGGCACCGCGAGAATTGTTCCGTCCTCGGGTAGATTCGCTGATCATTGAAGTTTTTAATGAAACAAATTGCTTCGAGTCGTGAAACGCCGTCCGCGCAGTCACGTCGGGTTGTCCCACAAAGCAGGAATATCAATTCCTCGGCTGCATCCACCTGCACCATCAGGCCCGGCAAACACCTGCGCTGAGAAATGAGAATCCGGCCGCGGGCTTGAACCCGGACCAAAGGAGTCAAGGGATGAAGGCCGAGCAGGGGGTGGGGGGGGGGTTGGTAGGGGAAGGTGGGGGAGGGCTGGCAGTTTGTTCAGCCACGATAAGGAAAGCCAATACTGTAGGAGGGAGAGATAAAGACCCGTGATGACTTATTCCATAAAGGACGGACTGGGCGGAGGGAGAACCTGTGAACGTCCACAGATTGATTTGGGCGAGCGGTTGAAAGTGAGAGGAGGTGGGAGGGGCGCAGGAGAAGGGGGGGTAAAGGAGGAGGGGGGGTATAGTGATGGACGCTCATGGTGGATGTCCACATTATTGTTCTGGCAGAGCAATCTTCTCCAATCTTGGCAGTGCGTAATGGAGGCACGAGAGATACCAGGTGTTGTTCCCGGCTCTATTCGGCAAGGCAGGACCACATGCCAGACTGAATTGGATGAACCCTTTATTGTTTGGCCCGCACTCAGCTAGGTTACGGCCGTGGGGGCCCCACTGTTTGCAAAAACCCCCAAGGACACACCGGTAGAGTGAAAAAAAAAAGAAATACAGAACAAATAGGGGGGGTGTTGAAAATAAATAGCAGGTCAGACATAGAGACGAAAACAAGGGGGGAGAAAATGGGAGAAGATGAAAAGCGCGAGTGTGTGCTGGGTGTGGTTAAACAGGCATTTCACTTTCATAGAGCCCAGTTGGAGCCATTATTCCTTTGGAGAGCACACCTGAAAACATCCACAAATACTCTCAAACGTCACTGGCTTCACCCCAAAAACAGGCCTATAATATATGTAACCCAAAACTCTTGCTTGATGTGATGAAATGATCTCAAAGTATCAGTAGAGAGTGTCTTGTCAGCTTCCTTCCTGTTTTATGGGTTCAAGCTGTGAGCATTAAGACCAAATTCAACCTTCTTTATGTCATCATGACAGAAAAGTCTGCCGGGTCCAATGTTGATATTTTCTTCTTCATTCTGTTATGAATGAGGTGTGAATACCACCTCGAGGTGTTTATCACCAACACGCTCCGTTCAGGAACGTCTCCAGCTGTTCTTGGAGCGATGTCGCTTTAATTTTTTTTTTTCAAACGGCGAACATTTCCTGGCAAACAGCGTCGGTGAAGGCGATGGAATCCAAAGAGGCAAGTTTTAATTACCTGAAATCGTCCTTTGAGGAAAATTTTTCGTCCCCATTAACTTTTTCTCGTCCTAATCAAACATGGAGATGCTCTTAATTTGGCGATCCACTGATAATAACCCAGTGATTACTCACTCCTCATCAGTTTGATTGCAAGCAGGTCTCCGCCAACCCATAACACACACACGCGCGCGCACACACACACACACACGCACGCACACATACAGACATGCACGCGCACGTGCACTCTCACACATACACACAAAGACAACCTCTCATTCTAAAGAGAGTGAAACAAATAAAGGGAAGTGAGTGTTATAGTTTTTTTATGGCACGCAGGGACTGGAGATCATCAGATTAATAACCTCCTCTTTTATGAGGAAAACAGTATTATTGTGTTTGGTCATCTGAGCATGACAAAACAAGCCAATACACGGCCTGCCGCAGAGCTGATTATTGTCCATTATGTTTGTTTAGAGGACTTTGGTCGGACCCAAAAGGATTAGGACTGATTTAGAGACTGAAAAGAGGGATTTGGGTGAGAGTGTGTGCGTTTTTGTGTGTGTGTGTGTGTACTGAAACTGTTGCTGTGAAAGTGAGGCGGCAACACTTTGACTCATTCTAACCCAAGCTTAGGCGCTCGCTGCCTGGTTGCCTGGTGACTCCGTTGCTTGCCACCGTATCGACACGTTCTGATACATACACAGAAATAGTTGAATCTGTGTGCACATTCTTCTTTGTGTGTTTTGCTGGCATATTTGAATACCAGTGGTGGTGTTGGGCTGGAAAGTGTGGAGGTGCTGCGATGTCTCTCCAGCACGAAAACAGAGTTAAAGGAAGAAATACACTTCGCTCCATCGTCCGCCCGTCGGATTACAGCTCACTTAATAAAGCCCTTCGCTTTGTGAGGGAATAATGGCTGCGCGCATAATATGAGGAGAAAGAGGGAGTAATTTGCACCGGCGCCCCTTTTCGATTATCATAAAAGCATGTCGGCAACTTGGATTGATCGCTACCCGAACCCAAACAGAGACAATGACGAGCGCCGGCGTTGAAAAGTTTTTCAAGCAAGAAGGCGGATTGTGGTCTGGAAGCATTGGAGATGTTTTGCGGCGTGCAATGACCACTCCCCCCACCCACCACCACCACCACCACCACCCCCTCCCCACGAACGCCACCTTCTCCGTGTTCCCCGCTTGACATTAGTGAAGAGGCCCGCTTCCACAGGCGGGTCACCTCCAGGAAGGTGTGAGGAGAATCTATTACAGCCACTGTCATGTTCTCTCTCTCAGGGGCAATCACAGAGGATGACCCCCCCCCCCCCTCCTTTCCTCCTTCCTCCTCCCCAGACTGGCCAGCCATCATTTTTTTTCTGTCATTTAATATCACCTTTTCTTCTTCAGCTCTCCTTCTCTTCCACTCACCTCTTTTCCCTTTTATTCTATACTTCCTGTCTTGACACCCTTAAAGCTGGTCCAACTTCCTCTGAAGATATCAAAGTGAGTCATTTACGTTATTTTTACTATACTAATGCACAATAATCAGAAAGTTTAGTTCAATTCCTTTTCACTGTCATCAACAAAAGATTCAAAAGGTTCTACTCGTCTGAACCAACAGTAAAGACAATAGTGACTTTACAAACTGAAGCTGCTTCAAGGGCACTAATACAGAAGCTTTACATTTTATTTACAGTAACTGAACTGCCTTTTCATTTCATCTTTTCTTATAGGAACAGATAAGGTTGGTATTTTTGAACTGCCTCTAAAATAAAAAACAAATTAATAGAAGATAGTTTGATTCTCGAATCCCTTTTTTCACCGTACCTTTTTGGGTTCCTCGTCTCCTTGCTGCTTCGCTCCACTGCTTCCTTCCCACCAAAAACTTGTAAACGGCGTCAAATCGCCCTCGTCAGACGTTAGATCCAACCCCCTCGCGTTCTACCGGCCACCGGGAGGCCCAATTCGCTCCAGCGACCTGCCATTTTAACTATTACTGAGAGCGAGGAAGACAAAACAACAGCAACACGAGAAAAACACGATGATTACCTGTAGCTGGGTGTGGCAGCTCCACAGGCAGAAGGGAGACGGGATGGAGGGAGGAACAAAGACTGATAGCTGGCCGCGTTTGGGGGAGTGTTGGGGGGGGGGGTGATCGTCGGCGTGCGCCTGTCTCCACTGCTCGTCTGCGAACGCGAAAGCGCTCTCACTGTGCGTCTAATTAGCTGATGTGTTCATTAGCTCCATCAGGGGATTCGGCGTTCGGCGTCAGGTCGACACACTGCGGCGCTCCTGGTTTCTTTATCTTGTTACTCTGCATGTTTAAGTTGTGCGAGAAGCACCCACGCTGCCTCCGCTTTTTTTCCTTCTCCGCGCACCCGAATAAAAATAAAAAAAGTCGAGGCTTTGAAAAAAATAAAATCATTGTTTTTCTCCTTAACTCCTCTAACGTCACCTTGGTGGCTTCTCTTTTTTTTCTTTCAATAAATCCTGAGCAGCATTGTTTCCTTCCCACACATCACTTCATAACCTTGAGCAACGAGGGAGGAATAAGAGACTCCAACCACTTAAATTCAAAAGAGGGATGTTTCAATAGCATTGGCAGGCTGGGAGAGAGAGAGAGAGAGAGAGAGAGAGAGAGAGAGAGAGAGAGAGGGAGAGAAGAAGAAGGAAAAAAAAAGGGAGACGTGGCCCTCATGTATCCATGGTTACCTTGGCTTTATTGCTGTTTGTCTTGGGCAGTAGATGCAATAAAAGTGTTGGGAGAGGAGTGACTGGGCAAGGGGTGTAATTGCCGAAGAAGGCGGTGCGCACGCAGGTGATGAGAGGGGGGTGTATCGGTGGGAGGTGGGAGCTGACCCGAAAGAACCCCTCGCTCTGCCAATCAGAGCCATCCGGGTTTTTTACGAGAGGCTCATTAGCGGATAGGAGAGCTCCCTGAACGTGCATGTACATCATATTTTTAGTTTTCCAATTAAGCGCGCATGCTTTAGAACTCCCAGGTATGTTATTATAAAAAAAAAAAAAAGATCGGATGGAAAATTAGGCGTTTCTTGTAGCGTCGGAAATCGAGCCTGGCCTCATTTGAAGAATAATGAAAGGTGGAGGTGGCAACTCAAGCATTGGAGGAGGGGAGTGAAAAGAAGGTCTGAAAAGCTAAATACATCAATCAGCAGCAACATTACGACCAGTGAATAGCACTGATTATCTTTGTGTCATTAAACAGTTATTAAGTGTGAAAAACGTTCGCTTGGATCGCGCCTTAAAGCGGAGAGGCGAGGGTCAGCGTGAGACTCACTGCGACTAAGTTACGGCTAAGAATGCAGTTTTTTTGCGGTTCGACCCGAAAGACGAGCTACCGGGGGCTGGAAGCGCAGCAGAAATCAATGCTGCCTATGGGACTGCATGGAAGAAGGTTGCCAGGTCTTAGGAGTCATGTTTCTTTCAAATCACACGGACAGACGGCCGTGCGTGCATCACTGAGCAAAAGGAAAGACGTGACAGCGTGTGGAAGCAGTGTGATGCTTTGGTGGAACTCTGATGAATGTTAGCAGAGCGTATACACCTTTTAATCAATAAAGCTGCTTTCAAGGTCTCGACTCAACCTCTAAAACCTCATTGATATGATTTAGCATCTGTGGGATGTGCTCGACCAACAAACCCAAACAGGGTTTGCTGCTGAGATGTTGATGCCAGAATCCACGGTGCCCTGTCGAAGATCCGGTTTCGTGCGTACCTTGATGGGTTGGAGCTGGTTTGGCAAGAAAAGAGGAAGGTGTGTCCAAATGTTTTGGCCAATCAGCATTGGTCCCGTTCATGGCCAGCCATTTACCGGAGTGGAGGAGCGTAGCAAAGTATCCTTCCCAGCTTTTCTTTTTCTCTCTCTCTCTCTCTCTCTCTCTCTCTCTCTCTCTCTCTCTCTCTCTCTCTCTCTCTCTCTCTCTCTCTCTCTTCCCACCGTTATTATTCCCTGTCATCCTTTTTCATAATCACACCTCTTCCGAAGGGGCCCGAGTGTTAAATGAAATAAAGACAGGAGTGGATTCACACCTCTGCGCTCCCCCGGTGGGGGCAGCTGGGAGGACGAGGGGGAGCGCGCATTATCTCCTGCCGTGTGGACGCCTCAGATATATGGCCCACCGGGGCTCGAAACAGCAACCGGATGCACGCACGCACACACACACACGCACGCACGGGCGAATCGACATGCTGTGAGACTGAGGCCAACGCGCAGGTGTTGTTTGCCGCTGAAATGACACAGTTTAGATGAGACAATTGGAGAAAATAGAGCTGAGAGCAGTGGCAGGGAGGGGGAGGGCGAGAGGGGTAGCAAAAGGGCCTCACAAATCCTTCTATACTCTGCGAGGCTATAAATCGTAGAGGAACTACCGGGGCACCACCTTCTTCCTCGACGCGCGCAAACACCCGCGGACGTGGGTGAGGGCGGAGCGGCGATGCGGCCGTGATGCAAGGCGGTGTTTTTTTGTTTGTTTTTTTTGTCAGCATGTCACTCCAGCTGCTGCATGTCATTGACATTTCTAGCTCGCTGAAACAACAGATGAATGGTGGCCCACGCCAACGGGGAAAGTGGAAAGTGAAAAAGTCAACGCTGATTGAAAGATAGGACGGTTTGCTCAATTAACAGACGGGCCGCATAAATAACCGTCGGCCGTCACAATTGACCGGTGGCCGGTCATTGTTTCGGCGCCGGCTCATCATGGAGAGTGTTGCCTTTAGGAAAGGGCACCCGCGGGAGCCCGAGGGACAAAGCGCGACGATGACACAACGGCTCATCACTCAGGCGGCCGGCTCCCTCGGGGCCCATAACTTCCCCCTTGATGTCACGTAGGAAAGCTTCTTTTCAGTCTGCCCGATGCACTTTTGTTCGGTTCGGTTTTTTTGTATTGGGACATTTCTTTTAATTAAAAAACCGTTTCAGCTGCGAGGGTGAAATGGTGACGCAGCAGCTGCCGTCCTTTCCCCACAGCCAAAAGTTAGCAGGCGCTCTCGGTGCATGTGTGAGATGTCACTGAGTCACCACAGTCCAGGCATTTTTGTGAAGTTATTAATTGATTCTCGCCTGAACAAAAAGATTGTATGGATGATTCCGTGTCGGAGCTTTTTTTTTTTTTTTAAAATAATTCATTTCTTAATGTTCTGCTTGAATACTGGGGGAATAAAAAACATGATTAGAGTTATTTTGAGGTCACAAAACATATTTGCACTGGGATTTCACACTCTTTCATCAATGTCCCTGAAAGCTGTTGCCTTAATCTGATTGCAGCTATGGTAAATTCCAAAAATCATACAATTGTGAGCCGAGAAAGGTTAGGCAAAGAACATTTTAAAAGATATTTTAAAAGATATTGTCGTACAGGGTCTGAAATACACAAAATTAATGACATTTTGCAGCAAATCCTGTGAAGATAGCTTGAACGATCACGTGCATGTGCACGTGCAGCAGTCGAGACCAGAACCTATCCCCAGACTGATGACAGGCCCGATCACTGATCTTTCCATCTCCTGTGACCATCATGTGTGCTCCAGCCATTCACTCAGAAAAGTACCAAATAAGCTTATCAATTACAAAGTTAAGTCATGGAACTTACGTGAGTGAGCTTGTACAAACAGTACAATTGTGCATGTGAAACATCGAAAGAATTAGTTATATAACTGTTTGAGACAATGGACGTGTGATGACCACAAGTCCATAATACTTCCGAGTCCCCACAAGTGTGTGGACTCAATAAAGGAATAAGTTTTCTCCTCATTTTACACCACTGTTGCACTGTGCTGCTCATGCCTCATCACAGCATTTTTTGCATCATTCCGGCCCCGATGCCAGTCACATCGAGCGCCCGCGACTCTCACCCAGGCTAATATCTGCCATGTCTCGGAGGGATTTGAAGGAGGGCTCAGCCGATCGGAGTGGAGCAGCCTGGGTCCAATTACCTCGGGGGGGGGGGGAGCTCGGGCAGGTGCCATCACCGACGACGGCATTGATCACTCCAGTCCTCGCGCAGATATCAAATCAGACAAACACGGGCCTCGTCGGCATACAAATGAGCTGATGAAATGTGTCGGCGCATCAAAATGCCCGAATCAGGAGACAGCAGCCGAAGCGCTCGGGTCAATCCAAACAGGCTTTTGTCATTGATTGACCCGAGAGAGAGAAAAAAATGGAGACTTGACGTTCAAATGAGATTGAGGCGCGAGAGTGAAAGGCACGAGATGCTTTAAAAACCTCTTTTTGTTAGGTCTCGACCAGAACTGAACCCCTGTAGCAAATAACCCCAGAAAGACAGAGATGGAGGTTGGCACTCAGCCC
>JAUESE010000002.1:13813084-13833115 GCA_032274725.1 Malacoctenus triangulatus
CCCCCCCCCCCCCCCCCCCCCCCCCCCCCCCCCCCCCCCCCCCCCGCAGGCCTTGCCGAGCTGCTCAAATATTGATCAGCGGCGCTCTCTTTGAGCTGGTTAGTTTCAGTCAGCCGGTCGCCCTCGGGAATTGTCGGTGGGTTGGAAAAAGGCGGCACACAACAAAGAGGCAGAACTCGCGGGCTCGTCCACATTCCTCTGGCAGATCCTGCTGCTTCTATCAGCAGCTCAGACTGAGACGGGGTGGGGGGGTGGGGGTCGTGCTCGCCGGAGAGGAGAGCATCACCTCTGTATCGACGTCCTGCTCAGCTCCGTGAGAAGGCGTGTCCCGGAGGAGAGGCCACCCGGGCGTGGAGTTGATCAGTGAGGGTCAGCGGGCCGTGGGCGAGCTTTTTTGTGGGATTCGACGGTGCTGTCGGGATAAATGTCACTCGTAGATTAAAGTTGGCACGGCGATCAAATAGGAAAAAAAACAACAGAAAGGACCTTCACAGAGCTGAAACAAGAAAGACCACCACAGTTTGTGCTGCTACGTCCCTGTTGGCGAGCGTTTCTTCACTCCGAGACGACAGAATGGACCAATTGCCACTCACTCCTAAAGCAGCAAATTGCATGGTAATAGCCCCCCTTTAGGAGCCACTTGTTAATACAATTTAAGGACACAAGACGTGAGCATTTGAGAGGAGCCGGGACACCAGGTCGTCATGGTTACAAAAAAAACAGTGTTATTCTGTGAGCAATACGCAAAAAAAACAGTCTACATATTCAGTGTTTTGATTTGTCCGTCCATCCAATTACGTCCCAGTGAGCGTCCAATGGCTGCAGTGGATCAGGAGGTTCAACATACACAGTTAGATATTTTGATTCTAATTTTTTTAGCTGAGAAGGATGCATCAGCTGCAACTGAGTGAATGAATCTGTTCTTATGATGTATTAAAATGTAAAAAAAAATGTGCAACACTTTGGATCTCGGACCTCCGACTTCAGTAAAACTTTTCTGTTCCTCAGCCAAGCAGCAGAGCTCAGTTTTCAGGTAAGACATCACTGAGTTAGATTTCAGCGCGCCGACCCCAAACGAGTGCAGATCATTGGAAAAACTGGCTCTTTGGATCGAGCCAGATAAAAGCCCGTTGCTCATGAAAAGCGCGCTCCGCGCCGCGCTCGATGGCGCTGAATATTCCAACTGTAATTTCGCTGGCACGGAACCTCACCTGGCCGAGTCCGTGATTAAGTTAAACTTTTTTAATGAGGCCCGAACTTTCGCTGCACCCGGGCGGGCTGTCCAGATGCCAGGGCCAATCTGACTCCGACTCGCCTCCGCGCGCGCAGATCCCCGCTTGGACGACTGCCACCGATTCGCGGCGACGCGGCATCAGGTGCGTGGCGGTCCGCCTTTTTCGACTCATCCCGTGCCCAACTTCAATTTTTTTCTTTTTCCTTTTTCCTTCCTGTGACCGTGTGACGGCTGGCCGTACGTCGCCCCCACCGTCCGGCCAGCATCCTGACGTGAGCTGCAGGTGCAGCAATTGACGTAGAGTTCTCCCCACCCCCCCCTCACCCACCTCACCCGGGCTGGCGCGGGTTTGCCCGCCCCAGGCCATCTGCCGCCTCTCGAGCAGGTGCCAGTCACTCGTCACGGAGGCCTTCGGTGTACACCTCCTCGCCAGAGTTGGCGGGGGGGGGGTACTCACTGCCCGGAATCGAACCGGGGGGACATCAGAGGGCCAAGCATGCAGCGCTGGTTCAGAATCAGACACTATGAAGAGGGGGAGGGAGGAGTGTTGGAGGCTGGAAATGAATGATGTGCACTTGGACAGACTGTCACATTCCCTTTATGAGAGGAACAGGAGCAGGCGGTGGGAGTAGGAGGGGAGGGGGGACAATCAGACTGGGACTTTGTCTCATCTGTTTAGAGGAAAGTGTGAAAGAGGGGCAGACAGAGACCCTCATCAGTCACCACCCCCCCCTCCTCCCCCTCCCCGTCAATCAATGTTGGGCTGAGAGAAATGTCCCGGTCGAAGGAGCCGGGGAGCCGCAGATGAAGGCCGCGATTTGACTGATGACATTCCAGTGGACATTAGCACTTTAGCCGCCTGTCGGTGAAGCCCCATCAATACGCCAGTACTATTTTTTTCTCTCGCCCTAATTTTTTTTTTTTTTTTTTGCTGCCTTTCATTCCATTAACTCAGATGTCGGCCGAGACGGGCAGATGTTATTTGCTTGTTTGCGTGCCGACACTCCCCTCCCGAACATGAGTGATATATCAGAGAGGACATAATCTCTGCTCCTCCGGATCACTCCCTCCCGAGGGGAGACGCAGCTCGGGGGGGTTTGGGCAGGATCCATCACTGTCGCCGCTTGTCACAGACTCACTAACTGAAAGTGAAAAACAAAATGAAGGCCTGAATAACTGTGGATTTTTATACCTCGGACGATGATTCATGGATGTGACTGAAATTTGTTTGAGACTGAAAAACCAAACTTTTAAAATCATCACTGAATATTGTTCAGAAAGAAAACCAAGTCCAAAAACTTGTCGAACTGTTGAAGATACATTTCACAAGAAGGGTTGCAAGTTTTGCAGCTCTCTTGGAGCGCGCAAAATTGTGGGCATAGAGTCGTTCTAAAGTTTCGTTTTTCTAGCTTTGGTGTCGTCGTCGTTCGGTGAGGCGCAGCTGTCGAAAGATGAGAGCTTTTCTCCACACTGTGACGCCTGCTGCATCGTGACGATGCGTCACACTCGTGGACAGAATTACTTAGGGAAAGACGAACACACAACGACCAATAACCTCAAAACTGACAAAAGTGCCTCACAGAAATTAGACTTTTTCCTTTAAATAATTTGAAATAAAACTGGTGAACAAAAAGTAAAAAGAAAAGAGGGGAGTGTGTGTGAGTGTGTGTGTGGGTTGGAGTTGGCGGGGCAGTGTTCCTACATACTGATATTGGTTTTGCATGACAGAAAAACATCTCTCAAACTTCACCAGAGTCCCAGAAGCAAGAATCAGATATCAAAACCGAGGTGACCGAGCGTCTCCCGACGACATGTGGCTCTCGGTAGAATCTCATGCCAACTGCAGCGGCGATTTGCTGAATGCATGCAAACGCCGTGGCCGTAATTGTATTTGGCTTGAATACCAAATAGTTGTGCTCCAGTTTCAGAGTGGGGGGGGGGGCTTCTTTTTTGTCTTGAAAGCCGACTCGCATGCGGTACTACTTGTTTCTCCTTTTGAAGCCCTTTCATAAAAGACGCTTGCTTAGAAGTCTCCCAGCCACATCAAAACTTCTAAACAAACTCGTTATGGAGCCCGTTTGTGGACTCTTGCTGTCTCTTCCACTCAGTGGTGTGTTTCTGGAGAGGGGGCGGGGGGGGTTGCAGGGAAGCGTCTGACATGAAGACAGATGTGTGTTGGGCCGGTGTGGATGCTGGAGATGTTTAGGCCGGGTGAGATGGGTGAGCGGCGTGATAAATGTGCGGGGGCGCGTGGGATGCCTCGCACGGATGTTCCGGGGGGGGGGGGTCAGGCGTGCTTCAAAGAGGGGGGGGGGGCAGAGCGTGCGCGGCGGCACGTTCTGCTAACCACAGCTGCTCTCATCCGGGACGCGGTCCTAAAACACTTCCAGAGTCGCACTCAGACTTTTTTGATCAAGAGCCGGCGAGTGTCCGGGCTCCGAGAGTCGTCGTCCGCCCTTTTTTGGATCCTCGAACCCGTGACGCCATCATCAAGCATTTGATGGGCTTCATGGTGTGCACGTGCACATCTAGAGGGCCCCCCCCCCTCCGCCCAGCAGCCGACCCGATGTGATAGCGTTCCAGCTCCCATTGCCTTCGTCTCCTCTTGCAGCTCCTCGGAGATAAACAGAAACCACACACACCCCCTTCGCACATACCAACGCTCCGATAAATGTCACAGCCCTTACACCCCCCACCCTTTTTTCTTTAGATAAAGCCAAGCACAGATGAAAAGCCTGGAAGAAAATACAACAGGGGGACACATTTGTTGTGTCCGATAGCATCGGCGCAGAGAGGACAATGGGGGAGGGCAGGGAGGGCCCGAGAGGAGCGCAGACGCCGAGAGTCGATTCACCAGCAGCTTCCGAGGCCTCAAACTGGTGGGAGGCGTGTGTGTGTGTGTGTGTGTGTGTGGCGGGGGGGGGGGGTCCAGTCCTCACGCCGTTTGACCAACGATCACGTCCGATCCTGTGCTCGCAGGTACAGACTTTTCCAGTCCTGGGAGGCGATTTCTCACTTCTTCAATCGAAGAAAAAAAAAAACTGAGAAAAAGTAGAAGTTTGTAAAGTCGAAAGAGTTCATGAATCACACTGATGGAACCGCCCCCCTCCCTCCTCCTCCCCCCACCCTCGAGCCGCGTATTGAGCATGAGGCTATTATGTGTGGTGGACAAAGTGAAGGGCAACGTCGTTGGTGCGCCGGCCAACTTGTTATCTCATCAGATGTGATTTGTGTGCTCGTGTCTGTTGGAACTTATTAAAAGCTGGGAAAGCCTAATTAAAAGTGAAGCGCCGAACCCAAGCGCAGGTTGCAGGTGTTCCTACAAATAGGAGTCTGGATTGTTTTGGGGGGGTGATTACAAAAAAAGATGTTTCTTTAAAATTCTCCTTTTGTAAAGAATTATTACAAAGAGCCCAGTCCACTATTTATGTCAGTAAATGCCTGCACTCGGTCGCAAAGCACCACATTTGAACCTGTGGCCTGTTTGTAGGTCGTCATGATTAAACGCTCTGATGTGGGTCAGGAATAAAGTGCCAGGAATAAAACATGTTTATGATCGAGGGAGTCCAAGCTTCTTCCCCGCACGTCTCCCTCCTGCAGTCTAAAGGTGTGTGAGCTTTGCGGTGATGTAAAGCTCTTTGTGTGTGTTTGTGATCCTTCGGCCCTGTGAGGGAAAGGCAGCCTGCACAGGGCGTGACCTGCGTTTGGCCTCGCGTCTAAACGTATGGATGTGGATGAATGAGGGACGAACGTGGATGGAAAAATAGAGGATGGTGGACGAATGGTTCATAAAGAGATCGCAATGAATGGAGGACTGAATACTGTTGCTTATGATCGTGAGTTATGTTGTATTTAATAGGAGTGATAACTTTTCATATCTCAATATGATTAGATATTAACATAGTTCATATATGGAAAAAGTTATTTTTTCTGATGTTTTCTCACTCAAAAAAATAGATATGAATTTGGACAATGAATAAAACTGAGACAAAAAAAAAAATTAAAATTGCATTTTCTTCGATAACAAATTGACACCTTCAGCAATGATGTCAATACTTAAAGGTACTATATGTAGGATTTTTAGTAAAAGCTATATTTTTAAAAACATTAATACCTCAAAACTACCTTTAGAGGGGTGCAGAATGGAAATATAGTGTTTTTTCAAAAAATTTTATTCCTCCTGAAAATAATTATAATAGAAATTTTGACGGGTTCGACAATGGCGTTGTGTTTACATCTACAAGCCAATAAAGTTCGCCGATAGCAGGTTGCCAGTGAAGGCAAAATGGCAGAGTTGACATAACAACCAGCTGCCTCAGAGTCCCAGACGTTTTCTGCAGAAAATCTGGCAACACGCTGGCTGTAATTAAGCAGCTGGTTGTTATGCCGACTCTGCCATTTTGCCGTATTTATTTTTTTTTTAAATATAGCTTTTACTAAAAATCCTACATATAGCACCTTTAAGAAGAAATGCAGACATGTGGAAAGAAAAGAAAAAAGTAGATATAAAAGGTTAATTCTGATCATTTGTTGGTCAAAATGTGAGAGCACAAACGCATGTGTCCTGTCAATTAGGCAGGACTAAATCAAACACATGGATCTGTGCACCACATGTTTACTCGCAATCTGCTCAGGTAAACAGGAAGTAAACTCTACCAGCGATGAGAGATCGCACTGATTAGCTGGTCACACACAATCCCATCGCGACGAGCTGAGACCGAGTACCAACCCCGTGTGAACTCCCTGCGCCGTGTTTACATTATGCAGCGTCGAGGCGGCGAGAAAAAGGATCCGACACGCCCCGATTGCGCCGAGCTCCCCCAAAGATGTCGCCCAAAAAAAAGAAAAAAGAAAAAATCCTGCTCACGTCCCGTCACGGAGGATCTCTCCTTGTATTTGCCGGCCCGGTGGCAGCGGGGCTCTGGCGACTGCGCCTGAACGGCAAGCAGCTCACCTTGATCCCCGTCGGCGATTGTTTGGAGGAGGATTAGAGGCGGCGCTCTCAGTGGATGTGCTCCCCCAGCCGGCGCCCCGCGCTTTGTTTTTCCCTTCACACTCTAATTCATTCACAGTGTCAGTTTGATAAGGAAATATAGAAGCAGGTCTGGCTTCGTGATGTGTTTGTATATGTGGAGGGAGAGAGGGAGGGTGGATGGGGAGTGTGTGTGTTTTCTGTCTCTGGGAGATTATTGCGACGGGGGGGCTGAGAGGAGGATTTGCTTCCGTGTTGAACGCGTTGCCTCTTCCCTTTTGTGTGACCTGGCGGGCCCGTGACACCGGGCGCAGTCGATCACGCGCCGCCCCGGCATTCCTCCCTTCCACTCTCACCCCGCTCCGACATCCCCCCGTCCCACCACCTGCTTTTTATTTTTGCTGCGCATTATCTCCGACCCGACGCTGTGGAAATACGGCTCTGACCGCTGACCCGATAGAAACGTTCATACAGTCCATCACAGTCCCCCCCCCACGTGAATATCCCTCCCAGCTCTGGCATATTTCACATTTTTTTGAAGAGGTCAAAAGCATCAATGCGTCCAGCTGGAGATTCCAATGAAATCCCTAACTTGGGCTGGCTTGTACAGGTTGTTCATCACACGTTTTTTATCAGAAGGGGGGGGGCGGGGTTTGATATCTTGGTTTTGAGGCTCCTCCCTTGTTAAACGGCAACACGATTTGCAGGTGCAGTGAAATATTTGCACAACAAGCGTCAGGAATTTACACGAGTCGCACACCAAAACAGGAGTTTCTGAACGAGCAGATTGAAAGAGTCAAGGAGAGCGTTCACATGTAATGTGAGAGAATGAAAGGAGATCTTGAAACTCCATCTTCCCCCCACACAGTCATGGACACACACCAAACTTATGGGAAAGACAGATAAGTAAAATAAACCTTGAGTTGTAAGATTTGCTTTTTTTTTAATGGCACACATTTCAAAGCTAATCAGTGCCACTATCATGGCTCTACACGTATTTAAGTGGCTGCCAGGCAACCTCATGGTCACAACAACACTCTTGGATCCCACACACCCTCCCTTCGCGATCCTTGTTTCAGAACCAGCCCAACACACAAACCCTGTAAGAGGAAAAACATGTCAGGTTTTCTGTGAGAGAGAGGTGAGAGTGCAGGCTGGCAGGCTCTGGTGCGACTTCTGGAGTCGAAATACAGCAGACAGACCAAACAGCTGGTCTGGCTTTCGATTCCCTTTGATCCGCCCCAACACGTCCTGGACGGACATCTGTACTCGGGAGCAGAGCTGGGGGAGCAGCGTGGCCTCGCCTGACAACGCACAGGTGATTCTCCCAAACCAAGAGCCGATGGGATGCAGGACGCTGCCCAAAGAATCTGGAGTCAAACGTTCCCACAAGCTTTTTCTGATTTGATTTGTCTTCAGGAAGGAGAAGAAGTTCCTACATGGGAGCAGTGGATGAATAAAACAGTGAAGGATAAACGACAGGATGGGCTCCAAGTCTCTCGGTGAACTTTGACCACTCAGTATGGTGGGCAGTGGTTAGCACTGTCACTTCACCGCCGGTAGGTTCCAAGTTCCAACCACCTGATCATGGAGTTTTCAAAATCTCACTTTGAATGTTTTTGTTTTTTTTGTGTCTGTTTTTGCGTGTTATTTTTCATAGCTGAAGTTAAGCTTTGACTGAAATTTAAAAAAAAGAAAAAACATCTCAAACAGTTAAGCAATTACAGTCAAAGTCAGAAAGGGTGGAGCCGCGTAGGAGCTGCTATTTTTTTTTTCCCTTGAGGAGAGTCACGTCATGCCACAATTTCACAAGGAACTCCAGTTTCTTTTTAAGTTATCGTGATTAATGGAAGGAGAAATGAGTGTAGGCTGCTCGCGGTGATTGTGGGTCTAACAGCAATCAGCTAAGAGTCTCATGAGTGTTGTGTTCTTCAGAATCAGCCGGCCTATCACTTTGAGCGCCTTTCATCCCTTTAGTATGACAAACAACATCTGCAGAAAAGCGCACTCGGCAATCAGCTTTTTTTTTATGGCTTGATGTCTCAAATCGTCAATTTGCTCTTTGTTTTGCCTCGGCAGCATATCAGCCGAGACAGGAGTCCTCTCTTCTTCTTTTTTTGTTTTTTCTTTTTTGCATTTTGATCGTCGGCAGCAGTCAAGCACACTTGATTGAGCATGATGAATCATGATCCGGGACTCGTATATAGCCCATGAATAAACATCCGCAGTAAACACGAGGAGGGTGGTCTTTCTCCCCTCTCGCTCGCGATTTGCCTTGTATTATTTTAATTCTCACCTATTAAAATGCGTAATCTCCTTTACCTCTTCACAATTCGCCGGGAACAATTGCGAGCCTGAGAGCCGAGTATTGTATCAACACCGTGATAGCGGGGTAACAAAGGCCTAATTACTACCTGCTGGATATGATGAGGAATAATTAGCCCGATCGAGGAGAGCCGGCGATGACAAGTTTGCAAGGAGCTCTGCCCGTGCCCATTAATCGAGTGGAATACACGTATTATGTCTGATGTTTTCACATGAGCAGTCAGCTAGATGTAATAAAAGCGAACGTCGCCGGTGGATTTAGTTTATTCCTCAGGTGCTGGAGCGTCATTTGATTCCCATTCAGGCTCCTACCGGAAGGAAATCTTTTATGCAGCTAGTGTGTTGAGAAAAATAGAGACAAACAACAGTATCAAAGGGCTTTAATGTAGGATTTATTCACCAGAAACTAAAGGTTCGAGGGGTTAAGAAAGGTCGTTTTTTTTTTTTATTTACGTTTCTTGCATTGTGCCCTTTTTTTGCTGGTCAAGAGTTCAGCAAAGAGTCCAGCCGTCCTCAGAGTTAATAAGCAACCACGCGCTCCTCCTCAACCTGCAGCTGGGATTTCCGAGCGTTTTACTGCTTCCCAACTGCGGGTCAAAGTTTAATCCGGCGTGACAAAGGTTTTCCTGCCTGCACCGAGGTCAACGCCCCCGGTGCACCGTCTCTTGATCAGTGACCGTTCGCTCCAGGTGGCAGGTGTGTTCCAATAACTGAGCGATGCGTAGAAACCCCCCCGAAATAGACCAGCGATGACCTGGGAGCCGTCGGTAACCGTCCCCCCCCCCCCTTCTGCAGTCAGAGGAAACTCTCCTCCTTCTTCCTCCGCTTCCCTTCCCAGATCCTGTCATCCGCGTTTGACGAATGTTCTGCGGTTTTGCGTCAGTGTGTGGTCGACTATTTGTTCTCCCTCCGTGCATGTGTGTGGCCACCTCTGATCCCCCAAAACATCACAGATAGCTCCATAATTCAGCCAGGGCCGTCAGCATCTGCCTTTATTTTCCACTGTGTAATTACATGCTCAAAACGCTCGCCTCCGTTTCTTAATGGGAAACAGTGATTATTTCGCCCCAAATAAGTTATCGTAACTTATAACTCGCGCATTACCACAAGAAAAACAAGAGGCGGCTGCGGAGTGATGGGAGAGCGGCGCTCGCAGATGGAATATGTTAATAAGCTGCCAAGGCAGAAGAGCGCGACTTCTGGTTAATGGCACGACGCCGCAATCTGGCCCCTCCAGAGGGGGGAGGGGGGGGAGAGAGAGAGAGAGATGAGCATCTTCATCACCACGAGCCCCCTCGTCTGAGGGAAGGAGTCAAGCAGACAGGCAGCATTAAACTGCAGTGGAGGGAGACACACAGAGGCTGCACGTCCCCACCTCCCATTCAAATTATCCAGCCAGAGGAGAAGGAATCGGCAAAGAAGCGGGATCATTTTCTTGAAATACCATTTAAAAAAAAGAGCATATGAAAAAGAAAAAAAAAACAAATTTTAACTAAAATAATGGACTTAAAATACAGGAGGGGATCAGGGACACATAACACAGAGCAGGCGTTCCAGTGCAAGAGGGATACATCAGCCCGTGGCGGGCAACCCCAGCTGACACCTCCAATCCCTCTCGGCCTCCCGCGTCGCTCCGCGCTCGCCAAATGTTGTCGCGCTGCTCCGTAAGCCATCAGCTGTTTGAAATCCATCAGCGAGGAAACACCTCGGAAGACTTTCGCCTCGTTTTCTCCTCGCGTCCAAGCCGGGATCAGGTTTTTGGTGTCGGGACTCTCCCCCCCCTCCTCATCAAAGACATTTGCTGGTGATGGTTTGGAGGCGTGCGTCAATGTCAAAAAACGCAGCCCCGAGAACGATCTCACACCGAGACGGGGGGGGGGGGGGGGGGACTGGTGGAATGAGTTGCCGAAGGGTGGTTTCTGGAGACGCGGGGGCAAAGCAAGGTCACGGTGACAGCTCCGAGCATGATGTGGAGGAGCGGCAGCGGAAACTGCAATCAGCCAAGCCGCTGTTGATTAAAACGACACATTTGTTTTGTATGTGTATGCGTGTGTGTGTGTGTGTGTGTGTGTGTGTGTGTGTGTGAGGGGGGGGATCCAGCAAATGGAATGGCCTCATTAAAGTGTGGTCTGCGTGCAGCTATCAGGCAGAGGGAGTGATAGGGGAACGGGCAGGGAGACAAATCGACTTGCATGTTCTAATGAAACATTTCACAACGGCACGAGCGGTTTGACTGGCAGTTCGTTTGTCACTTCAAACATTCAGACGGTTCCGAGCCGAGAATATGGAAGGAAAATGTAGCTTTATCCCCCCCCATCCCGCCCCCGAAAAAGAGCAATTCAATATTTTACACAGCTGGGTTAGAGGTTTGGCAGTACCCTGAAAGTGTCCAAATACTTAATAAAAGCCGTTTGGACTGCTGAAAATCAGTAATGTCACACCGGGCCTTTTGTTGGAGCCTTCCCACATTGAAGTTAATATTGTAGGAAATTGAAATTGAACAGCATCCTAACAGGTCAAACAAACTGTCAATAAATGCTCCAAAAAACAACAACAAAAAAACAGAAACAACTTGAAATACACGTTTGAGTGACTTCACTTACATTTTTTTTCTCAATATTCACAGTGTGCGTTGGTTCCAAGTGTGCACAATCACGTTTGCCTCCATTGCACATATGCATGAAACTCTGGATGCAGAAACAAAAGAGAGGAAACAAACGCTTCTGTCAGAGGCAGGTGATCCTTTTTGTCTCCCTCCTCCTGAAGATAGAGGAGGCGTACGGAGCGATGATACACATCGGAGATTACAGTTGCCCCGCAGATGCCTCTTCATTCCTCCCTGCCTGATTGATAAGGGATGTCACCTGTGTGTGTGTTTGTGTGTTTGAGAGTCACAGAGAAACAAGCCAAGGCAGGGACAACAGCATGGCAAGCGTTTGTCCGCAGCCTGGCGTGGAAGCTTACTGTTCACAAGAAAACCACACATTGGGATTGTTTTAGTGACAATAAAGCTATTTTGTTTCTGCTTTTTTCTGTTTTGTATTATCTGCTAGCAAAGTGCTGCTAACAATAGGTCGGTGCAGTGAGCTAGCATTAACATGGTTCTCAGTCAATGACTCTCTCATCATTTAGCTTGCGTGAGCTAACCAGCTTTGTTAGCTTCTGCCAGATAGCTTCAACTTACAAAGTTAAGAGACCGAAAAGGATATTAAGGTTAGCATGATCATAGTGGTTCATAACATGCTGCTGCTGCTAAACTAGTACTCGCTTACCAGATAACTGAGCGTTGGATATTTTTCGTCAGCAGTGTCCAAATTTCACATAGATGTATTTCTATGCACTGGTCTTGTCCTTTTTCTTGCCTGATTAACATTTCATGTACACGTTCAGCTACAAGGCACATGGTCGGCAGAGATGAAGGCGGGGGATCCACCGCGAACCTGAGCAGGCTAATCAAAAGATTTAGCGGCGCCCCGGAGTTGGATCCTCAGCACCGTGTTGCACGAGGTGGAGTGGAGAAGTCTAATTATGTCCTGAGGGCTGAGCGAGGCCTCCGTCTCTCGTCTCCCACTCTCACATACTTTTTTTTTTTTTCCCACACAAACACACAAACTTTCTTTTTTTTTCTCCATCTGGTAAGTGTCTCAGCGACAGAGGTTTGATGCGCCCCAGCATGTTTACCGTCTCCGGATGCTCTGACAGCGCCGCTTTGGGCCCTGCACAACGGGAGCCTGTTTGACCATCGAGGCCAGGTAAGAGATAAGCCAGTGGACACTTGACGTCCGGGGCAGCAACAACGGCAGACCTTTTGTGAGCGCAGATAATCGGTGACTCATTTGGCCCTGAGTCCCAGGACCTCTGTTGCCGGGGAAGGTTATCTCCAGCCGAAAGTGGAGTCTGGACCCTGCAGGCATGCGGTCAGAATTGCAAGCTTGTGTGACCTTGTTAGCCTTTGTGTATGCAGGAACCTCAAAGCTGCCCCTGGTTAAAGGTTAACACTCAGCATAATAAAAGGGTCTCTGTAGCCGTTGACCTTTGCGAGCATGGATCTCATCACTCCGGTAAGCGTGCGAGTGTGCGAAGCTTTTTGTCAGAAGGACGAGCCTTTTTTTTATGTTCTTGTATCTGGAGGAACCTTCAGAGAGAACTATCACATGCTTTACAAATTCACTGCAGCCAAATATGAAGTAATGAAACATATAATAATCAGGTGCCACGAAATCAGAAATTGGACTTTTCAGATATTCAATCCCAGCAATCAGATCTGACTCCCAGTCTTCAAAATATAAGCAACAGGTAGTTTCTTTGGTCCTCTCTGCGTAGTTATAAGTGGGTGCAGAGCTTCAGCCAGTTGGGCTGAGTGAGATTAACGACGGATCAGTTCCTGTGTCGGGATATGACAGTCCAATCGGCCTCGAGGAAGATACAGCCAAAACAAGACCATACTCAACCCCATACATTTAGATGAGGCTGCTGTTTAACATAAAGGTTACACTGATGCAATTCCACCGATTAAAGATGCTGTTTCAAAATAACAGCATCATGGAACAGCACAAAGCGAGATTCAGGCTTATCTGTACAGAATCCTGCCAAGTAAAACAGCTAATGAATGGCTGTATTCAGCTGGAAGTCTCTCCTCTGTATCTGCAGACTGTTTTCTCCAACATTCAGCCTGAACCACTTGGGGAAGGTGGTGGTGGATTTTTGAGATGCGTGTAAGATCGTTATCCTGTTGTTAGAAGCCATAATCGTTCCTGTTTTTCTTTTCTTTTTTTCAGTGCGCGGTGTTTGCTCTCGTTGGCGTGTCATTGACTCCGCTCTTCCCACTGCCGGGAAAATGTTCTCCACACCACTGGCAGCAACACAGGCCAACCGCACGATCGATCCACCTACACTTGGAGAGATTTCTTGGTTTTTTTTTCATGATTTTCTGCTTTTTTTCCTTCCAAACACCTCAAGCAGGTAAAAGTTCTGTTTTACAGTCTAAAGGTCCACCGGGAATATTGCAAAAACACAGCAGGCTTTGGCTCTGCAGACACTGACTTCTTTTTTTTTTTCTGTTAAAGGTGCAAAAACAAAAGGCTTTTTCTAATGTCTTTTCCGTGAAGGTGCAAGTGTGTGTGTGTGTGAGTGGACATTGAACCAACAGATCTCCTTCATCTTCTTGAAGGTCCCTCACTGTCCACTGGGAGTCCAGATTTGTCTTTCTGTCCTGCAGGTAATTCTTTCGCTCTTTCTTGACGCTTACTCAGTTTTCCAGACCTCCACATCCCTCCTGACAGTCTCAGTCAGCTGCCATGGTAATTATGCTACAAACAGAGAAACCGGACTCTTGAAACACTCAAACAAGCCGTCCACCACTGACAAAGCTTTGATCACTCACGATAACTGTCAGAAAGCAATGACTTAAAAGGTGGATCAAGGTTCACTGACAATGCCATTTGGATTATGACTTTTTTCTCAGCATCTTGTGTCCACTTGCAAATCAAATCAACTGATTTTTCACATCTCCATGCAGAAATTCACCAATAGGGTGCCTAATATGCTCCGAGCAGCTTTAACTTTACTGTAAATGGCAAGAGGACATTTACATATATAGTGTTTTTATATTGTGTTTCCCTGATCAGCTACAAAGTGCAAGGTGCTCCAACACAGTGTTGCCCAAGGACGCTTTGGTATACGGTTAAAGCGAGACAGGAGGATCAAACCAATAACCACTGGACTGTAAAAAAAATAATGCTCCAAATTGCCTCAAAATTCAAATTATGTGACATTTTGACCTGAGCAAAGTTAAATATTGCATTAAAAAAAACTGGCTTCAGCAGCAGTCTTGCTCTGAAAGTGATGAGCCTAGAAAAAGGAGGTGACTGTTTAAAGAGACCAACACAGATCCGTATATTCTCGGTCGCCGTGGCTCCTCGGGCCGAGTCGGCGGCATCTTTTTTTCGCACCAAACCCCCATCACCTGCTAACATTTCAGCGCATTGCTCAACTCCCCCAAACTTAGCCGTGTGCAATCTTTCAATATTTGCGGGGGCCACCCCCTCCCTCCTCCTCCTCCTTCCCACAAGCCCGCCGGGCGTTCTCTGAGAGCTGCGAGTGAAATCAAGCACTCCAGATCCTATCTGTTTGATTTCTCACAGCCCCCTAATATAACTTCTCCCACATGAGGCTTTTTATTACCGCTCAGGGAGACAAGCTTTATTTGCTGGCTGCTTGCTGTAGCAAATCGTTATTGCTCCATGGCATTTTCGAATGAATAAGATATCAACTTATTGTGTCACTCACCGGGGCCCCAGACGTGACTCGACAGGGAAACGTGAGATATTGGAGGAGGGATTTTAATAAAGGGAGGCTGAAGATATGATTCTACCTGAAGAGGGAAGAAAAACACCCGGCGATTGTGCTGGAAAGAATCGTATCCCTCCACTGATAGACGTAAATCTTACGCACTCAGAGGGAGATCGCAGACTAGCTCTCTCTGAGCTTTCGAGGTTTAGAGCAGAGGTGGGAACAGGTGGTCCCCGAGCACCATGGTTCGAAACTCTCCCACCGATTGTAAGGAGTTCCTCAGGCTTTCTGCCGAGCGTCGTGTTCTTTAGTTTCAGCTGACGTGCAGGACGGTTTGTAATTTGATGAAAAGAAACTCTGTCTGAATGATTTTATTCGGTCTCGTTAATAATCATCAAATACAATGTGTGCTTTGAATCGCTGAATTAGACCGAATCGTGTCGAGTCGCCCTTATTCCTCTGTCGGTCCACGGCTGGCCTTGGATTCAGCTATTCAAGATAAAGTGGTGTGGAAATATGAATGCGCTGGGGAATTAATCATTAACGTTTGCCCCGCTCATAATCCGACGCTGTTTAAAACAAAACAAACATTTTGCAATATTTTTTTTTTTTGTTCAAATCAGGGGTCAGATTTGAGAAACGCGGGGTCAGAACTGACTCCGGCGCTCTCATTCAGTCGCAGACTTTGATGACAGAAAGTCTGCTGCGTCGTTAGGACAACCTTGGATTGGTTTTCTTTTAATAGGCAGACGACAGTAACGTTGCATTTTGATGAATGTTCCTCATACTTACAAGAGGAATACTTGAGCCATGTCATGAATGTGCTCTTCTTAAGCATTTTAGTTATATTATTTTCAATATGTAAATCTTACTTTTTAAATACATCATTCAATCGGATGAATATAGACTTTCATTGATCAGTTCAAAAAGTAAAGTTATCCTTTATTGATCTTTTGGCGAACGTGTTTCCCTGCATTCAACACGTCCTACTTTTGGTAAATTTAGGTGAACTGACAGTAGAAATGACGATGTGGGGACAAATGATCACATTTCCTTTCATTCTCAGAGACGCTGCATTATCAAACCAACTTCAGATTCGAACCATGTCGCAGAAATGATCGTGAACTTCAAAAACACCCGCTTCAAAAACACCCGGGGAACGTCCGCAGAGTCGAATCTCGTGCCGAACTGACACCCGGCATGTCGTCTCACATACTCAGTGCTTTATGTGTAAAGCTTTAAAAGGAAAGAAAGATATGTTGAGTAAAAAATGAGGAAGAAAGAAAAAAATAGATGGTGGTTCTGCTGCGTTTAACCTCGTGTCAATCTATTCCCTCTCTCCAGCTCGCAGCAATGTCTTTTCATTCCGAGAGAAGAAATCACTCTAATACCACTGCCAGCTCGCTTAAAGACTCTAAAAGCTCCACGTTTTGTGGTTTTTCCGTCTTGCCCTTGAAATATCTCTCAGAGAAAGAAACTCAGGTGCAGTCCGAGTACAACATCAAGTCCTGTGGAACGGAGCGTGGTGACGATCGTCACCAACGCACAGCGACTCATGTTCGGTGACAGTGCCGAGATTGTCTTTCAGTTGTTGCTCACAGGGGCAGCAGACCGCCTGAAATAGCACCCCGTGTCCTGTTATTTCAGTCACTTTGAGAGCCTGACGCGATAACGACGGCAGATATGAAGACGCGGCGGCTTCGTCTCGAATAAGAAGCCACCCGATCGGCCTGTCACCAGACGGGGAAAGGACAGGCGGCGAGGGAGAGGACAGGCGGCGGCGTGTACCTCAGTGTCCTGACCTACAACAAGCTGGACAAGACTCGCCTAGAAAGGAGGGGGCGGAGCCACCTGATTCATCCTCCTGTGCTGCACCCCACTGAGAGGATGATGAGACCAGTTTAGATCTTTAACATTATCGACCCAAGTTAGTCACAGGATTTATTCATCTGAAATAGAACTAGGCAGCAGTCTGGGTATATCAGTGGTCTCACTGTCTGACCAAGGTTGGTGAAATTGGGACAATTTTGACAAATGGTCGAAGACCCCCGAGGTCCCCCCACCCGGGGACCAACTTCAGCAAGGTGCGTCCATTCTGAAAGGCTTAAACACCACTTTTCTTTATCCAATCACTGTCAGCACAAGCTCACATCAGGCAAACAGACAACATATCCTTTTCCCATCCAACTCACAATCGCACGTGCACACACACAAACCTACACACACATCTTGTCACAGTAGGATGCGGTTTGGAAGCTGCGACGAGCCGTCCAGCCAGCTGAAGCGATCCGCAGAGAGCTTTTTTTATTTTTCCTGCGCCGTTGTTTGATGCTGTTTTAGTAATTAACTCAGACAAAAGCTCCAGCAGCTCCCGTCTGATGTGAACTCATCGCACACAGAAAGACACGTCCCACGTCTACAGGCGGGGGGGGGGGGGAGTCCGGGGACACGCTGAATGTGTCAGCAGCGCGAACGCCACCATTCAGGAAGCGCCTGAAAGTGAGCCTGGTGGGAATCAGCAGGTGGGGTGGGGGGTGTTGGGGGGGAGCGCTGCTTCTGGTTGCGTGTGCCGAGGAACGATACGATTGGGTACGCAACGATAAACAAATTTATTTTCCCTTCCTGCAGATCCGCAAACAGGAACGTCATGGCGACAGTTCGCTGAAGTCGGTTGGAAGCACACAGAAATGCTTCCAGCACTTCCATTTTCCTTCTTTAAAAAGTCGTGTTTGTTTGATGGGTCTGAATCTGTCGTGAAATGAAGACAGAACATAACAGACAGATCTTAAAATGGGCCTTATTTTTTACATGACAGAACAATTGGAAACAATCACACAGTTGGGATAAATCAATCAGGATGTGCATGAATGTGTCTGAGATGTGATAATTATAAAATCCTGGTGCATTGACAGTTTGTTTTTGAGAGTACCTTCCTGCCTCGTAGGAAAAAATGGCTACCGTTTTTTGCCAGCTGTCCTAATGTGGGCGCTAAAGAGCCTTGCGAAAGATGCTGCACACAGTCGAGCTCTTCGAGGACTGAGGTGTGGAGCATTGTTGGTTGCTCTCACTCTGTGGTGTCAGGTGAAAACTGGGTCTGCGGCCGAAACCATGTGATGAACTCAAGCAACGTTTCGCTAAGCTACTTTTCCCACAACGCAGCAATCAAGTGGTTCTCACTGGCAGCGTTGTTGTTTTTCTTGTCTGGCATTTTCAAAGAAAAACACAAAAAAAAACTTCACCTACGTTTCGAGAATGATGATGACTTCTTTTTCGGAAGACAAAAAATACAAGGTTGATCCAGCTCAGTCTGTAAGCACAGCTAAACCTGGACTGATACTGAGAGGCTGAGGGGCCAAAAAGTGCATCAAAGCAGGTTTGAGTAAATGGATATCAGGTTGAGATAAAACTAGCGTGAACTTGCTGTGAGCTCGTATCATCAGCTGGAGGTTTTTCTTTGAAGCTCCAGCGTCTCCACCCGTCTTCCAAAGACGAGTAAGAACTCCTCAGGCAGCCTCTCTCTCTCTCTCTCTCTCTCTCTCTCTCTCTCTTTCAACCAAACACCACCAATAACATACTTTTCTGATCTGACAGTGGGCCTCAGCAGTATTTACAGTTGCCACCGCGCACCCGGAGTTGTATTCTTCAAACTTCAAAAACGTGAGCGTCACGCTGTATTTACTGAAGTGTGTCTCCCGCTCCTACTTTGCTCCAGTGTTTGGTGAAATACGAGCTGTGTGTGTGTGTTTTTTTTCAACGTTTTCCTCTTATCCGGTGACACCGGCGGTCTGAGACCAGCGGACCTTGATCCCGGGCTTCAAACCCTGAGAGCATTTATTGCCCCTTCCTCTCGTTTGACATCGTAGCCTCTTGCATTTATAGCAGCACTAAAAGGTTTTAACATCCAGAAGGTTGTTTGAAGAATGAACCCACCTCTCGCTCCACAATCAACATTACCTTTTGTGGGCACGTGAACCGTGAAATCCTGCAAAGCGCTCTGAACGTGGGCAGCAGGAACTGCTGTGAAAACCCCACGTTGGACAAGCGATAAAATAAAAGTTTGCGCGTAAGTTTCCACGGATGCCTTATTGAATCATCCAATTCCCAAGGTAAAACCCCTCGAAAAACAAGGAGGGGGTGAAAAAATCCCACCTGGTGCTTCCAGCTGAGCTACAAAGCCCCACGCTGAAAAAAAAATCCAAATACATTCCGAGCTGGACATTGTGCGGCTCCGCCAAGGGAAACATTCCACATGTATTGATATCAGAGAGCAGCTCTGGGAGGCTTCGCCATCTCAGGCCGTACGAGCCGCTCCCAGAGCGGCACCGTGTCTGAGTGAGGTCATTTTGGTTAAATCGTACCCCGGAGCAAATTGCCTGCAAGGCCCTCTAATAACATTATTACCACATGTATCATGACCGGCTTTTTTTTTCTTCTTTTTTCGACTTCAGTCGGAGGTTTTTGTGTAAAGGAGGCGGGGGGGAACTTGGACGCCACCGCTCCTGCCCGCCCCTCACTCATTTGACCCGCAGTCATTGCCGGCTTTGGACTCCCCCCTCCTCCTCCTCCTCCTCCACCTCCTCCTCCTCCTCCTCCTCTTTGTTTCCCTGCCCGTCTTCATTAAACTTGTCGAGTCCCTGCTGCAGCGCTGCCAGCCCCGCATTATGCTCGGCTGTTCTCATCACCGTGCCCTTCAGTTGCCTGGAAACTGAGCATGACGGAGACATGTGAGGAGGCAGCGAGCGCCTCCTGACACAAAGTAAGCCTCCGAGCTCGTTACGTGGAGAGGACGGGAAGTTTTGTGGGTGACGCCGGGGTGGGAGGGTGGGGGCACGGGCGCACGGTTAAATAATTAAAAAAAAAACAAGGTTCTCCTTACATACGCAGTCGCAGGGTGCTGAGATAAACTCGTGACACTGACAAAACGGTCATATTGGTCTTCATTTCTTGTCTACACACGCAGAAAGGAACCTCCTATTTCTGACCAGCTACATCTGCATGCACAGAATGCAGGTTCTCTCTCCAGCTTATCCTGAAGAGGTTGGCGTTGTGGGTTTGAGGTCGTCTCAAACTTAAAGGGACTATATGTAAGTTTTTACTGAAAATATCTTTATAATAGCCTTTTTATTTGACCTTTTATGGCTAAAGCATCATTTGATGCGCAGACTGACAACTCAAACGTTCAGAACCAATACATCTATAAGCCTGTAGC
>JAUESE010000002.1:13862672-13879241 GCA_032274725.1 Malacoctenus triangulatus
CCCCCCCCCCCCCCCCCCCCTTCCATCTCCCTCAGCAGTTTCCTTTAAACGCCACCGTCCCGCCCACCCCGCACTCTCGCCGCTCTTCCTGCCCATTGTGGGGAGGCGAGAAAGTTTTGAACAGCACCCAAAGGCTTTACCTCTAGCTGACCTCAGCCTCGGCTCCCCCCCACCCCTCCCTCTCCTACCTCCTCCTCTCTGCCTCCTCCGAACTGCTCGTTACTCGGCGGGGAGCTCCTGGCTGCTTCGGGGAACAGACAGATGATTGCCTCGGTGCGAGGCTGCCCGGGGTTTTCAGGCGGCGCGGACGGTCGGTCGATGATGCCACGGCGTTTCTTTCTTTTTTTTTTTTTTTTCATTCTTCCGTGTCACACACGCATCCACGAAGCGTCTGTTTGAGGGCTAATTTTAGTCCCACGCGGAGTTCAGTGGGTCAACTCGCCCAAGGTCGCTCCCAGTTATGTATGCGCGGCCCGCGTGTTGCTTTTTGTCACATGGTTCCCACGAGCTCGGCCTTGATCGTGTCCATCCGAGACATGCAGTCATGCACAGGATATCCACTAATAGTCTGTTCCCCTAACAAGCGACCCCCACCACCCCCACCCCCACCCCCTTTTGTGACATACTCAGGATAAATGGGATACTGTTCTTTGACCCTTTCGATCAGTGTCAGGATGTCTGCGCGCTGCTGTAGCATGGCTAACAGGGCCCTATTGTAAGGATGCGGCGCGAGCCAACATTTAGTCTCGTCCTCGTCTACTTTTTCTGTTTATCCAACAATCAATATGTGTGCACTACTTGTTTGTTGATGAAACAGATCTATGTGGTCTGTGTTGTGTCGGATTGACCAATCAGAGGAGCCTCACCTGGTCACTTTAGTAGCCAGGGGCTGATTAATCCACCACCTGAGTAACCAGAAGAAGACTTTGCCCCTTTGCCTTTAAGTCTGGCTTTTTATTGGTCAGCAGTATGTTATCTCAGGACAATGTACTCAAGAGACTGATCACATCAGATGTGAAGACCGCGTGACCAAACAATCAAAGACAACTAAACGCAGTAAAAAACTGCATTAAATGGTCCGTACAGAAAAAAAGGTGTTCCGGAGTTCCTTACATTTCTCTTATCAAAGCTCTGCTCTTGATAACAACATAAAGACGTCTCGCCTGTCTCGGCTAAAGGTCAGGTTCTGCTTCAAAGTGAACAGGTCGACCACATCATCTCTGGCAGGAACGTGGTTTTTCTTCCACACAAACTGCGCCGAGTCTTCCGAGACGAAGCCGTTCTCTGCCTTCCCTCCCTGTTGTCACGGAGGTGAGGGGGCGAAGAAACCGGGGCGCCCACTGCGCCACGTCGGCCCCTCTTTCTCTCTCTCTCTGTCTCCTCGCGCCCTGTTGTTTTTTTACCCTTGACTTCTCATTGTTGCGACACCGGCGCATCATCCGAGCCGTGCCACAGCCCCCTGTGGAGGAGTCTCTCCTCCGCTCACCTCTGCTCGCCCCCCTTTTCTCCTCTGTGTAATCACAGATCCTCTCAAATGTCAAGGTGGGACAAATGGGAGCCATTCCCTCCTGTAATGGCCCCAGAAATGGGCGCGAGCGCTTGGCTCGGCCTCCCTTCTCCTTCGCCCAGCTCCCCTTCGAGAAAAAACATGCAACTCCTTTCATCCGTTTCTATATATTTAGCTCGCTTTCATACTTTGTATTTATCTGAATGTTACACCAGCTCCCTCGCGTTTCCCCTTTTGTTTCGGCGCCCTTTTTTGAAATCACCTCAGAGTGTCTTGCTGTGTTGTGTTAAGATGTGAGACCTTTTTCAGTGGAAAAAAAAAGGGTTTGATAGCTAACAAGTCGCATAATAACTCTCAGGGAGCATAATTGAGAACATTAGTACTTAGCCCCTCTCACTCCTCAAAGTATTACTGCAAAATTCAGCCAAAGGGCGGCGAGCCTCATTTGCAAAAGCATACATTGGAAACGTGTGAACGTTCACATCGGAACACAGAGAAGCTCGTCGAACTGCTGTATGCAAAGTGAATTCATTTCCGGCGCTCACTTCTTCTGGGGACCAAAAAAAAAAAGTGCTAAATGTGTATTTCCTTTTTGGCCACGAGCGTTTTCTTAATTGATTGCACTTACGCACTCGCACACTCGTGATAACAAGATGTGTGATACGGATAGAGACGAGGGGGCCAAATCCTCGGCAGTAATACACGCTGAGGGCGTTTTTTCTTTCTTATTATTCTCGAACATATCTTTCTTTATTAGTTTAAAAGGAATCCCCCTCCTTTCACTGGGAATCACGGCTGGGATTTCGAAGGAAGTCTGATCGGCATCAACCATTTATTGCTTTTTCTTACGCCGTAGGCAAGAGAGGAAGGTCACGAGCACTTCATTGTTCTTGCTGTTGTTGCCTATGGTCTCCCTGGTCCTTTAACACCCGATCGATACCTCGTAAACAGACGGCCTGTAGACAGTTTTTTTGCTACAACGCAACATTTATGACTGCATCGGTTAGCCAGCCGACTGCTAGTAGTAATTATAGCTGCTACCTGTTTGGCATTGAGCTGCGACTCAACTCGAGTGTTTTTTCGAAACGCAGAATCCGCAAAAGCTTCAAGATTAAAGATGTGAGCCAACAGGCAGAGGATTGCTTGACAGGAGCATTAACAGTGTTTACATACGAAACACTTGTTACCTTGTCGAGTCGGGACGCGGACCTGCCCGAACAAGTGAAGCGGTGATTAGATTTCAGGTTGCGAAAGGATTTGCCCTCAACCTCTTTGGAAAAGTGAACACTTCGTTCGTCCGTAAAGATTATCCGTCGCAGGAGCACGCGTCGCATCTCGGGGCCCGTCGCAGAAAGAAACAACTGTCTTTGGAGCCCGACAATCCGGGAGCAATTCGGGGCCCTGCTTGTTTGTGGCGCAACAAAAGTTTTTGGGTGGCAGCGTTCACATCTGCAAACCAAACACTGGTGTCATCACAACATACACATGAGTTCACTCAGTTAAAGCCTGAAAAATTCCCAAAATCTTGCTGCAAAACGTGCAGCAAACAAGAGCGAAGTCACGAACGCTTTCACCAGCAGTTGTGTCACACTCGCACGTTTTCATAATCACGTTGTTGTGACCTATTTGTCATGCTTGATGAATTCAATAAGGGGCAAAAGTTCAACTGGGATGACTAAAAACATGCACAGCTTCGCTCTGGCCCCCTGAGGGCACGTCACTGTCGTTCATGGGGGGTGTGAGGGTGGAAGGAGGGGTTGAAGCCAAGTCAGCTGAATGCACTCCGACATCCTCGGGACGGGGGGGTTCAAAGTGCAGTGGACCCTACATGTGAGGTGAGTGCAGGCAAATTAGACAGCCTGCTAACAGTGGGGGCTTTTGTGGTCAGCTTGTTTGGAAGCCCCCCCCCGCCCCGTCCCGTCCTCCAACCCGTCCCCCTACTCTCGAGTTCAGTGTGAGCCGGCTCTGTGCTGAGCAGAAAGGACACCCCCTCCACCACCAACCCCACCCTCGGGGGGCAGAAATCTCCCTCTGTCAGTCCGTGCTCATATTTCTGAATAAAGGATTATTGTGTGTGTTACGGCAGGAGGGGCGGACGCAATAATTGGGTCTAAACAGCCAAATTCATTAATTTGATTGTTGGCGACAGCAGATCTCTCGACAGCGTAATTAGGGGAGCTAATGGATGGAGGCATGCTAAATCCATCAATGCTAATGATAATTGCAGTTTAGGAGAGCGAATATGCTTTTTTTGCGGACGTGCGGGCCCGAGCCTTCACCACAAGATCGGGGGGGAACGGCTAAAAATATGACAGAGCTGAGCGGGAGTGGGCGGGGGCGGGAAAGGGGGCGCGACACCCAGAGGGGCCCTCCGGACTGGGTTGCAGCTGGGCCATCTGGGCGGGCCGCATCCAGTCTTTTTCCGTCCCTTTTTTTTTTAATCTCCATCCATCTCTGCGGTGAGCTGAACCAATCACGCCCTCCACCGCAGAAGCCGCCCGGGCCCTGATTGGCTGTTGAGGTTCATCAGTAAAACCGGGCTACGTCTCGAGATCGTCAACTCGGGGTGTAATTTTTTTCTCTTTCCTGCGGACTCAGAAGTGATGGCGAAGGGGGTGATAACTCCCAGAGAAACATCCCAGCCCCCCCCCCCCTCCAATAAAACTCTTAATGCTCACGAGTCAATTAGGGTTAATGTTTTTTTTCGCCGGGAACATAAAGATCCAGTCCTGGACCCGTTTTTTTTTAGCATATTTCCCTGTCTGCGCAGGCCAGTGGGGTCATTACAGCTGGCCGCGTGCCCAAGGAAAAGAAAAAAAAAAGGGGGGGGGGGGGGGTGGACCTGTTATTCCAGGTTGGGGTTAATGAATGTGGGGAGGCAGCACGGGACGGAAAAGCGGGTAAAAAAGAGAGAGAGACTGCTCTATTTTGGCGAGGTGTGTCGCCTCCGGGCTCGGAAAAGGTAACCCAGGGAATCGGCTTGTCTCGGGCCCCCATGTCCGAGCGTTAATGATGTTTTTGTTGGAGCCCCCCCACCACCCCCACCACCCCCATCTCACCCTGAAGTGACAGTTTCGTTTGACGGGACTCGTTAATACTAGAACTCCCCGTGCTGGAGTTTCTTCTGACAGCTTTGGACAACAAGGGCCGGCTTTTTTTTTTTTCTTCTTCCAGCGACCCTCCCTCGCTGTCCCGTGTCAGTTGTTTAGGGGGGGCATTTTTTTTCCACCTGTGCGACCAACAGATGTTGTGACATGTTGTAGGTGACACGTTTCCAGTCGGACACTGGTGTAGTTTGGAGGGGGGCCTGGGCGTTTTTGTGCGGCTTCAACCTGGGGCCAGTGGTGAAGAAAGAGCTCTTGTTCGAGGGGGGGGCGGGGGGGGTTTCCACCGCATGCCCGAGCGTCTAAACGGTCTGATTAAGGGACCCGACCGACTGTATGGGGCTTATGCAGTCTGTCATCGCGCTGTTGCGTCGCCTGGGATTGTATTGCTTTTGTAGAACCATATCAGTCGGACATTTATGGGGGGGAGGACAGATTATTTCCATGGGAAAGCTTCAGGCGATAGAAGCGTTATATTGTTAGGCCGGGTGGTTTGTCGCCTTCTCTTTGGCTTTGTAAGGAGGGGCTAATGTTCCCCGCCTGACACTGCCGGATTGCTTTCTCTCTGTGCCTGAAGAAAAGACGGCAGGCTAATACATTTGAGTCGGTGAAGCGAAGGTCATTGAGAATTACATTCGCCCCCTCTCTCCGCCGCCGCCGCTGCCGTAGACCACCCCCCCCCCCTCACCCCCAACCCCCCTTCCTCCTCCACATTCTAACTCACTCCCCCTTTTTCCCTTTAATTTCCCCACAGGATTGGCAAACGGTTTTTACTATTAGCACTGTGGTGGGCAGCTCACTCCGCGTGTGTGTAATTATTTGTGTGTGTGTGTGTGTGTTGCGGAGAGTCAGCGGGCGAAGCTGGACGCAAAGTGGACTGGACAGATAAATAGGTGCGTGGCTCGAATAGATTGTGTTGTCACGGGGGGAAAGGGAAGGCGGGGGGGGGGGACAACAACGAGAATGACAGCAAGGAGATGCAGCATCAGAGGTCAACGCGTGGCCTCCTGCGAGGACCAGTCGAAGACGAACTTGAATCTAGATTGATTATAAATTTGTGCAAGTCATTTATGGACCGTTATCATTTTGAGGTTATGAGCAACGCCCCCTAGTGGTCACAGTAAGAAAGACAGCAACAATGAAGGACAGTGAACCGACAAGAGAAGACGAGATGACGGAGGCTTCGGTAACAGATTGGTTGGGTTGACTGAAGGTGGTTTATTTAAACCCACGCGTGTCCATCAGGTGACTCGTCTTTATTCCAAATCGGTACTTTTTCTCCGAGAGCGTCCTGAGTAAATTATGTTGCTTGGACTTGAAAAAGTTTGAGAAGGGGGAAACAAGAAGAAACACCCGAAAATCCCCAGCCGGACTTCGACTGTGTGAAAGTGCTCGCGCTGTTTACTTTTTTGTCACCCTCACAATGGTGGTCTGGCCGCGTCGGTCAGCGGTTACAACTGTTGACGTGAAAATGTGTTTCCAGTTCAGGAACAATGACACTCAGTGTTCCGTTTGCTGAAACGTATTTGTGTACTTTTTCTTCCCTCCTCGCCTCGGGAGCTCACAGATGAGCAGCAAACCCCCCTCCTTAAAAAATTGCCAGGTCGTCCAAGGACCTGTAAGTAGGCCACGCTGGCATGGTCCTGTTATGGTCCAAGTCCGACGCCTTCAACTGTCCTGCCCCCCCCCCACCTCCCCCGGGCCAGTCCCCAGCGCCCGCAGGTGTTTCGAGCGCTCGATTAGAGCGACATTTAGCACAGCTGGCGACAGGAGGGGACTTTCAAAAGGCACCAAACTGCCTTGCCAAGCAACCCCCCCCACCACCCCCCTCCCTGCCCGTCCCTCCCTCCAACATAATGTCTACCAGATGATAAGGGTCTGGATGGATCCGCGCTTGCCGAGAGCGTGGAGCCACTGGCGCAGAACCCACCGGAGCTCTGGCTAACTCACCAGTCATTTAGCCGCAAATCGAGAGGTTTTTTCGAGGAGGAGATCACTGCGCTCCATCTTTCCCAGCGAGGGACGAGCCCCCCCTCCCAACCACCACACACACACACACACTAACACACACCCTGAGGGACTGTTCCGTCTTCCATCTGCATTCTCGCTCCCGCTGTGCCGCTTTTTACGAGGGGCCATCCGAGTTGATGATGCGCCGGGGTGAAAATGCAATAAACGGCTTTTCTGGATGCACGAAGAGTCGAAAAAAATGAAGTGGTCGTCCTCGCGTTGGAGTGGCGAATAAAGGGCCTGCGAGGAGTTGTCTGACTTCTGTTCACACGCTGCGTCATCTACATACATAGATACACACACACACACGCACACACACGCACGCACACACAAACACTTGCTCAGCACCTCGAGCCGTACTGCAGCTTGCTCCTCTCTCCTTCTTCATCTCAGTGATGCATTTCAACATCAATTTTTTAGGCGTCTGGCAACGCTCAGCTTTTGGCAGTTGTGTGAGAGTGTGCGCATGTGTGTGCGAGCGTGTGTGTGTGTGTGTGGAGGGGGTGGAGGGGTGCTGCTGCAGAGACAGAGGCTCTGAGGTGAATTATAAGTCTGCTGATAGAACCGAGCGGGGCCACAGGAAGATTGATGCTCTCAGTCGGGAGCCGGGGAACCGAAAGATGGAGCGGAGGGCGAAGAAGAAGAGAGAGAAGGGGGAGGGAGGGGGATTGATTGGGTATAAAATCTCACCGTTGCATCTGCCTGTGACTTTTAAATGAAGCCGACACCCGCGCCAGAATGTACTCCTGCCTTTCACTAAATATTAAGACCTCAGAGAATAAACTCCGCTCCTGTGACTCGACCCGAACACGATGACATCATTACAGCGGACCCCTCTGTGCACACACACACGCACACACACACACACACTGCAGACCCTCGGGGAGCTCCTTAAACTAAATAATGAGTAAACTCCCTGGCTGCTTGGCCACAACACAGGGGAGGGCTCAACTTGTAAACACCATGTGAAACTGGTACTTTTTTTTTACTGAGCTGCAGCTGATAAAGTAGCAAAAACAAAGTGGTTCTTGTTGAATCCAGCTGCCGCAGCTGGTGGCCCAAAGGGGGGGGAACGCAGACCTGGTCTGAAATCACAAAGCAATCACGAGAGAAATGACGGGAAGTGGATGAAATAAAAACAGTCCGGATAACTAGGGAGACGTCTCAAGGCTGTTGTAGCAACGGTGCCTGTTCCCCCTCTTTTGGTTCCATGTTTGAGAAGTGCCTCGTGAACGAAGGAGATTACCTGCAGGTTTATTTCCTGGAACGAATCGGACAAGCAATGATTGTTCGCCCTCATGGCCCCTTCCAGGACTTCAGGTTCTGCGTCCGCCCTACAGATCATCGACGACACACTTGCCACCGACTGGCATATCCAATTTTTTTCGCAAAAACACATCCGCGATTTCGCTCGAACCCCTTTAAAGCTTTTCATTTCCTGCCTTCCATTCCAGGGCCGAGTTGTCAAGGCCAAAGGAAACCTGAAACTCGTGTTTAATGACCTTAATGAACGGATTTTAATGCAGCGACCAGCTTCAGATCTGCTACATCGGCTAGTCGGAGCGTCCTATTTATTTCCAGAGGTTTTATTGGTCGACTCCCGTCATTCATGTGTCTGAAACTGGTCTCAAAAGAAACGGTTTTGGAACATTTAAACCGCTCGTAACTCAGGAATTCAGAATTGCTATTGAGGTCCTAATAAGACGAGGCCTGTACTTTAGAGTTATTTTTGATTATCTAGGACAGAGTTTGGTTGGAGTTTAGATGCAGTTCTCCTTAAGGGGCACCAGAGAACGTTTAGAGGAAAATTCAGCAACAGGGAAAGAAGAGTTTGAGGTATGTGAGGGAAGAACTGATGGATTTCTGCTTCTCTAATTTGAAAAGTAAGTTAAACTCTATGGATGACCATGCAAAATCTAAATTTTATGCAGCAACCTTAAAGTAAATGAGCTCAACAGCCCCATTTCCAAGATGAAAAAGAAGAAACTATCGACGTTACCAGTTTTGGTGAAACACAAAGATTGTCACTGAAGGAAGTAATCTAAAACTGGATGATTTGATCACAGACGAACCCGCGCCGCGGAGTTTCTCGGAAGAGAGGCTTCGACAGAAAACGCGGGAGCCCTTTTTTTTTCCAGCGCGAAAAAAAAAACTCCCTTCAACATGGCGCGCTGAAAAATTTAGATAGGAGGAGGAGACGAAGAGGCACTCGATGCATCCTGACAGCTCCGCATCACCCCAGGTCACCTCGCCCGGGCTGAAAGACAAGTGAAGTCATCCATCCACCGCCGCTCCTCGGGGGACCCAATTTGGAGCGGCGCCACTTCTGTCCAGCACCACATTTAGTTCCTCTCTGTTCCCCCCCACCACCACCACCTCTCTCCCACTCCCACTGCTCGCCTTGATGTTCTTGCATAAGAAAAAAAAAGAGAAAAAAACAGCAGACCCCCCTTCTCCTCCCTCGCAAATCACCTCCAGTAACTCAATTTGAGCTCTACAAATATATATATTTTTTAATGTGCGGAAAGAGAAGGAAGCTGTTTAGCAGAAAAAAGGTGACAGAGGCTGCGTGTTGTTACACGTCGAGTCCCACCCGAGGGATTCGGGCCCACCCCGGCCGTCATTCAAAGTGTAAATCGCCTTTTTGTGTGAGACGCTGAGCATTAAGTGAGTTCAGCGTCGCTGAGGAGGCCCGATGTTTTGACAGTAATTTGGGATTTCGAGAAAAAAACTATGAAAACGGGGCCCTCTCGCCCAGAAGGCTCATATTTTAGAGGGAGACAGAGCGTGCATTGGGTGTGTGTGTGTGTGAGTGTGTGTGACTGAATGTGACCAAACACCTGCTGCGTGTTACACATACATACATCAACTTTTTCTTCTCTTTTCACCCCCGTTTCCAATGAAAATGGAGGAGCAGCGCCGCGGGTCACCGCGGTCCGGGGAGGGGTAGGGAGAGGTGGGGGCGCGTCCTACGAGTGGCCCGCAGAGCCGAGAGCTCGCCGGCTATTTCAGCGTTCCGGGCAATTGGAAGCGTTGGAAACCTGAACTTAAATCTTTTTTTTTTCCATTTTTTTTTGTCTCGTTTTCTCGCCACGTCACTCACAGACAAAACACAGCACAGGAAAGTCATCTTCATACCATCATTCAAAGGCACGCACACACTCACACACACACACACACACACACACACACACACACAGAAGAGAGAAAACCGCAACCTTAATGTGCTACTTTTTAACAAGTGCTAGAAAACACACACACACAGACACACACACACGCTGATAACCAGAGGCTGTTTGGACCACCCTCGTCGCCCAGGCGATCCGATTTCTCCTCAGCCGGCTTAAGTTTCGCATGCCAGACTCCACGTGTGTGTGTGTGTGTGTCAGTGTGTAAGTGTGTGTGTGTGTGTGTGATGGCTCCTGTTCCCATTCCTCTTTTCAAAGCTGTTTCCCTCTTCTGCTGCTAAAACTCTGCGCCGAGTCAATTAGGCGGCTGCACCCTTCAATAGCCGTGGGTCTGAAATTCCATTTGAATGTAGCGTGTGTGCGCGACCGAACCACTGTGTGTGTGTTTTTCTTTAATAGCTTTAACACCTGCTCTTTCTATACACCAGCCTCAGCCGAAGGCCAAAATATAATTGCGTTGGGGTCCCATGTTCGGGGTGGGGGGCGTACACGCGTGTGAGATGTTATCCTGTGGTTAAAACAGGAGATGGGCGTTCGTTCAACTGAAGTTGACTAGTTAAAGCAGTTACTTAAAGTTGACCTCAGTGCTGCAGGGAGCGCACAACTTCTCCTGTGTGTGTGTGTGTGGGTTTGTGTGCACGCACGTGTGTGTGTGTGTGTCAGTTTCGACATAATGAAAGCACAGCCTGCCCACCTGCTCTCTGGGTTTTAACCTGAGACCTCATTAGTACACAGTGTTTTATTTCCACCACATTACCTGCGCAATATGCTGCCGCACTCTGTGTTCTTGGTCCTCTGAGGATGCACGCATACACACACACCCCACACCCCACACACACACACACACACACACACACACACACACACACACACACATACATACACACACACACACACACACACACACACACTGTGTAAACAGATTAGCATCTGTAGGCTAACAGATAAAAAGCCGGAAAAGAGTGTGTCTCTGACGTGCGTCTCCCCACCTCTCGTTGCCCAGGTACGACTATGTGGAGGTGCGGGACGGCGTGGACGAGAGCGGGCAGCTGGTGGGGAAGTACTGCGGGAAGATCGCCCCGTCGCCGGTGGTCTCGTCCGGGAACCAGCTCTTCATCAAGTTCGTGTCCGACTACGAGACGCACGGCGCGGGATTCTCCATCCGATACGAGATCTTCAAGACAGGTGAGCCGCGACGAGCTGAGGTTTCACTCCTTTCCAGATGGGGTAGTTACAGGTCCCTTGTGTCCCTTCAAAGTAAAAGTCAGCGGTGTGACAACTCTCATATTAAGCATCTGGTAAACCTCCCCTGAACACACCACCTCCTCTCACCAGCATATAAAAGTAGAAGCCTTTAAAATTAAAGCAATGACCAGTTTCTCAGCCTTAAAAATAAAAGCAATGACCAGTTTCCTACTTTTACAGAATCTTATCTTTCAACCCCAGGGCAGGCAAAGCCTCGGGTACCCCTTCAGTTATTCTTTAACCCTGTTTTCTGATAAAATCAAGATTTCTCAGTAATCTTATTTCCTGTAGAAGTTTGGATTTCAGTTCGACGATCCAGGCAAACTTCTGCGATGTGATTTTGTTTTTTCCTGAGGTCTTTCGCTGATTTCCCCATCTGCACCTCCTCCTCCTCCTCCTCCTGTTTTATGTTCCACCTATTGATATTCTCTTCAAAATGACCCCTGCTGACCTCTCCCTGCGAATGGTTTCTGGTTTTTGAGGTGGATGGTTTAAAAAACACCCTGCACAAACTCCACACGTCCGTCCAAGAATCCATCAAACAAACACGCAGGCCGGCGCGTTCTAAAAGCTGAAGGAATTACTCTGATAATGAAGCAAGAAAAGCGCCTCTCCATCTAATTTCATGGTTTGTTTGTGATTTAGTCAAGGCATCAGAGCATCAAATTATGCAATTGCAATATGGCAGGCAATATGCTTCACTCAAAAACCAATGAATCACGCTCCCATATGTTCCATAATTGTAGCAGTTTCTTTTTTTTTTCCCTCCCTCTGGTGTGAATTATTACACAATAAACGGGGCCATGATTTGCCGCGCGCCGCTTTTTTCACAAACGTCGCTCCGAGTGTCAGTTCCTCGTCAGATGGCAATCCGCAGCCAGCCGGCGCACCAACTCCGACTGCCGACAAGCTGGCCGGGGGAGGAGGAGGAGGAGGAGGAGGAGAAGTCTGTCTCGTTAACAGAGGGGATGGAGAGGGGGGAGGAGGAGGTGGTGGTGGCGGTTCAGACCGGGGACGCGTCGTTAGCGCCGAAGTCCGCAGGAGCCTTAAAGTGGGAGCGGAGGGGGCAATTTCACGCGGGGGGACTCAGGTATGCTGGAACACAAAGTGTGTGTTATCAGAACAGAGCGTGGCAAGTGGGGGAATTTCCTGTTGGCTTTTTTTGTCTTCCTGCCTGCCTTCCTTTGTTTAGATTGGAGGAAGGAGGAGGAAGGAGGAGGAGGACAGGGTATCTCGAGAGTGAGTAGGGGGGGCAGACAGGTGCTCCAGACTCCACTTTCATTAATTAACCTTCGCGGCAGTCCATGGGACGCACCCCCCCCCCCGCCCACCTCCCCTCTCCCACGACCTCGGAGACATGACGAATGCTCCCGCAAGGTCCCTTCCTTTTTAATCTGACCTGGCTGGCGCGTGTTCGTGTTCGTGTGTTCGCCCGTGTCACCGACGCGGCGCGGCAGCTGGTCGGTGTACGGGCCCGTTTAGGAGATCAAAGCGACCCTCCGCCCGCACGCCCCAACATCTCATTTGGGCCTCCGGTAGGGCCGGTTTAATCTGCCACATTCTTTCCGTGATTAGCTCGGCATTTCCCAGCCTCGTCCATGAGCCGGCACCGATTATAAATGAGGCGTGTGAGGGGGCCCTTCGGCGATAGGAGGAGGAGGAGGAGCCGGCGAACACATTGCCGAGACGTGAGGAGGTGCAGAAGGCGGGGAAATCTGGCGGCGAGTGAGGACAGAGATCGATTCGGGTCCGCAGACCTGCAGCTCCTATCGCAGAGAGGGAAGATGGTGAAACAAAAACACTGAGAAAAGCAAGAATTTGTTTGTTGCAACGTCTCAGCTTTGTGGTGTCTGCTTATCTTTGTGAACCTAATGACCACAGATGGACAAATGAGGAGAAGTTGTTACTTTGGCCTCAAGGAATCAGTTGTCGGCCAGATTGAGCCCTCGTTTCGGCCCGCCAGACACAACATTTGATGCCGTGGCTCGAGAGAAAAACTCGCGAGACGAACTTTCTTTCCAAACAAGAATGATTTGTCATCTCGGGAGTCCATAGGACTGACTTTTCTTGTTGTACTGACACAAGACGGCATTCAAATAAGATCATTAGAAAAGAAAAAAAACATCCCAAAACAGAGAATAAGCAGGAAACGCAAGAAAAACAAAGGCACCATTGTTGGAGAAATCGCTGGTGAGGCAGTTTCTTAGTCTGACAGGGCCAAACGAGCACAGCACATCTGCAGACACACACACTCACACACATACATACATCAAGGAAGTCAGACCCTCAAAGGTTCTTGCCAAGAAAGTGATCCAGAGTCGAACACGGCCGTGTCCCAGAGGTCGACTTTGTTGTTGATTGAAAGCGCCTTTATCAGTCGATCCAAACAAACTGTGAGCGGCAAAGGTCATTACATTGTTCCTCTCTCCTGCCTCTCCAGCGTCGACAGGTCGGAGCTTCCACACGCTGGTGCGTGATGCCTTTAAGGGCAGAGAAAAGACTCGAAAGAACGAAAAAATTCCAAATATTTACATGCAGGCATCATTGGAGGAGGCCTCTGCCTGTGGCCCCCCTGGTCGCTGCCTGTTCCCTATTGAAGCACAGAAGCGGTGCGCGCCCCCCCCCCCTGCTGAGTCGAACCCCTCGGGTGTGCTATCTCTTCCCTTAGTGGATCCAGACCCTTGTTATGCTTTGAATCGTCTCGGTGTTTTGACTACCGCGCCGCCAGCGCCCGCCAAGAACGGGGCTCTGAGATCAATTAACGGCTCTATTTTTTTGTCCCGGGCGGGCGAGAGAGCCGAGATGAGAGAAAGAGAGAGAGAGAGAGAGAGAGAGAGAGAGAGAGAGAGAGAGATGGGGCGCGCACAAAGCTAGCTGATTAGCACAGCTTATCAACAAGCAGGGTATTAGCTGGGAAAACATTGTGTTGGCCAACACATGTAACGTTAATGATGATACACAGATGCTCTGATAACGGATGGGGGGGCTCGTGCCCAAGCACGTCAACAGAGGGGGGGGCAAAATGCAAAGAATGCGGCGCTGTTGATCTCTGTGCGATCGTGGCTCCGGATCACTGGGTGTCGGTTCACCGCCTTTCATCAGGCTAAACACTCGGCGAAGGTCACACGGAAGATAAATACACTTGCGAAGCAAACATACGTAAACACGTGCCCCCCCCCCGAGGGGCTTCAAACGCCTTCTCCTGCAAGCATATTCGAGTGTGCAGGTTTTCTCACTTAAGCCATGAACTGTGTGAACACACTCAAACACACACACGCTCGAGAGTGCTGGCGCGCGGTTTTTTTATCCGCGGCAGCCTGCAAAGTGTCTAATTGGAGGAGAACAAGTTGTTTTGCGGCTCTCTCTGGCCGCCTCCACATCAGTCTCCCCCCGCTCGCCGCACCTCGGTCCCATCCAAGCGTCTTAATTAGCACGGGCTATTCATTTTATAGCCGGCAAATTGGCAGTGTTGCTCCGCTGGCTGAGGCCCGGCAGGAGACGGGAGGAGCGAGATGCTCGGTGGAGTAAGAAGAGAGACAGAAGAGAGGATTGTGTCGGAGAGGGAGGACGATCCAAGACGAGGGGGAGAGCAGATTAGCAACATGGTGGTCGCGTGTGTGTGGACCTCGGTGGAGGACTTTGAGCTGGGATTGACTCTGACCTTCAAAAATGTGGTGACACTATGCTCATGAGCTGAGTCCAGCTGAAAATGTGACATCAGCAGACTGCAGGCCACTGACTGGCCAAGATGTGATGTCAAGAGTCAATGGTGTAAAAGGACTGAGCCAAGCCCAGCAGTTAACATCACAAAACGCGAGAATCTGATCTCGGTTCAGATCCAAGATGTGACCGATTATCGAGCCACATTCAGCTTTTGTGGATGAGTTTTCTTTCTGTTGTTTTGAAGCCCTCATAAATTTTAAAAGCGATTGTGAGCTCCGAACTGGTAAAACACCAAAACAATGGTCAGTCAGTGAAATTCAAGCCTGTTTTTATCATCATTCTGCCTATTAAGAAGGGTTTAATGACCCAATATGGTAAATTTCCACAGTTTTTGGTTCTATGTGTGGACAAACAAGACTGAAAAGGACATTCTCTTTGTCATTCTTTGGTTTTGCACCACAAGTCTGAGCGCAGCCTTAAAAACAACTGCCAACACGCATGAGAATCCGTTATGTCAGCCCCCGAAAGAGAACCGAGCAGACGTCTGGTTTCCCCTCCCACCCAAAAAAAAAGGACAAAAACCCCGTCGCTTCCGTAGGAGATGGAGAGCAACTTTTCTTTTTTTTATCCTGTCATCTGACAGAATCTCGTCTGAAATCCTCGAGTGATTCTGGAAAGAATCACCCTCTTAAGTGTACGCACGCACGCACACGGGCACATGCACAGCATATGTTTTCTTTTAACAGCTCTGCAGTTTGCTTAGAGCCACATCAAGGCTGGATGGAGGCCCATTGAAGTGGGCGAGGAGGCAGAGATAGTGCCTCCGGTAGTCCCCCCCCTCCCCACCTCCCTCTCTCTCCTCCCACACACACACACACACACGCAACCACACACAAGATCATCTCCGCCTCAATTACTCAGCAAGTCTTACCACCTCATGCTAAAAAACACCTTTTCATGCCAAAGCAGCGTGTACAGCGTCATGGCGATGCGGGCGCTTTTACTCCTGAGCTCACACCTGTGAAAACACTTAAAAAAAAAGGTGAGTGTGTGCTGGGGTGGGGCGTAATAAGGGTGGGGGAGATGGAGGGAGGCGGGGAGGAGGGGGCACATGATGGCATAGGTCACATCTGGCATGGAGACGCACTGTCATCACCCAGGCACACACACACACACACAGGGCCCTCATGGAAACTTAACACAACAAGGCCGTTTGAGAGGAGCCTGGAGGAGAGCGGGGGTCCGCCCTCTGTCCCCGTCCTGCCGGCTCAGCGAACGGAGACGTGAGGCTTCATGGGTGGAGTTTTTCCAGGTTCGTGCAGCCGATTTGACTCTGACTTGTTTGAGGCTTTGCGCACTTAGAGTTTAAGACACAATTTTGAGGAGCTGCCTCGTAAAAGCAAGAAGCGTCGGCCCGTTTTGAACCGTATGTCTCGTGTGTCGAGCCTGTAGGAGGCGCTGTGATGCCACGTCCAACACAGAGAAGAAGACAGAGCAGGCAAACCTAAATTTCCTACAAACTGTATGTCTGTTCGTCAACCTAAGTTTGTGTAACTATCAGGCCTGTCATCTCGCTGTTCCCCTTAATTTGGTGGGGTGGGTGGGGGGTGACGACGGCATCAGACAGGCGACGTGCTAATCACCATGGTAGCGTAGCAGTGCCACTGTGTGTACCTGTGTGTGTCAGTAATCGAGCCTCTCCATTGGTTTCACTGACAGACACTCTGCAGGCGTCAGGTTCATGTTTGATTTAGTGTTGAAGGGGTTAATTCACCGCCAGCTATTAACCCCGCTGTTGATGTGGTGAAGGGGGCAAAACGAAAAGGGGGAGTCAGTTTGGGGGGGGGGGGGG
>JAUESE010000002.1:13893403-13908078 GCA_032274725.1 Malacoctenus triangulatus
GGCAAGCAGAAGAAATTTCATACTGAAAAAATACTTTTAATTGTAATTTCTAGACCTTGAAAATCTGACAAGGGTCAGTTTGACCAGAAGGACAACAGGAGGGTTAAAACAGGGGGGTTGATTTCCAACACCTGACCGAACAAACGGCCAGCTCTTACAGCCGCGACGAGCAGTCAGAATATGGACTAGCAATTAACGGCAGCTTCTCGAGCGAGGAGTCCTGGCACGCCGCTCGCCTGGTGAGATCATCACCCCGTCGTACGGACGGAAACAATGGCTGCCGGCTGCTGTCTCCACTCTCAATTGGAAAATCAATGCGATGGAGTGAAGGGGGGGGGTGGGAGGGGGGGATAGAGACCTGCACTCGATCGGAGTCACCCAAAAGTGCGATGAGAAAAATCGAAAGCATGAGAGATGGCGTGATGTAATGAAAATGAAACAGTGCTGTATAAGTATCCCCGAAATAAAAGAGTCATCTCGACTGTAATCTGCGCCGCTTTTGAGGGATAAAAAAAATGCGATCACACGCAGCTGTACATCCTGGGACCGGGTCGTCCGGCAGCTCCCAGACACGACCTCCTTCCCCGTCCCGCCGCCCCTGGAGGTGTCGTAGTCATCATGTGCGCGGTGGCGACGGTGGGAACGACCCCTAAAGTCAGACATGGCGAGATGATTCACAAACCCTCGCAAAACCGGTCTGTTTTCCCCTCCAGCTCGCGGCTGCTACCGAAACCCTTTAATCATCTCGCAGCCCAGCCGAGCACAAACAGGCTTCCAGTGCAACAGCGCGGGCAAACCTTTTTTATTTTATTATCGCCGCCGTCCCACCTGCGCGTCCCTTCTTTGTCAGGGAAACAGATGATCAGCGCTTGGGAACACATGCATAATTGAATGCCACCAAAGAGGTGTCGCGCTGCTAAAAATAAGCTGTAATTCTGTCAGGTGGGTATTGTGATGAATGGCGGGTCGTGCAGGGTGGGGGGGATCGGGGGAGGATGGGGGAGGGGAGGCGGTTTGCTCATAGGTCCTGCAGCATCGGAGTAATACAATTTTCATGAAGGGGAGAATTAATTACATTCACAGGTAATGGAGCTCCTCCTGAAAGCTTCCGCTACCTTTGCCAGAGCGAGCGCGCGCGTGTGTGAATTCAGTGGAAAAGGTCGGCTGAAGCGAATTGCAAGGTGCACACACACTGAGCGAGGACACAGTGTGTGTGTGTTGAGTGTTAGTTGCCGAAACACTCCACCGTGGTGAGTTCGACTCGTTTTTGTCCAGTTTTCCTGAAGTAAGCAGTCAGCTTTCAACAAATTCATTCAATTATGGTTTTGAAGAACAACACGTCACCACTGGTTGAGTCGTGCGTTCTTGTTTGACCACAACACGTTGCACCCCCTTATGGTGGAAACTGGTACTGCAACAGTACAACGTCACTGTGTTACTTGTTTTCCTGGCTAACTTCAGCAGATAGCATTCGACCAAAGTACAAAAACTTCTTTGAGATGTAACGACAGTTGGTTTCTTCAATGGTGTTCAATTGTTCATTTTATTTTTGAACATTTCACAACATATAATATACTTTTTTGTGTCTTTGAGAGGCCACTTGCGATTGAAAAACTGCGCTTTGTTTCAATGTATCACAAAAGCATCACCACTCTCTCTATCACTCTCATCGACTTGTGACGATGCCATCCTTTGAGATCCATAAAGCGTTTCCAGGGGTCGTTTCCTGGACCGGGGGGGCCACGCCGCCGTCTGTGTCTACCAGCTGCTCTTTGACTTTAGAACACAGTGGAGAGAAACTCGCCGCTTTCTCACCCTTGGCATTTTTTTTCCTCTCTCTCTCTTGTTGTTGCTTTTGGTGAGGGAAAACGAATAAACCGGTTCCCCGGAGGCCTCGGCTATTCAGTCAGCAGCCCACACACACACACACACACACACACACACACACACACACACACACACACACACACACACAAGGGGAAAAGGCTACTTTGTTTCCCCCTTCGTTTAGGGAAAAAAAGCAGAGAAATGGATCTAGAAGCATTTGCTTGTTCTCCGTCCACACGACAGACTGCAGCGTCGCGACTCTTCGGCAACTCAATTAGGAGCCAATCAAACGGCCACAGATCAAGCTTTTGGAGCCCCGGCCGTCGCCCTCCTCCCCCCTCCGGGCTCGGCAAAAACCACATGCCCGCTCGCTGCTCCCACACAACACACTGACTCGGCCTCAGCCTCCAATACGTATCATGTGGCCCAGCCGCACATCTGAGTCACGCAGCGCGGAGACAATACACCGAAGGGAAGGAAAGCGGGGTTGGGGGAGGGGGGGGGGGGGGGGTAATGATCACAGCCGCTGCCACCGAGGGGATAACGAGAGAAAACATGTGCAAACATAAACACTGTTTCTCGAGGTGATTCCCGTCTTTTATTTTTCCGAATTTCACACGCTTGCTCACTCGCGAAAAAACAAACCCCCCCTTCATTCGGGTTTGTCAGTCCGATTGCGCACGCTGCCGGGCTTTTAACCGGCTGGGGCTACAAGCCCGAGCACGACTAATTCTTTTTCTGCCTTTCGGGTTGCGTTAGAATGTGGCACCCGGCAGGAGTCATGCACACTGGCTGTTTTGTCAGCCTTTGAGTCATCACAACAGGAAGGTGTTAAAAAAAAAAGGAAAAACAGCACTCCGGACACGGAGAATGAACATATTTCGGGGCAGGAATGAAGAAAATAGTCCCTCGAGACAAGGACACAGTTGAAGTCCTGCCCGCATATCAGCCTGTCATCGCTTTTATGGAAAGATCCAGAGAAGCACGAGAGATTTCTTACCCCACCTGGCATGTTTACGGCTCAGGCCGTGCACGGGTGAGCGTGCGTGTCCACGTGCGCGTGCGCCTTTCCCTCCAGATATGAGTTACCGCGCGACACCGTGCCCACCATCTATGCTGCCATCCGTCTATAGGTGGGCTCCAGTCCAAAAGGACCCCCTCGCTTTCAAAGAGAGAACAACGTTATGCTCGAGCTTCATTCTGGTTCATCAGCAAAGTCTGAAGAAAGCAGACGGAGCCATAAGTCACACGGCCATTACATCACCCATTAGGCGTGACTCAGCCGCTCAGCTGCGGATGACAAACTGTTTATCATCTCCGAGTGACATATTTACCCAACTGAGGGTTTCCTTGTGAGTTCAGAGCAACTACTATTGGTTTATAGAGTATACAGGTCAGCGAGTGTGGTCCTCGGAAGAGGAGTCCCACCAGGAGTCGTTACCAGGGCCCTGTTTGTTTCCAACGCAGTCTCGGGACTGGCGTTTCCCTGGTCCGAGTGTCCTGAGCAGCCAGCTCTCTCTCACAGACTCCTGTAGCCCCCTCCCTGGGTCTGTTAGTGCCTAACAAGCAGCCATTAATAAATCGGGCTACGCTCATTACCCTGGCGCTGTTATCAGCTCGTGTCCATGAAATCGATCTTGTCCGCACGCTCCTTTCTCAGGACACCCCCCCGCGTTTCTGTCCTTCACATCTCTCAGATGCTTTTTTTCAAACCCAACTGAACTATCCAAAAGGAACAAACTCTGCTCTGTTTAAAATGGGCCAAGCAGCTCCAGCTTGAGCTCCGCACGACCGAAACTACTTGAAAGGTGATGAAAGTGAAACCACACCCGTCAAATGTCAAATATTAGTGCACCCCTTCAAATGAAAGCATTAATTTATAAAATTGTAGGTCATCCAGAACTCTGATTAAAGTCATATATCAGTAGTTAGATTTCAGCACGCTCAGTCCTGAGCACAAAGTCTGCGCGCCGGCGAGTGTTCCCAATTAGCCCCGCCACTCATTTTCTTCCCAGAGGCTCTTCTTCTCCGTTACACCTAATGAGATCCTTTCAGGGAAAACAACCCCAAGGCCAAGTCCAGACCATTTTTTAGCTAAGCCTTTACAGTAAGCCGCTTTGCCATTGGTCCACATTGGAAACGAGTCGGGCAGCCCATTCGAGAGCAGATGTGGAGAGGACCTGGCGCTGGGGTTTCGCCCAGGCAGACCTAAGCGCCAGCACGGGGCCGGGGAATCAGCCCCCGCGATATTGAATAGGAACCGTCTGAAGCTGACGGGATTTGATTTTTGTTTCTATTTGCAGGGGCCCGAAAGAAATCTGGGACTTACTGTAAAAGCCCCTTGAGCCTGTCGACAGGAACAAGAGTATTCTGTCTCTCTGCGTCCTCCCAAAGCCAAGAGAGAGAGAGAGCGAGTGAATAGCATGGCAGGGCCTCATTTATAGCTCACATCTGTTTGCGTCTTCTTATTTCTGCATGTCAACTGGAAGTGGGATCAGTGGCGAGCACTCGCTGGCGTGTGCGTGTCCTTTGTAATCATCGTCACTCCGCACACTGAAAGAAACGACGTGCAATTTTGAGGCGAACGCGAATTTAGAAAAAAAAAATTCCATGAAATTAGCAAAAAGGACAATGCAAAAACTAATGAGAACCAGATTGCACAGTTGTGTAGTTTCGCAAGATGGGGCTGCGCCAGGTCAAAAGCTTTTAGACAAACTAATTCGTAACTTTTGTGGCTATGTTAAATTTTTTGTCATGAGATGATCTTGACAATCCAAGGAAAAATACAAGCCGAACACCGTGATAAAATTCGGACAGCCTGACTGGATGTTATAGCTATGTTATAGTTATAGCTACTCACTGCTACCACCCGAAGCACAGAAGGGGTACTGCGAGAGTCTCGCGTGCTTCAGTGCAGCAATGACCAGTGAAGGAAGTTGGCAGGCGAAGCTTGCTGACTGCGGAGTTTTTTCGCTCCTGCCGAGGCTCACTGAGGATTTCTTGGAGGCAGATAACCCTGGCTTTGATTTACTCGGGGAAAAAATGTGCTCGCATGAAACATTTCTGTTTTGCCGCTCTTTTTTTTCACCCGACACGCCCTTGCGCACGCACATGCCGAGGATCGCCGCCGAGTCCGGCTCGGTAATCCGGCCCAAGACCCCGTCGGAGCCCGGGCCCGTCTCGCGCCGACATCAAAGGCCTCTTGTCTCCCGTCGGGATCTCGGAGAACCTGCTCCACCGAACGCTTTCGCTTCCCCCACCTTTTTCTGCGGCTTCTGCAATGCAACGCCATTACTCCTCATTAATGTCAGGCCTGTCAAAGACGCCGGTAACACTTGTTAAAGTTGTTTTTTTTAAACACCGAAGGGCTCGAGGTTTTTTTGAAACTCTCTCTGGGTTCACACCCATCCATTTCTCCCCCTGTTATGGATGAAGCTGCGGCGCGTGGGGTTAAGTAGGCTCCACGGTGGTCGGAGCGAGCCCATTTGTTAGTGCCGGTGGTAGGGGGGGGGGAAAAACACATCCAACCATCAGAATCGAACTGATTCAATGGTCGAACACAAACCATCCTGAACACACTGGTGAAGAAACGTCGACGCTCACTCGCGTGCCACCCTGACCCCCTCTTCCTCCCGTGAACATATATGCACGCCACAGCTCACAATAAAGCCTCCCACCCCCCCTCCCTGCATATTTTAAAGACACAATATTTGATATTCAATCTGTATCTCTCTCCATTTTTTTTTTTTCCTCTTGGCCGATTCCGATGATGTGATTGCGGCCCTCGCTCTATTCAGCGTCCGCCGTTATCCAATAAGCTCTTGTCTCCCATCGCAGGAAATTAAGTTGTCATCCTGCGTCTCTTTCATTAATGCGAACATCATTTCATTGCTCTTTATTAAATTCCAGGTAGCAGCTGATGAGACTTTGGCCGGAGGTGATTTTAATACATCCCCTTTTTTTTTCTTCTTCTTCTTCTTCTTCTGTTTTTTTTTTTTTTTTTTTTTTACTCTGCAGCTTGCCGTTGGATTAATAATGCAGGCTGTGCATTAAAAAACCTTTTTGATGAAAGTCAGTGATGCATGTGAACAGGCTGAGAGCAGTGCATTATAGTATCTGTCCCAGTTAATCAGCATTCTCTCAACTCAGGGGGGGGGGAGAGGGGCTTCCACATGCCGCTGTGGCTTTTTTTCTCACAGTAATGACATGCGGAGTCATGCAGTCAAACAGTGACACTACATGAGCATACTGTTTAAAACCCTGATCGATCTGTTAAAGGCAGTGAAGGAAGTAGGCTTTTGTGTGTGTTGTATGAAAAATGTGAAAAAAAACATGAATTTTGGAGCTTTAAATGGGAAACAACCATCAATGAACATCAGAAATGTGCTGTGTGTTTGGTTATTTTACTGGTGTAAAACTTGGGAATATGACTTTACTACAGTGGCTCTTAAGATTTTTACTTTGGAGCCCCACACAATTTGCTTTTCACAGTGATTGAGTTCAGTGATTTACTCTCTCTCTCTCTCTCTCTCTCTCTCTCTCTCTCTCCCTCTCTCCCTCAGGTGGATCTCGGGTTCTTGCGCTTCGTCTCAGCCATCGGCACGCAGGGCGCCATCTCCCAGGAGACCCGCAAGATCTACTTCATCAAGTCTTACAAAGTGGACGTCAGCTCCAACGGAGAGGACTGGATCACTCTGAAGGAGGGCTCCAAACAGAAGGTAACCCCCCCCTTCAGGAAAAATTGACTCTCGGAGGTGAATTGCCCTGAAGCCAGAAATGGGAACCGATCTTGATTTATAAACTTTCAATATCCTCTCGAGAGACTTTTTTTTCCGTCACCACAGATTGTGAGTAAGACTTTTGGACAGAAGCTAAATAATAAAAATAGTTAATGTGGAATATCCCATCCTGGTAAAGCAGCAGCCAGCTGACTTGACTTATGGCCCACTCCGAGTTGCCTTTGAGCTCTCCGAAACGGGGAAATACCCGGCTATATGTACTGTCTCCTAACATGCAATTATACACTCTTAACGGTATGGCAGTGCACCCAGCATCTGGGGGTGCGGATGGTATTTCTGCAGCAAACTCTCCAGTCCTGTTGAGCATCGACGGAACTAAAGGAGGGAGAGTGTTGCTTCGGTTTTTACGTCGGTGACAAAAACCCTTGACAAACAAAAACTGACTGGAGATCAGGAAGAAGGGGAGCCAGGAGGGTCCGTCGGAGTTTGAGCAGCTGGCAGAGGCGGGGTCTGGGAGATGAGGTGAAAAGATTAAAGGGGGGGGTGCTTGTACAAAGCCTGACAGGCTGTAACCATCGATCGTTGATCAGGCCCATCAAACAGGACAGCTTTTGTCCATCTGGGGGCAAACACAGCTGAGTTAAGACCACCGAGACATCATTGAGGCCAATGGTGAACGAAAAGTCCCCAACAATGACGGTGGAACATCGAGACAGACATATTTGTGCTGCTGTGTACTTGTGCCCTCAGGCTTGACTCCTTTAAGGTGGTCTCCGAAGTACACAGTCCCCCCCCCACCACCACCACCACCCTGCTCTCTGTAAAGTGGTGGCTTAACGGTGATGCGGTAAGCCCGGCGTGCGTTTTCTCCCGGTCTCTAAAGTGCTTCCACAAAGAGGGGCACCATTTGCTACATGCTGAGCCTGCAGTTTGCCGTCGCTGGACGAAAAAAAAAAAAAGCCACTTTACAGTTCGCATGTGGAGACAAGACTCAGCGTGACATTCGTAGGCGGCGAGAGGGTCCCTCGACAGGTAGGGCTCAGCGGAGACGGGGGGGGGGAGCGGTGGATGGGTCAACTCATCCCAGATTAGCAGTAGCTGCTATCTGTTATGTCCATCCATCCAACATGCTCCTCCTCCTCCGTCGCCACGCCTGCAGGGAGGTCAGGAGGTCACATGGTCACTGTTGTGATTCAATTACCCCAGGATGAAGTGTGACGGACTGTGGGGAGTTTTTTTGTTTGACCGAGGGGGGTGCGCGGTGCTTGTAAACTGTCAACTGACCCCCAGAGGGGTGGGGGGGTTGGACAGTGACATCTGTGACCTTTCAACAAGACACCGGCAGTAAAAGCCAGACCAGATCTGGGAGCTGGAGGACAGGCAAAGGGCATCTTGAGCCAATCTGGTGCCGTCAGTGTTACACATCCCACCTCGGGTTTCACGGAGTAGGAGACGCGGGCCTACGAGGCGCAAGACGAGGAGGAAGGGCAAAACCGGGAGAGAAAGTTTCCGATATGACATTTGCCTCCCTTGGAAAAAAGTGTGGCGACAAAGCGCGGCTCCACAAAGTAAAGATTTCCAATTGCACTTTTTTTTTTTGTGCGGGCGCCTTGACTGTGAACGGAGAGGAAGGTCGATCCCCGGCTTTCTTTTTTTTCTCCTTCTTTTTTTTATTTTATCTTAACTCAGCCAGTCATTGGCTGCGCAAGAATGCCGGCCCGTCCTTCAATCTGCCTCGTTTCTGAATTCAGCTCAGCCAAGGCCCCCGCGAATTCCTGCGTCTCCGCTCAACGCACTTGATAAATGACTTTCTCTTTTTTTTTTTTTTTTTTTTCTTTTTTACTCTCTGCTGCCTCTTTCACAGGTTTTCCAAGGTAACACCAACCCAACGGACGTTGCCAAGACGATGCTGCCCAAGCCCACGCTGACGCGCTTCGTCCGGATCCGTCCCGTTACCTGGGAAACAGGCATCGCGCTGCGCTTCGAGGTGTACGGCTGTAAGATATCAGGTTGGTGGCCCGCCGATCCGCGCCGAGCTTGCTAACACGTAGCCGTCGTCCTATTGGTGAATCAGATACCGACGGTCAAATTTCAAAATAAAAGTTTGAACTTCCACACATCTTCTGAACCATCATTTTGACTCTACAACGCTGGGATGCCACCAGGCGCTTCGATTAAACCCTCCGTTTCACCTTGAAGGGACACAGAGCCTTGGCACATACCAACCCCCCCCCCCTCTCGAATGAGCCATTTGAGCTTCCTGCTCTTCTTGGCTTTGCAACCAACCTCAGGCTAAGCCCCCCCCTACATAACGAAGAAGAGGCACGAAAAGAAGGATTACCTATTCATGTGCAGTCCCACCTTATTCAGCGTGCACCGAGCCAGCAGCTGGCAGGCAGAGGCAGCCGGAGCTGGGTGGGCTGCTATACGGTCCCGTCCCTCCCGCTGATCCCCCCCCCCACCCCTTCAGCCTCATCCTTCCCTTCCGCAGTCTTTCCTCCCGCTTATAGAAAACCTTTGATTCTGGCGATGCTCGTCTCATCTTTGCGTCTTTGTTGATGTTATTTTATCGTGCGGCGTGTGTTGCGCGGGCGGATCGCTTTTTTTTTTTTTTTTTGGTATGGCTTCAGCACATCTGTCTGCATCTGTGGGATTATAAACATGTGTATTGAATTATAATTAGAGCTTGGCCGGGGTTGTTTTGTTCCTCAGCACTCAGACGCTGGAGCACATCACTCAAGGACGAGAAGGAAAAAGCAGCGAGTCCTTTCTGGAGTCTTGTTAGTTTGGGATTAAGCCTTCGGATTAAAGTTTCGGGTCAAGATTAGCCTGTTATATGAAGTGTGTGATTTCTTTTGGGTTTTGTTTTGTTTTTTATAGTGCTGCACCACTATGCTCCACACATGCATGTAATAGCAGAGGGCATTGTGGGTACAGCCAGGGTTACGGCTGGTGCATGTGTTCGGGGCACACGACCAGACCGCCGCACGGAGCGTAAACACATCACAGGGACCGGAGCCACCACAGGGCCCCCGCGGTGACGTCAGCGCCCCCCCCTCCCTCCCCCGGGGTACTGTGGAGACGCAGTCAGGCAGCGAGATGGAGCGAGGCTCCTCGGGGGCCGCAAAGACTCAAGTGACTCACCCGGTTCTGCTCTGACTCCCCGATATCCGATATCTCACGTCTTTAATGTAAAAGTTCAAAAGGGGACGTTTGGATTGTCTCCCGTCAGGGCAGGAGAGGACGGGGACAAGATGTGCCGCCTCCAAAGTCCCCCTCATTTCGAGCGCCCACTCATTAATAAAACGCTCCTCCGCCCTGTTGTTTGTAAATATGCGACCGCGTAAAAATATCCCTCATCAACCGCGAAAAAAAAAAAAGCTCCACCCAAGCCCTTGAAACGGGGCCCACGCGGCCGACGCACCGCCAAAATCAGTCCACAAAAAAACACCCACGCGAGTGTTTGTTCCTCTGGGCGTGGCGCTGCGTCCGTGCCATCTCTTTTGCCGCAGCTGAAGTCGATTAACAGCTCCAGATGACCCGGGGAGTTTCACTCGAGCGTCTAGAACTCGAATCGGGTCGGGGGGAGCGCGCGTGCACGCTCACCCGATGACACGCGTGTATCTTTCTTCTCCTTAAATCGCTCCACTTCAAAAGTGCCTGAGCGCCGCGCTGCCAGAGGCGAGCTCCTCTGATCGCGCTCAAACACGTCTTGGCCGAAGACGAAAGAAAGTCGGACGGGGCCAAAAACAGAGAGAGGCTTCCGCACCGTCGGCATGCGTTACATGAGCTCCGAACTGGACTTTTTTTTTCTAGAATGTGGGACCAGTGATTCGTCTCACGGGTTCGCATAGGAGCTGCTTTTAGATAACCGGGGCGGAGAGGCGGGCGAGTCTGAATGGGGCCTTGTTCTCCCCCGAGTCCCGCGCTCACTTTTTTTCCCAGATGCAGCAATGCTTTGGAGTCCCGCAGCCGCCACAGTGCACACTTTGTCTCGCGCAGACACGGAAGATGTAATAATGCCTGGGTTTATCCCCTCCGTGGGAGCCGGATGGTAAATATGTTGCCGCTCGCCACAGGTCTCTGACTCCAGTCTGCTGGGATTAAGTGCTTGGGAGCGAGTCGCGGCAGCAAAAACAGACAACAGGATTTTGTGGTCTGATGCCAGGCTGCAAGGTGTCACACTTGTTGCAACAATTACGGCACGGCGGCAGTGAAACCTCAATGCCATAAACACGTTTGTTTACTGTCAGTAAGTGACATAGTAATGCTGTCCTGTGTGCTGCGTGGCAGCATTGAGACGCTTCCCTCCTACACATTTACAGTTTTTGGCAGTTTTTTGCTGTTTGCAGCCATCTGTTTTTAATAAGCGATGACTCGAGAGTCAGTGCATGCTATTTGGACCCAAACGTTGGATCAACTGAAACCGCAACCCCGCGGTGACTTGGCATCATGGGGGCGGTGAGGCAAGACTAAAACGCTCCAAAGTACATTCAGTGTTATTATCTTGTAGTCCCTTGTAGTTGCATTGAAGCTCTGGGTTGCAGTGCCTTGCCCAAGGACACTTCAAGCAGTGGTCAGGGCGAAACGGAGCTCAAGCCGCCAAAATTTAGACAGGAAGCCAATCGGTCTGCAAACGGAGTCACAAAAACTATTAAACCAAGTTCAAAGTCAAGCTCTTGACATCACCTTGTGGTACAAAATGGTATTACAGGCTGAAATGTCTTTTTTGGTTTTCTTTTTATAAAATCTCGACAGTTCAATAGAAGGAACACGATAAAACACGATAAAACAGAAGTCGGGTCACATTACGGAACTGCTTTCAGACTGTAGCAACACGTTTCCACCTCACTTAGAAGCAAATACAAAAGGAACATTTGAAAAAAAGAAAAAAAAAGTGAAAAAAAAATCAGAAGGCTGCCTTCGCCTCCTCAGATCTAAACGGGAGCTGGACCCAGACAAAGTAGAACTTTTGAAGAGTCGCAGTCAGAAGTAGAATGAGAAGGAGGAGAAGAAAGTTTTGAAAGCGTGGTCAGGAAAACTACGCGGCGTTCAAAGATGTGGTCCCACAGGTGTTGACAGCTGTGGAGCAGAAGGTAGATGAGTGCAGCAGCAGCAGCAGATAAAACACAAAGAGAATGTGTTTTTGTGTGTATGTGCGCGTCTGCAGAGGGGAGGGGGTGGTGGGAGATGAAAAGGAGAGAGGAAAGGGAAAAAAAAAAAAAACATACACTCCCAGAATGCAGGAGGTGGAAGCACCGACCGAGAGGAGGGTTTTAATTGGCTGCCTGGAGACAAGAGCTTCAGGCGGAAGAATTAGTATGCATGAGATCTGCAGACCGAGGGAGGGAAAAGGAATAGAGGGAGAGATCACAGTAACATCACAAAGAGTTTGGGGAACCGTCCTCCCCACTTTGACTTTGACTGCCCCTGTTGCCTCAATATGAACCTCAAACCCACTGAAAACTCGAGGTAAACGGTGTTAAACATGAAGCCTTTCAGACTAGAAGCAGCTCTTTGGTCCTGCAGCTCAGCAGGGCGCAGTTGGTTCATTATCAGGAAAAAAAAGCTGAACATCTCCTGCCTTTCCCTCCCCCCCCCTCTTGTCCTCCAGAGTACCCCTGCTCGGGCATGCTGGGCATGGTGTCGGGCCTGATCACCGACAACCAGATCACGGCGTCCTCGCACACCGACCGCAGCTGGGTGCCGGAGAATGCGCGGCTGCTGACCAGCCGCACGGGCTGGACGCTGCTGCCGCAGCCGCAGCCCTTCGCCAACGAGTGGCTGCAGGTGGACCTGGCCGAGGAGAAGCTGGTGAAGGGGATGATCATCCAGGGCGGCAAGCACCGGGAGAACAAGGTGTTCATGAAGAAGTTCCGCCTCGGCTACAGCAACAACGGCTCTGACTGGAGGATGGTCCTGGATGCCGGAGGGAACAAGCCAAAGGTGGGTTCGGAGACGAGCTGGCACGGTCGGAACGAAACTGTCCCCGTGCGCCCTGGTTTGCGTGTTGAAACTATCCTCTCCAACATTTTTCACCTTAGGGTGTAAAAAAAAAAACAAATTTAGCCATCCTTCTATAAATATCTGACACATACGTCAGAGCGTCGATTCGGATTATGTCGCTTTTCGTCCGTTTTTTCTCGCCCGAGCATTGCGCCTGACAGTTGTGAGTCATTCAGCCAGTCATTGTGAGTCAATTTCAGCCGCGCTTTGAATCGCATTAGGATAAGCATCTCGAGCCTCTCCGAGTCCTTTTCCCCAGTTCTGTCTCTCTGCTTTGTATTCTGCTCGGCACACACACAGACACGCGTGCACAAGCCCTTTCCAATGGATGGCAAAAGCGAGATGAAGGAGAAGTCTAGAGGGGGGGGAGGACACACCGGTGGAAAGACGAGTACCGGGAGAGCAGAGAACAGGCGGCGCTGTAAAAGTGACCGGAGATTTATCTGCCCGGCGTTACATGCACACGCATGCAGGGGGCGCGGCGTGTGCGTGTCCCCCGCTGCACGCGCGCCTCCAAGAAAAGCCGCGGCGACCCGTCCCCAATTACAAGCGTCCCTGACAGGGCATAAATCCGATCCAGATAGGCTGATGGTTGATTTATGAAGGGAATGAGGAGGATCCATATCCTGCGCGTCCCAGTTAGCCGCCTGTCTCCGAGGGTCCCAGGCTCGCTGGGCCCCCTCCACGTGATCGCCGCCATTAATCCACTTCCAGTCCTCCGTCACACCCCCCCTCCCCATCCCTTGTTTTCTCTTGTCTCTGCCCATTTACCCTCGTTTCTTTGATTTCCCCCACCCTCCCGGTCCTTTTTCGCCTTACCTCGCTCTCCTCACTGCTTTGGATCTCTTCTGGTTCTTCAGTGTCGGCCTGCCTCAGGGTATCCTTGTTCGGGCCACTCACAAGTGGCATCATCAGCAGTTTTGCGCTTTCTCATCTGCCTTTTTTTCTCTCTGACAGATATTCGAAGGAAACAGCAACTACGACACCCCCGAATTGAGAACGGTGGAGCCCCTGCTGACTCGCTTCATCCGGATCTACCCCGAGAGGGCCACACCCGCGGGCATGGGCCTGCGCCTCGAACTGCTGGGCTGCGAGATCGAAGGTGAGCCCGGAGCTGAACGCGCCAAACAAACTGCGTGGCAGTGTTTTCGTGCTGCATTCAGGGACACGGACTCGAAAGGTTTCGACTGCTAAAGTGCAAAGAAACGAGTGGCGCAAGCGAACTCTCTCCGGGTGGATGTTTACCTGCGGTGACCAAGAAAATAAAAGCACTCCTAATTTACACGTCGATGATATCTTTTCGCTCAACCATCAGTGATCACGCGTTTTGGTCACAAACAATCATTTACTGCCCCCCGCGTTGACGACATTCCGTGCCAGGCGCGTCCATTCTCCACCCCGTGTTTACACGTGTTCAGCATTCGACAGGCCGCGACTCACACAAGTGGTATTTCATCGCAGGTAATGACACGTCGGGCAGGCCGCTTGCACGTCATGTCTTCAGCGCGGCGCCGGGGTTATTTAGAGACGTGTGCGTGAGGGCTCCCTTGTGCTGAGGCCACAGCTGTCCAGCCTCTGCTCTTTATCCCGACAGGGGGACAGTTGCCTTGTCTCCTCGGGACATCAAAGCTGCCCCCATTTTCAGCTACTTGGTGGGGTGGGAGGCGGGGGGGATCAAATGGAAGCCCACCTGGTCCTCGGGGATTGTTGCAGCCCCGGTTGCACGTCGCCCTTTTTTGCCTGTCATTTGAATGGACTGCACGCACTCTGCTGTTTCTGAAATTGCCCCCCCCCCCCTATTTTTTACCCGCCCTTTATCGGCCCCCTCTTAAAGCTGATGTAGGAACAGCTCAGCGATATAGGAGTGCGGACCGTCGTAGCACTAAGTGGATTTACATATTGGATTTCAGGGAGGCCCATTCTCTTGTAAGCCTCATGGACTCCCACAGGGAGCTTTAGTCAGATGATAATGCTTGTTTTCAGTGTTAATGCCAAGCACACACACACATACACACACACACACACACACACACACACACACACACACACACACACCCTTTCCCCCTTTTCTCCTCCATCCAGGAATGAATTCTGGGTTGACAT